>CM024240.1:16398089-16650718 GCA_013421045.1 Propylea japonica | reverse complement strand
AAAGTGAATTGATATGCAAAATAGTTATATCGGTTTCAGAGTTACTCCAATTTAAACGTCATATTGATTAATTGAAAGAAATTGAACCAATAGCTTTGGGGAAATTCAAATTATCAGAACAGTATAATAAAAAAATTGCAATTTCATTGAGACACTATTTTTTTAGGATGCTTTCATCGAATGCTACGATATTTCGAAACCGGTCCGGATATATTCAAAATTTGGTATGTCCACGTTCTTGTGGTTGGAGTCAGCAAACCAGAACATTTGGAGATAGTTATGACTAATCCTAATTGTCTAGGAAAAAGCCCCATAATAGAATACACCAAACCGTACATGGGCCATGGATTGTTAACTGCACCAGGTTAGTAATTTTTTGCAACTTTCAAATATAACATATGACATTTTTTGTTTGTGAAATCTTCACTATCTAGGAAGGCACGGCTTCGAAACTTTCAAATATCTTGAGACCTTTGAATAATTTTACAAGATATTATATTGTGGGACCCAGAGTAACATCTGCGAAGAAAGACCAATATATAGCAAATTTTACAAGAAGCAATCGAACGATAGCACCAGCCTTTAGAAGTCAATTTTTGAGGACTTATATAGGGTGTTACATAATGTCACAACTTGACGGGATGAATCTACGTATAATTTCAGAAAAGAGTCCATATAAACATGGCTCCTCAAAAGCTTCGTGACGGAGCTATGGGGTGTTGAAATTTTCAAAAAATTTTTTTTTTCTACATAACTCCTGCCGTTTTTGGGATATTCAGCCCAAATTTGAAATGCGAGCTATTTTCGACAGTCTCCATCATTGTACGTCCTGAAATTCAACTCGAATCTACAGGTTATTTTCTTTTCCGGAGCCTTGTCTACTTTTTCCCATCCAAACTTTTTTGCGGTGTGCCACTGATCAGCTTTAAATTATTTTTTTTATTTCTTCGTTAAACTCAGAAACATTTTTGACTATTGTAGTTTTTTCGTTACTCTAACCGTTTTTAAGTAAAACATTATTGAATGATTGTATGTTATTCGCTGAATAAAAGAAATAATAGAAATACTCGATAGTTATGCCCAAAATTTGCCTTATTTTGATAGCTCGTCATCTGAGACTCAACTTAATAATAATAATAATAATAATAATGTCTTTATTGAACCACCTAGTTACAAAAGCCATTACATAAAAAGTTAAATTATATAGGGCGAGATTCAGTTTGCACACCACTAGTGATATGCATCTGCTCTTCCACCTAACCCTTAAATATTCAGACGGAACCAAAGAATGTATTTTCCAACTCAAACCATCATTGTTGACTTGCACACTGATATTGTCTCTTAGTTATTATTACATGATTGCTGATCCATCAGATCCAAAGTAACCATCCTCTTGAAAGTTAACTTTGACAATGTACGAACCGCGTGGGGCAAAGTGTTGATAGTATTCGCTACACAGTATGAAAATGAGCGCTTGAACAACTGTGAAGAGTGTTCAGGTACGGTGAGGCAATTTCGATGCCTGAGATTGAGAGAGTGAACATCGGTTCTGAAAGATATATTATTATATAAATACGGTGGAGTCTTTTCGTTGATCAAATTGTGGTAAAAACAACATGCATGCAGTTTACGACGATTTTTCATGTTCAGCCATTTGAGAGCTTTGAAGCTATGTCGAATACTCTGATATTTCCGTACCCCGATATAAACCGAACACATGAGTTCTGTAATCTCTGTACACGATTTTGGTCTGCTACTGTGATGCAGGAATCATAAAGTACATCACAATAATTAAGCTTTGATAATACCAATGCATTACATAAAATTTGTTTACTAGATCTGTCTAAAAAACTACGACTCTGATACAACTGTTTGAGTGCACTGTATGCTTTCTGTAAGCAAGAGCTTACATGATATGTGAACCTTAACTCTTCATCAATCCATACACCCAAGCTCTTAACTCTGCTACTGAAATTAATAGCATGATCACCTAACAGTATATTATTGGTATACCTTTCTGCAAATAACTTTCTTAGCCCGACCCTTCCAAAAACTATTGCATCAGTCTTCGAATCACTCAACTTCAGGCAATGATTCTGGGAGAAGTTGAAGAGATTGAATAAATCATAATTTATGGCGGCTATTGCTTGATCATACTCGTCAATATAAAAAGAATAAAAAAGTTTGAAATCGTCCGCATAATAATGTTGAAACAGAGAAATAAATGAGTTAGGAAAGTTTGAAATGTAAATCAGAAATAGCAACCCTCCAAGTATTGATCCCTGCGGAACTCCAGCAACGACATCCAAAAATTCAGAGATACTACTCCCAAATCTCACTGCCTGTGATCTTCCTGTAAGGTACGACCTCAAAAGCATCAGAGCATCACCTCTAATGCCAGAGTAATTCAAAATAGATAACAACAGTTCATGGTTGACAGTATCAAACGCCTTCGAGTAATCCAACAAAATTAACATGGAGAGCTTGTTGTCATCATGGGCTTTGAAAATATGGTCAGTAATACTCAACAGTGCTGACTGACAACTGTGACCACGTTTGAAGCCAGATTGTGTTTGTGGAATGATGTTATTTTGGTTTAAATGTTTCCAAATCTGGCTTTCGATAACTTTTTCTAGTATTTTCGACAGCGTTGGTAAAATATTGATAGGTCGAAGGTCATTTAAATTTTCAACATTATTTTTCTTCGGTGTAGGGGTGATATAAGAATTTTTCCAGCTCGAAGGAAAAACTGACTTTACTAATGAAAAATTTATGATATGAGTGACAAAAGGCAACAAAAAAGGGATACAAAGCTCTAAGGTTAATAAGTTTATTCCATCATTTCCTGTAGCTTTACTCTTCATCATTTTTATGATATTGAATATATCAGTTTCTGAAACACTTTCAAATTTAAGGAATGAACAGGCAGATTCTTTAGTGCTGCGGTCGTAGTAAGCCTTCGTATCAGGATTTGGGGTTAATTTAGGAATGCAGTCAATGAAATGCTTATTCACATCATTTACATCCCACCTACTACAAATATTGTTATCGATGACATGATCAAAGTCAGTTAGTTTTTTTAGATTTTTCCACATTTCTCTAACAGATTGGTTTTTAATTTTATTTCTAATAAATGCTTTCTTTTCATTTCTTACAGAGACGGTGACCATATTACGTAATTGTTTATAATCGCAATAGTCAGTAGGACATTTAGTTCTTTTAAATTTCCGGAATGCTTTATCTCTATCATTCATCATCGCTTTGATGCCATTCGTGAGCCACGGTGCATATTTTTTAGTTACTCTGATCTTTCGGTATGGCGCATGAATATCCAACAAGGCTGATATGCTACTCGTCAGATACTCCACTTTACTGTCAATATCATCCATATCATATATATCTTCCACGGAATAGATTGCAGATCAGACTTGAATTGACCATAATCTAAACATTTGAAATCACGACAGAAAATAAATTTTGAGAAGCAACCATTGGAAGGAAAACTCAGTTCAGCCATAATCATTTCATGATCACTTACTTCAGGTATATGCTTTAAACTTGTTGATATGACTACTTCTTTATCTGAGGTTACAATGTAGTCAAGTAAAGTCGCTGTAGTACTGGTTAATCTTGTAGGACTGTCAATTAATTGTGATAATCCAAGTCCATCGAACAGATCGCTGACGTATCTTGCTGAATATCTAGAAATTTTCAACAAATCTACGTTAAAATCACCCAAACAGAACACGTAGTCTACAGTTGGCATGATAGAAGAAATCGTTATTTCAAAATTATCAAAAAAAGTTCTGTAGTTCATTTCATATGGATTATAACAAATTCCAACTGCAAATACTTCTGATTTATTCGTTATCTTCACCCAAACCTGTTCAATGTTGTGTGTTGACGGAAGGACAACATACTGCACATTATTTTTAATATAAATACCAACACCACCACCCGACTGTCCACCTCTATCCACTCTCTCAAATCTATACCCCATTATGTTAATACTATCAGATGTATTGCAATCAAGCCACGTTTCACTAAGCCCCAGGATGTCCAAATCATTTTCAATGAGCAATGACTTGATACCACTGAAGTGGGAAACTAAAGATCTGGCGTTCAAATGTGCAATCTTGAAATTCTTTTTCATATCAGAAAAATTACGTTATTAATATAAATAACCTTAAAGTTATTAATATATATCCATAGAATACAAATTTTTAAAACAAAAAAAAACTGATTTGAACAACTGATATGAAATACACACGAAAGAAGAAGTAATAGCAAGCTCTAATACTAAGAGAACAACAGTAAATTTTTTGAATCAGAGCGATATATACGATTGCCAGAAACAACCTAAGAGTTCAAGTAATGCAAGCCAAGTTTGGTCTATAAAACTCTAAAGAAATTTGAGACTTGAAAAAAACTATTTAATTCAATAACACACGCTAAAAAGGAAAAAGCAAGTAATTCTACCAAGAAAGAAGAATAGTTTTCTAAAGTTACAGAAGAAACCTTTTCAGATTTTCTGAGTGGCACGAATGCCGAATATAATTCGAGTGACTAATTTATGTAAGCCATCGTGCACCACAAAAGATAATATAAATATACATACATAAATACATCCCAAGAAGCTCAAGATAAATCAATTCAATAGGTCAATTCCGCAGAAATTGTTTTCTTTTCACCATTTATTATAGCATATATTTTGCCCAGGTAAGTCCAACAATTTTTGTAACCAACAGTGGTTCTAGCTTTTGAATAAAGTTCTCTCATACTTGGATCCAACACTTCATTTAGTACAACACCCGAACCTTTCAACCCTTTCTTCTCATTATAAACTTTATTTCTTAACCATTTGTTTATAAACATAACTGCTACTGGTCTTGACGGCTTATCTTGATTACGTTTCTTGCCCAGGCGATAACAGAAATCTATATCACGTCTGGAGATGGAAATATTTAATTTGGTTTGAATGATGTTAGTCACAGCATCCACAAGATCTTCCGTCTCATTTTCACACATACCATTGAGGACCAACATTTTCGACCGTTTGTCGTTGTTAACATTCTCAATCGCCTTTTGATTTTTAGAAACATTCTCCTGAATGGAACTCACTTCATTTTTCAAAGATGTTATCATTGAAGTCATGTTCAGTTCAAATTTATTCAAAACATCTAATGAAATGCCCGTGCCCCTTTCTGGAGAAGCTTGGGACTTTAATTCCAACAGACCATTCTTGAGTACATCTTCCATTTTAGAAACGCGGTCCATCAGCATTTTGTTCTGATTCGCGAGTTCTGCATTATTGGAGTAATTTCTCGTATTCGGCATATTTAAAACTGAAGAAACAACTAATTTCTATTATCAAAACATTCAGAATAATTATATGAGCTAACTTTTCAAAGAATAAATGCGGATGCACGATAAAATACAACCTCACACGATGGAACACATCTGAAATGGTTAAGCTTATTCAATATCAAAATAAAATCGCTCAAAAATTTTTATTCGAAAACGGTTAAAGATACAAAAAAATTACAAGAGTCAAAAAAGTTCTAAAGTGGACGAAGATATCAAAAATTGATCTTACGCTGACAGTGGCGTACCGCAAAAAAGTTTATGAGGGACAAAAAGGGACATGACTCCGGATAAGAATATCCTGTACATTCAAGTTAAAATTCAGCACGTGCAATGATGGAGACTGTTGAAAAAAGCTCGCATTTCAAATTTGGACTGAATATCTCAAAAACTGCAGGAGTTATGAAGAAAAACCAAAACATTTGGTCAGCTAATTTATCCTCATCTGGAGTACCTATACTTCGAAGTGAATGTTCGTGAACGACAACCATCAATGCAGCTTTAATGTGAAAGCTGACTACTCACACTCATTTGGGTTTATGGCGATTATAATTAGGTATATGACTTTCTTAGACATTCATAATAATTTCATGTTTTCCACTTGCAGTTAATATCTGGAAGAAAAATCGGAAACTTATCAACAAAGCATTCAACTACAAACTATTGAATTCCTTCATTCCAATGTTTGCAGAGAAATGCGATCATTTAATTGATACTCTAGAGAATATTGTTGGACAATCTGATATTGATGTCATGGACCTGATGACAGAATGCACGTTGGATGCAGTATGCGGTAATATTACATTATACCTACCTTAAATTTAAGGAAAAATTAAAACTAGCGACAATATTGATTTAATACTTATACGGAGCAACCTAATGAGAAATGCGATATCTCAAAAATCGTGCATGTTAGAGGGTTAGTTAATAAAATTTCCTTTTATGTTTTTGGGCAAGTTTTCACATCCTGAAGTCCTGTGCATAGGTATAATATAATTTCACACCCTGTATTCAGGGAAAATAGAGGTTGGCTGTTTCGCCAGCATATAAAGCACAATTCATTGAGTTCTCATGGAAATTGTTGAGATATTTCCATATTTGTCGTTTATTGATATCTGCACTGCAAAATGTTAGTTTGCTGAGCAGTTTTCCGCATCACTTATATCGTTACCTCCTGCACTTGTTTCATAAGTAACTATTGAAGAACTTTAAGGTTGGACTGAGGTATTTACTAAGGTCCTAATTTTTTGTTAGTATTTCAGAATCAGCCATTGGTCTCAATTTGGATAAGCAAACATCTACTCGTTATCGCAAATTATTAGACAAGTGAGTTCTGCAATGAAAAATAATGGAAATAATGGCTGAATTTCATTTCATTTTCCAGGTTGCTGAGAATATTCATGATCCGACTTTTCACATTATATTTGTACCCAGACATAGTTTTTTATTCAAGTTGGATTGGAAAGAGGACAATAGAAATAGTAAAAGAGCTGAACCACTTTTCTAGAAGGGCGAGTAAACGTAAACTGTAATAAAAATTAGGGACTATTCAACAAAAGTATTTTTTATGTTGAACCAAACTGAGGAATTATTATTGTGTTTACTATAAATAATTCATCCCAACACAAAAGTTTTGAACCATTTTATAGCTAATAACATTTATTCCATTTTTTAGGTGATCACACAGCGAAGAGTTGAATTCAAACAGACGGAGCAAGATTATTGTGACCAAGAAAGTGAGTTTCATTCTCGTACATTTATTGTGATTTTAATTTCTGCTGATTATTATATCATGCACTATTTTCTTGGTTTGTATTTTTTTTATTCAACTGGTATGAAATTCAGCCATTGTATTGGTTACATAACCGAATTGAATGAATTAAAAAAAAATTTTGACATCATTGATTTCATTCGTCATACAATCTAGTCTAGAAATTTTGGCGATGTTTATATGGGATTTTCCTTATTTTTCGTGCCAAATATACCTTCACTTGAACATTCCTAATTTCGGTATGTAGTATGTAGTATGTAGTTAGTATTTTCGAATAACTTGTGTATCAGGAAAGTGTAACATTTGTTTCCAATTATATAGGTAGTTTAGAATCGAAGGCGTTACAGAGAGAAACAAAAAAATGAAATCCTAAGATTTTTGAAATTAAAGCAGGTTTTCACACCAATGAGAATGAGGTTCATTCTGTGTTCGTATAAATCGATTACCAGAGAAGAAACTGTAGTTTCAAAATGAATCGGCACGACTTTTGTCATACTCCTGAAAATTTTTAATTATGTTTCAGATCAACGTCTAATGAAATCATTCATGGAAATTTTGTTGGACATCTCCCAGAAAGAGAAACACTTCTCAGATCAACAAATACTGGATGAAGTCAATACTATGTTGGCAGCGGTAAACATTAGCGAAAATTCTGATGATTATAAATTTTTTGTGTGTATCAACAAACTTTACTCAATTCATTAATCACTTTTTTCAGGGTTCTGACACTACTGCCACCGCTCTGTCATTCTGCTGTTTAACTCTGGGTTTACATTCAGCATTTCAGGTAGAAATTGCCATTTTCGATATATTTAAGCTCATGAAAATTTTCCCTGTTTCGTTAGCTTTTCAAAACTGTACATACGTCAACAGTTCCTTCATGTAATCAAAAACTATAGCCAGAAAACCGAACTGGTAACAGACTTTTTCGAATCATTCTGATATCCTCTAGGTATTCCACTCGTGATTCGTAAGTGAGCCATTGTTCGAGTGAAATAGGGGGAATAGGATATCTGAATGACTCGAAAAAGTGTTACCTGTTCGGTTTTCCGGCCGCAGTTATCAGAATTTTTAGCTCTGAAAAAAATTTTCATTGACTATTTAAAGTCAAGGAGTTTTCACAAAATTAATTATTTTCGATAACGAAGCATAACATTTCAAATAGTTAAAAATCGTCATATCTCCGTAATCATATATTTTCGGATCAAACTTCACTAGAGGCATTTTGACGTCTAGTATATCCTCTTCGAAGGATCATATTGAATTACCAAACATCCTGTTTTTGTGCGTGATAGAAATCAATTTTTATCCACACCTTCCATTCTGCTCATTTCACTAAATACTTCGTTTTTTATTTCCTTATTTCTCCTTACAAGCAAAAAATGTATGAGGAAGCAATCGACGTACTAGGACAAGATAGATATGCCAATGAAGAGGATCTGCCAAAATTAAAATTCACAGAGATGATCATAAAAGAAACTATGCGTATTTTTCCAGTTGTTCCAATACTTATCAGAGTAGCTGCGGATGACATTAAAATTGGTAAGTTGTGATTCAGCAACATTTCCAATCTTATTTCAATCAGAAATTCTTCGAGCACACGAGGGTGGTTCAAATATAATCCAGAATTTTTGTATAAACGTGCTGAAGTGAATGTGAGACTCATACCTGAAATCACTATAGTTTTTGAGGCTCAGCAAGACTCCGGAAGCGCACAGCGAGCTTAAGAGCTCGAACAGAGGGCCGCTAAGGTATGCGAGGCACAATAGACCATAAGCTCGCGGTACAGGAGTATCCCTTTACCAAACTTTGAATCTAAATGTGGAACTCAAAAAATTACGTGATAATATTCCAGATAGATGGCTTTTTTCTCAAATGAAATCAATATATAATATGTATATATAATATTTTTTTGAAATCAAGAGCTAACATAATTCAATACATAAAACAAAAACAAAAATCTCTAACTGAGGTTTGTGCAAAACGGGGTATCATAGTATTTTTTACCAGATTTTACCAGAGCTCAGGGAAAAATCCCAGTAGAAAAAACCCTGTCTCACCGTTCCAACAGAAATAACACTTAAAAACTATTCGAATATTGAAGGATTTCTTCTCTATTGAGTTCAACCGATAACCCTCTCCAAGATGCCTTCAGAATTCTGAATCTGAAACGGAAAAATCGAAGCAGAAAAAAAGGAACAGAAAATAAAATGATTGAAACTAAATCGATTCAAAATTAAAAACCCAATTCAAAAAAGACTCTGTAACTTCATGTATAGACCTTAAAGCCATCCTGAAATTTAAATATTGGACAATTATTTATAAGATGCTCTATAGTCTCCTCTGCTTCTCCGCATTCGCCACTAGAACTCTCAACTGAATTCCACTTGAAAAGCATGCTATTACAATGGCCATGACCTGTTCTTATTCGATTAAGAACAGTCCAAATTTTCCTTGGAAGATCAAATCCAGGAACTTTATTGGACGGATCAGTTATTAAATCTTTGTTTAGAGTATTACATGTGTTTCACTCGACGCATTGCCAAATTACTTTATCGCTTTCATTCGAGGTGAGAAAATAATTGAAATAATGAAATCAATATCAACCTGAAATTCAATTGATATTTCAGATGATACGCTGATACCTAAAGATGCCATATTTATGATGGGAATGATGCATTTACACAGGAGCCCGAAATATTGGAAGGATCCACTGGAATTCAATCCTTACAGGTTTCTTCCAGAAGAATGGGCGAAGCAGCATCCATACTCGTTTTTACCATTTTCTGGAGGTCCAAGGAACTGTATGGGTAATATATTTAAAATAAAATTGGAATGTGTTGTCAACATAATATTATACAGTGCAGGTCGAAATTATGGGACAAATTCATTTTCCCGTAAGAAAAATATTTGGCAACAAAATCCTGAAACAGGTGAATTTTTGTTGTGCATAAACAAAACTGTAATGGTCGACTTTCATTGGGTGTAATGAGCCATGACAAAGTTTATTACTAAAAACCTCTTTGAACTAACTGATTTTCCGAAGAAATTTTTTCTTAAAAATATGAAAAAATAAGATACAAATACCTTGCCGAAAAAATTACCACATGACCCACACATGGTACAAGGTGCAACAAAAAACATCTTCGAAGATACATTTAAATTTGATAAGAATGAAACAAAAATTGATCAAGATTTTATTGCCAATTATTATTTGTACAGATACATATCGACAAGGATGAAAATCTTTACTATCACAATTAAAGTTCAGATTCTACTTTCAACTCTCAATAAGAGCTATTCGCCTGGCAGTATCAATATAAAGGGTTTTCCAATAAGAGATTTTTTTGGGTTTGTTTAGTTTTATTTTTCAATATAATTAACCACCACAACCTCGCTTGCAGGACCATATCCTTTTAATGTAATTTTCCATAACCAAATCGCAAAGTGGCTGCCCTATGTCCTCGATAGCCTCACGAATTATATCTTTGAGGTCTTGAATCGACGCTGAGCTATTGGCGAAGACCTTCTCTTTCACGTGGTCCCGAAGGAAGAAGACGGAAGGTGTTAAGTCACAAGATCTCGGTGGCCAATAGTGATCACCTCTTCGAGAGATAACACGGTCCAAATTATTTTCATGCATTTAAACGACCCATTCAGCAAAGACACATTGTTGATGATCGGCCGACTTGAGTTCTTGTGTTAACTGAACTTTATAAGCCTTAAGATCCAAATCTTAATGCAAAATACGGTGTTATGACGTTTGTGGAATGCCTAATTCCAAAGAACGACAAGGAATGGACAAATCTGGGGTTTCTTCAACACTTTCGGCTACAGCGGCAATATTCTCGGCTGTTCTTGAGCGACGTGCACGGGTTTTATTCTTCACATCACTAACTTGTCCTAACAGCTCGAATTTTTTCACCAATTTCTTTATTGCGGTCCGACAAGGTGCTTAACCACGATCCAAAAATGTTCTAGTTTTACGAACCGTCTCTGCCAAATTTTCACCATTTTTATAGTGAATTTGAATAATTTCAATGCGTTCTTCCTAATGGCGTAGTTTCTAGTTGTCAAATGTCAAAAAATGACAGCTTCAAACGTGACATCTACCGAAATAGCGGGCTATTCAAAATTACACCTCTGTTTGGAAAACCCTTCATTTTAAATACATTAATTTTTGATATACAGTGTTCTAAAGTAAGTCGGCAATTTGGGCGGACTTTTTGGTTCTCAGAGAAGCGCCTTCAATATATTCGAAAAAAAAATTTCTGAAGAAAAGTTCTGCCCTGCTGATAAATTTAATAACATTAATGATTTTTTTTTATCGATTTAGGTGGAAAACTTGCCATGATGTTCATGAAAATGGTCTTATCGAAATTAGTGAGAAAGTTCCAAATTAAGACGGATTATAAAAGTATAGAAGAAGTTCAACTAGATTTGCATGTGACGATTAGGCCATCCCATGGATTCAAAGTAACAATGGAGCATAAAGAGTAAAATATTCGGTGAATATCTTCATGTACGCCATACTTAATAAAGCTATATGAAGTCAAAAAGGAGAAGGTGAAAATTTTAATGCAATATGATTTCACTTATATTCCTTATGAACCATCACAAATAGGCTAATATATTGTTGTATTGAAAAATGTGAAATATTTTAAGGAGAATATTTTCAATTTGAAACCTTCTCATTTTATCATGAGGAATATATATTGTGTATATTATGAAAATAATAATTATGTTCTCTTTTCTCTTCCTGTGTGGTTTTATCTTTTCTGCTTTCCATACACCTATTTTGTAGGATGATTTCGCCAAATTGCTCGTTATCGGTTGTAAAATTGTTATCGTACCAATACCAAACACGTTTTTGACTCTGAACGGGTATTCTACTATTTCTGAGCTCAATCATTTTGCACATATGTTTAACCAAAGCGGGCGAACAGAAACCAAGATGGGTCAATTGAAACGTAGGTAAAATACAATAACTGCAAAAATAATTGGGTTTTTTTCGTATCGAAAATATAAGGTTAAATTTATTATTTCGAAATTTTTTGATCTGTAGTTGGCACCCAATGCGGAACCAAAAAGAGCCATATCAGAAACATATTAAAAATTTCCGTAGAACCATTAGTTTTGCGAAGAATTCAATTGAAAATTGGAGACAACTGGATCAATTCAAACTTTCTGACAGACTGACAATGTTTGAACAAATTCGATCTTCGAGCTCATTCTCGCGAAGGAAATTTCTGTTTTTTTATTGGAGAAAGTCACATTGGACAAAACAAAAAATGTCTATCATTCTGATAATTCTTGATTTGTGATTTCCAACCAATGAATGATTTGAGGTCAAAATGTTATGCGCTCTGTTTATACAGGGTGTCCCGAAAAATGTGGGAAATCTCTCGGATTCAGATAGAACATAAAAAATGAAGATGACAAGTTTCCATATTTTTTTTCCTAGCGCCCCACCCCCCTACGAAGATACGATCTCCTAAATGACGCCACTGGAAATCCATTTTATTGGAATTGGAAGTTTCAAACTACTCGATATAATTTGATGAAAATTTGATATGATTAATAGTATTAAGGACCTCTTAAACCACCTCACTCAAATTTCAATAAGCTTGTTCAGTTTACCAGAGGCGGACTGGGTTGTACATTTTTAAGCTTACATTTTTAATACCCTGTTTGATAAGGCGCTAAAAAAAATAAATTCAGATACCTTCAATATTAAGCTAAAGAAAAGATACTGTTGTTCAGTGTCGATAAAATAAACCGTTTTCGAAAAAAAAATAATGAAAGAAGTAAATAGGTTATTTAATTCTTACTGGAGCCATCTTAATTTTTTATGTTCTATCTGAATCCGAAAGATTTCCACATTTTCCGGAACACCCTGTAGACTTCATAAACGATTCAATTATAGTTCGAAAATACACGCTTGATTTGTATAGCTCTTCAAGTTTTTTACAAATCTGCTAATTTACATTATGTTCCATAAATATCACACTGGTAAATTCCAAATCGTACCATTTTTCTCCTTATAAGAACCTTCAGTTTCAACAAAGCAGAAGTGCACAACAAGAAATTCATCTCGTTAAAAATGAAATAATACCTTTCATTGTGTACATGTTAAATGAATACTCAATAATCCCATCAAATGCCTATTGTAAATTCACCTTTGAATAGCCATGAATACATGACGCATTTTCTTTCCTTTACATACACTTGGTGATTTTCATTCATCATGATTTCCCTATGAGTTGACTCTCATTATGAACAAATAATGACAAAAACTTCCTTTTTCCTAATACTTTAATGAGAAATACTATTACTATTGCTCATAAATTAGGTTGGTTTTAAATAGAGAACCGACACCCAAGAGAACAGTTTACATTCTTCCGAATTTAACTCAGTAATTCAACTAGTGAAATGAAATGCATCGTTTTTTACGTTTTTATTTATATATTTTTTACTCCCTGTGTGAACTGTATACGAACTAATTCATCAATTCTTCTGTGTGAGTTTTTTGTTGTATTTTTTTCAGTTTCAAATATTTTTCTTCTGGGAAAATAGATTTGTTCCATATAAAGTGTTTTCCAATAAGAGGTGTTGTTTTGATATTCGAAGAAAATTGTAATTTTTCATTAAAAATGATCGGATGCTTATCTCATTATAAAGAAGAAGCTGTGCCGTTAATAGTGGTAAATAACATCAGGCAAATGACCACCATGACCACGGTTACAGGACCATATCCTTTTCAATGAAATTTTCCATGACCAAATCGCAAAGTGGCTGCCCTATGTCCTCGATAGCCTCACGAATTCCATCTTTGAGGTCTTGAATTGACGCTGGGCTATTGGCGTAGACCTTCTCTTTCAGGTGAAGAAGAAGATGTTAAATCACAAGATCTCGGTGGCCATTGTGATCACCTCTTCGAGAGATAGCGCCGTATTGTTGAAAGAAAACGTTGTCCAGTAATGTTATGACGTTTGTGGAATGCCTAATTCCAAAGAACGGCGAGGAATGGACAAACCTGGGTTTCCGTCAACACTTTCGGCTACAGCATCAATATTCTCAGCTGTTCTTGAGCGACATGCACGGGTTTTATTCTTCACATCACTAACTTGTCCCAACAGCTCGAATTTTTCCACCAATTTCTTTATTGCGGTCTGACAAGGTGCTTCACGACGACCCAAAAATGTTCTAGTGTTACGAACCGTCTCTGCCAATTTTCACCATTTTCATAGTGAATTTTAATAATTTCAGTGCGTTCTTGAAGCGTGTATCGTTCTATTTTTATTGATGGCGTAGTTTCTACTTGTCAAATGTCATAATGACAGCTTCAAACGTGACTTCTACCGAAATAGCGGGTTATTCAAAATAACACCTCTTATTGGAAACCCTTTACATTGGTTCTCGCAACAATAGTTATTTAATAAACTAGGTTATTAAAGACAGCGACTAATGGTCAAGATTTCGAGATAGTTCGAGACCATTAGTCGCTCGATTAATAACCGAGTTTATTACAAGATTTTTCCGACGATCTCAACATGAATAGTGTATAAATATTTGATTGAAAAACATTCTCAATTCGCACAAGTCATACATTTGACGTAAAGGAATTTCTATGTTTCTATGTTCCAGTAGAGTTTTGATATTTCTCGTAGTGCTTCTGAATACTTTGTGAACGGTTGCCATGAGGATTGCACATTAAAATAGCCAAAAAATTGAGCATTAAAATGGGTCATTAATGCTCAATTTAGTACACATTAAAATCACCATTTACTTCGAGGTCGGCGGAAAAATGTATTTGTATTCAGCTCATTTCAACGTCAAAAATGAAATATTTTCAGGTAGAATTAAGAGAGAAATCAACACTAAATATATCTACCCAATGACTGGCACTTGGTTCAAAGATATGGCAAGTGGAAAATATTATTTCTTCAAGGCAACAGTATTTATGTTCACGAAATGATGGTTATTATTCAAAATGGGTAACGAGTGGAATCGGTGAAGAATTCGTACTCAATGATAAATTTAAATGGACGTGGGATAAACAAGGGAGATTATATCCACTAGGTAGGTATTGCACGATATTCATATTTGAAAATATTGAGCTATATAATTCAAATTGTACGATAGTTATTACAGCAAAATGCGAGTGATGTATGATCCGAAAATCTATGATTACGGAGATATGACGATTTTCCCACTCATTTGAAATGTTCTGCTTCGTTATCGAGAACAATTAATTTTGTGGAAACTTCTTGAATTTAAATATTAGTCCAGTCTATTTAGACCAAAAAATGAAAGTGAAGTTACATAAAGTCCCAACAAGCTGAATTTCAGTGAAATTGTTCAAAATATCATTATAAACTATGTCTAGAAGTTCTCCATCATTCCCCTGTAAGGAAAAAATTTAATTCAAGGTCAAAGGTCGAAAAAATGAGTTTTTCGCGATTTTCAGCAAAACGGTAAGTTTATCATGAAAGTACCTCAGACAAAAATTGTAGATCATAAAATTATCTATAAAAAATGTATCAATATTTTTTTCTTACGAGCCACCGTTTCTGAGATATAACGATTCAAAAAGTTATAACTACGCGCTAAGTACACTACCTCATAGGTGGCGTGGAAACGTGTGCATATTATTATGACGATAACGACTTTTAAAACTTTTTGAATCCTTATATCTCAGAAACGGTGGCTCGTAAGAAAAAAAGTATTGATACATTTTTTATATACCTACTCCGTTCACGAAAGGTTGAGCCGTCGGGTGGCCATGGAAATTTGGCATATTCCACTGTATATATTAAAATTCTAGGTTATGTTCTTATTTTCATGTCAGATTGATACGCAATGTTGTCAATATTGCATAGAGTTCTCTGAAAACTCGCAAGCTCGTCGGACGAGGCCGAGTACATTCGGCAACGTTGACTTAATTTTACTTTATGACAGTAAATACTGCCAACTTCAGATGAATAAAGAAACGCCTACTATGTGCTCAACCTTTCGTGAACGGACTATAGATAATTTTATGATCTACAATTTTTGTCTGAGGTACTTTTTTGATAAAACTTACCGTTTTGCTGAAAATCGCGAAAAACTCATTTTTTGACCTTTGACCTTGAATTAAATTTTTTCCTTACAGGGGAATGATGGGGAACTTTTAGACATTGTTTATAATTATGTTTTGAACAACTTCATAGAGATTCAGCTTGTTGGGACTTTATGTAACTCCGAATGTCTAAATAGACCGGACTATATTCATTGAATATTTTTTTCTAAGCTGAGGATATGGTTCTCATTTTTTGAGGTAAAGTTCTCAATGAAAATTCTGTTAATCCGAGATATACAAAGTCATATACAAAGTGTTTCACGAAAGATTGTACAGGCTCTCAGGGCAGATACAGGACATTTTGGTGAGTCTGAATCATTGTTAGAAATATGTCCAAACAATACGTACGCTGGTCCTGTTTGGCATCCTTTATTTCTCATGATGCAGAGCTATTGGAGCAAGTGCAACGGTCAGCTTCAAGAATTCCATACGGTATCATAAGACCTGATTACCAAACTCGACTTGCTCTAATGAAACTGGAGACATTTGCTGATCGTAGGTTGAGGGGAGACATGATAACCACCTTTAGAGCCGTGAGAGGATTTTTTGGAATAGATTTGTCATCATTGTTCCCACTGAATATCAACCACCTGAAAGGACATAATTATAAACTAGCTAGAGAACAGTTTTTTACAAGAAGCAGACAAAATTTCTTGAGCAACAGAGTATTTCACCATTGGAATATGCTACCTAGCGAAGTTGTCAATGCAAGAAGTGTCAACATGTTTAAAAATGGATAGGATTCTTGGAGATCAGAAAGTGTATTTCGATTTCAATTTTGTTTTTTGTTAGTACTACATTTGATTTTCTTATTTTATTTTGAAATGTGTATA
The DNA here is from genome assembly GCA_013421045.1 of Propylea japonica. Classification (NCBI taxonomy): domain Eukaryota; kingdom Metazoa; phylum Arthropoda; class Insecta; order Coleoptera; family Coccinellidae; genus Propylea; species Propylea japonica. Next base: position 16,633,629 of record CM024240.1, on the reverse strand, counting down.
TCGATCACGTTAAGCATCAATTGTATTTTCTTTGAGTTGTATAGGTTATCCTCACTCTGATTTTGTAAATAATAATAATAATAATAATATTCGTTTAAGATATACAGAATGTGTCATGTATTTCTAAAGAAATTTTAAATTCGCATAACTCTTGAATGCCTGCATGGATCTTCATGAAAATTTCAGGGAATGAGTATAGGCCAGTGACAAATATTCGCACATAATGGCTTGCTGATAGCGCAGGCCCGGACTGAGAAAATTATATTCTTCATTGTACATCTTATAAAACACCTGTACATCAAATTTTCGAAAATCAAAATATCAACAAGGACATATTTTTTACGCTGATTCAGACTCATCGAAATGTTCTGCATCTGCCCTGAAAGCCTGTGAAATCATTCGTGAAACATCCTGTATAACTGCACCTGTTTTCCTCGTAAAGTGTTGCAGAAAGAATTGAAAATTACTCGAAAAAAGTATCAAGAACATGAGTATTTATTCATGCATATTTCTAGAGGACGATTGCCCAGCTCCATTGAGAGCAAGTCAGAAATTCGGCATACCAATCAAATGTCTTGGTGGTCAATGCCCAGACCAGGCAAGATTTCCATCAGGTGGAATGTGGCATTACACAAATTGTACCTATTACTACGAATGCGAGAAAAACAGTTACCAATTGTGCTCTAACGGGTTCTACAAAAAATGGACCAAAATTCCGCCGAATGACCAGTATGTACAGATCTGTCCCGACAACTGGACTTTTGACACCCAAACTGGATCCTGGGAACCTGTACCTGGAAGTGGAAGCAAGTATCAAATTTCAGTTAGAATTGCAAGATTTTCTCTTTATTATGAATTTGCATATTTTTCTGCAGTACCTTCACAAATTTACCTTTCGGCCAATGAATATCTTACGATATTACTAATTTATTCCCCCGAAGTTTGTTCATATGCTCTCGAATAGCCAACAAAATCAAAAAATTAAAAAAACGTTCATTAAAACAACTACAAAGATTTTCAAGATTATTGGAAAGCACAAAATCTCTCAATGGCAATATATCAATAAATATTGAAATATAATTTAAGTGAGTACATATACTTGATGAAGTATACCTACATACAAAGTAAAGTAATACAGAAAAATCTGTAAATTCATAATTATTGATGATAGCTTTATATAGGGCGTCTACTTTCAAAGTGTACAAACTTCGAGATGTGATTATACAAGTCATTTGCAACAAAAAAGTCATATAACTCATGGTCCAAATGTTGACGGTTATTCTTCAATTCAACATTTCTTGATTTCACTAAAAATTTCAAGTTTTTTCTCTAAAAAAATCATTATTCAGTTTTCTTATAATCTCATCAAATTTGACCACATATTCGTAAAGGGAATTGATGATTTCCATAAAATTACACTAAGATTCAATCACGAACAGCTTCAAAATATAGCAAATTTAGGTTCGGAATTTTTAGACATTTTCGTTGTTATCATGATAGCCATGATATTATAGCGGAGAATGAGCAGCTAGCAAAAAAGTTGATATGTCATTCGAAAGTACACTAAATGAGTTATTTTTTACTGAAGATAAAGCGTGTGCATAGTTATTAACTTTTCATGGAAAAAAACCATTGGAAAAATAGGCCTGATTTTGTTAACTTCAGAATGATATTATTCTCCTTACCACGCCTCCAATAAGAGTGTTTTCTACTCACAGACTCTCTCATCTTGTAGCAAATTTATTGCCCTTTCCAAATATGTGGTCAAATTTGATGAGACTATAAGGAAAACTGAATATGATCTTTTCAGAGGAAGGAACTGCAATTTTTCGTGAAATCAAGAAATGTTTAATTGAATATTAACCGTCAACATTTCGAACGCGTGTTATATGACATTTTTTGTTGCGAATCACTTGTTTAATCTCCCCTCGAAATTTGTTCACTTCAAAAGTAGACACCCTGTATAGAATAAAGTATACTCACTGAAATTCAAACAAGATTTTCTACTAATAAGTTTTCACCAAAGGGATGTCAAAAACTGTAGAATCCGTCCACGTCTCAGTTTTTCTTCTTTTGATATTATTATTATTTATATTCACTGCATATAATTCTATGGTCTTCAATCAGAGCATGTTGGACAAGCTTTGAAGGAAGCAGCTCTTAGGTCAATAACCGAAAACTCCATCTAGCCACCATCTGTTGATATTAGAAGAAACCTCTTGGTTCCAATAATGAAAAATCACTATAATAATTAAACGAATGTTCCATTATCAAGAATTCCACGTCAAAAACCAGAATCATTAGTTTTTTTAAATCATTAGGAGTATTTGTTTGAAAAATAGTTGAACATTTTCCAGTCAATCACCTCCATACAAATATATTTGAAAAATTCACATGTATTTTCAGGCAAAAGCTGTACATACGATGAGCCTGAATGCAGAAGAAACAAAAGAATCAACGTGAGTATTTAGTCATAGCAATAATCATTTTCTTAGAAGTACCTTATTATGCTAATGAAGCCTATTCTGAAAGAATCTAAATTCAAATTTGTCCTGTGGTAAATCCAAATGACAAAGAAAAACAGCCTTTTCATAAAATCTTTATTCAACCCTTCCCTCAGCTTGTGGTTGCTTTTCTCGAATAACGAATACTGAAAAGCAAAAAACATGTCTCTGTCTCAGATTATTTGGGACGCATTTGAGATAGAGCAAAAATATGAATTTTCTCTAAATCTGTCAATGATTCACTGAAAAATGATTCTCATATTTCAGATTTGACCAAGGCAAACGCAATCGAACTTCCCAAATCGGCGTTCGAACTTTGAGTTCCATCAATTACAGTGAAGAAATTTCAAGATGAGGAGAACTGAAGAAATTCTTGGATGCTTAGAAGACAAGACCATTACATTTATATCTTTCGCCTTATTTATTATTCATAACTATCATTTGTTGTCAGCTTACCTTCAATGAAAGACTATTATATTAATCGATAGTTCAAATCGAAATTGAGTGAATGTAAATGAATAAATTTATTCGATGGATAATATTTTTGTTTAATGAACCCGAAATTTGTAGTCTTTTGTTTCACGAAATATTCAATCAAATGCAAATCGAATTGTTATGAACGAAAACGATCAAAAAGGTAGTACAGATTCTGAACATCACAATCCATCTCTTTACTGAAAAAAGGGATTATTTTATATAAGCTAGAGTGTGTAAGAACAGCCCAGCAAAAAAACATTAAACAAATCTGAGAACATGAAAATGCTATCAAAAAAGTATCTGCTAAATGTTTATTTGAAATTTTCAGCAGAAATAGCAGCGGAGATGAGGACCGAAATTTCAAATTTTCTAAAATAAAAAAAGATGAAGAATGCGGTTGACTGCATTCTTATAGGTTTCTCAAAAAACCAATATTAAGTGCTATTAAGTTGAGAGATCACCATTTTGATCTACGAGGTGTATCAGTGGACTGTCAATTGACGATTTCATCTGAAAGTAGGCGAAAATTTGGAAGGACTAACTGTGAAATTATGTCCAATTTTAGTGTATAATTAGTGCCTGTTAGTGGGTTATCCTAAACATATCCACAGACCGGCCCTTACTTCGAAAAGGTGGACTAAATTTGATTGTTCTACAAATTCATATCAAATACTTTCCTGATAATAAGGTTCCACGATTAAAATCACGTGGTCCATTTTGGTCCAATTATTCTCTGACCTCGAATGAAGTGATAAAGCAATTTGACAATGCGAGTGGAACACATGTAATATTCAAAACAAAGATTTAATTTTTAATAACTGATTCCTCCAATAAAGTTCCTGGATTTGATCTTTCAAGGAAAATTTGGACTGTTCTTAATCGTATAAGAACAGGTCATTGCCATTGTAATAGCATGCTTTTCAAGAGGAATTCAGTTGAGAGTACTAGTTGCGAATGCAAGAAAGCAGAAGAGACTATAGAACATCTGATAAATAATGTCCAATATTTAAATTTCAGGAAGGCTCAAGGGCTATACATGAAGTTACAGAGTCGTTTTCGAATTGGGTTGTTAATTTTAAATCGATTTAATAGAGTTGCAATCATTATATTTTCTGTTCCTTTTTTCTGCTTCGATTTTTTCGTTTCAGATTCAGAATTCCGAAGGCATTTTGGAGAGGGTTATCGGTTGGACTTAATAAAGAAGAAATCCTTCAATATTTTAATAGTTTTTAAGTGTTATTTTTGTTGGAACGGCGAGACAAGGTTTTTTCCACTGGGGTTTTTCTCTGAGCTTTGGTATCATACGGAAAAATAGTATGTTACACCGTTATGCACTACCTCAGTTAGGGATTTTTGTTTTATGTATTGTATTGTGCTCTTGATTTCAAAAGAATATATCTGCACTCAAATTTCAATTAGCTTGTTCAGTCTAGCAGGGGCGAACTGGGTTGTACATTTTGATGCTTACATTTTCAACACCCTGCATGATAAGGTGCTAAAAAAACAAATTTGGATATCTTGAACATTAAGCTAAAGAAAAGGTACTCTTTTTCAGTGTCGATAAAATGAACCGTTAAAAAAAATAATGAAAGAAGTAAGTAATTGAAATTATTTCACTAAAATGATTTTCCAGTGGCGTCATTTAGGAGGTCGTATCTTTGTAGGGAGGGCCGATAGGAATAAAACTTGTCATCTTATTTTTATGTTCTATCTGAATCCGAGAGATTTCTCACATTTTCCGGGACATCCTGTATATGATCTTCTCTTAAGTCAGATTTAATCCATCAATTGACAGGTTTAAAATGTAAATTTACAGATTCAAGTTTTCAATTGACAGATTAAATCTGTCAGATTTTCATTTTAACGCGGAGACACTAATACGTCTTCGTGTTGACCAACCTGTACATAAAGTTTTCCTTTTTGAGCAGTGACGAAGCTAGGAGTGAGGCGGGGGTGACCTAGGCCCCCTCGAAATTTTTGCTGCCCCTCCCCCCTGAAATGTATGCTGAACGAAACTGTACAAATTCATTTTTTATGGCCCCCACTGAATGAATCCTACCCCAGTGGCGTAACTACAGGGTGGCAGGGGTGGCAAAATGCCACGGGCCTCCGCCCCAAGGGGGCCCCGGCCAAGGGGCCGCGAGCTCAAAAGTATTTTTTCACACTGTACCTGAGTATTTTATTTCAGTTGAAAAGTCTATTTTCATAAGTTCTGCTCAAAATCCAAAGTGAGACAATTAAAGACAATTAAATTAAATACAATTTATACAAGTTCATCGCATTTCAACAACCGAAATAAAAAGATGTTTCAAATTTTAGTGTTTTGGAGCCTTCTACTTTGAAAGTTTCAAACGACACTGATCTATTATAAAACGCTCTAGAATTTGTTGAGATATATAAAAAAGACATATCTGAATCATTTTCCAGAGAAATTCTCAGTTTTCGATCCATTTTCAGAGACGAAATAGAAAATATTCATGTATTAGAGACCTTGCTGATTTAGTGATTTATTAATAATGAAAAATCATTTTATGTCCTGCAGCTTTCCTGGAGTATGCATTGCATTTATGTTATTACTAACAATTCCTGCGACTACAGCTAGTGCTGAAAGATCATTTTCAAACTTAAATTGATAAAAACCTATTTAAGAAATTCTATGGGACAATAGACAAGTTATGTAACTTGGCTATTCTGTCAATTGAAAATTCTATGGCCTGATCTTTAAACTTTCAAGATGTTACAGACGCTTTTGCGGAAGAAAAGCTCGAAGAAAAAAGATTTTTCTTAATTTATACCTTATTGAAATTGAATTGTTATTTTATTTCATTGCAAATGTATGCAGGTTTCTTTTACGGAAAAGCTAGCGAATAGATGATGAATGCTTCGAGATATTATGTTCTATGGATGAATGTGAACTCTCCAATACAACATATACAAAGTGTAATTGAGTACGCTGAAAATCTCTAAGTTTATTAAAATTACTGAGTACAACGTGACGATTTTCACTGATAGGGCCTCATCAAGAATTTGCCACGGGCCCCAGATGGTATAGTTACGCCACTGTCCTACCCCCTCATGTTTTCAAGAGATGGCTTAAAAACATAGGGTAGCCAAGACTTGACGATGTATGAATTTTCGTATCGAAATTTGTTTGCTTCAATATTTCTGTAAAACAATGAGAGCCAGATCCTAAGATCGAAAACACGGAAACGATAATATCAACAAGAATACTTAATCTCTTGACGTCTTGGATTGTTTATGAAAAGAAAAATTCTCTAAAACAATTTCCTGATAAGACTTGTGATCGTAGGTCGAATAAAATCGACTGATCAACTGATAACTTTCATTCTGCATTTCGCCACGGTAGTAATCCGAAATGCTCTCGACAATAATTTTCGTAATATTAACTTTTTTCTCTTTTTCCGCTTGTTATTCTAATATACCCCCATGTAATGATAATCGCGAATGTCAAGTGACCACACCAGCGCCAGAGGTTGTCCATGTCCAGTGGTTCCGAAATATACCACGAGCAGTTCTGTAGACCGTAAGTGTTTTTTGCGCGCTTGTCCCTAGGGGAACTGCGTACCATAGTTTCACCGAAAAGTTTGTCAAGGTAGTTGTTAAGTGAAAATGACAGAGCTTGCATTTTACATACTTCGGGAGATGATTCCCCGATGAAAATAAGCAGGGGTAGTTCATATAATTTTTTTTCAAAATCGACCTCCCTTCCAAGATACAAGAAAGGCGATGACGAGTTGACAGTTTTCAATTTTTTTTAGAGCTTCTTGAAAACACTGAGCCATAAAACAATACATAATATGAAGCACTAAGTAGATGTTACTAACACAAATTTTTAGATCTCATAACTTTATTATTAAGGTTGACGCTCACTTGGACGAGACGAGACGAGACGAAGCGAAGAGTTGTTTTCCGCAGGCACGATTTGCACTGAATCAAACAACTCTTCGCTTCGTCTCGTCCAAGTGAGCGTCAACCTTTAGGGTTCGAAAATAACAACCCCCTTTGATTTTCATTCAAAAATTGTTTTCATGGGATAGATTTTCGAAAAATAAAATTCTCTTATGGTTTTCCATTCAATTCTGAAAAAAAAAGTCCTTTGCAAAATTTCGATACAGTCGATACTTTTTTCGGAAAAAACAAAAACTTACAAGCAGTTATGGTCACGGTACATTCCATTTCATCGTTTAAATGTTCCGTAGAATGAATATTCCAAGATATTGTATGTCTATGACTGGATATAAAAGAAGTCGTGCATATTTGCCAAATGCAAATTCGAATAAAGTACCATTTTTATAACTGAGTAATTTATTTTATTACTGCAAAATATTCATTAAAAAATCGAACTCTTCTGAAACTGAAAATTGTAAAAAGAATCATAGAAAATCTTTTTTCTTCTGTCAAAACCAATTTTGAGCATAAACAATATCTTAGAATATTCATTCTATGGAACATACGATGAAATGGAATGAACAGTGATCATAACTGCTTGTAAGTTTTTATTTTTTCCAAGAAAAGTATTGACTGTATCGAAATTCTGCATGAGACTTTTTTTCTCGAATGGGAAACCATAAGAGAATTTTATTTTACGAAAATCTATTCCACGAAAACAATATTTGAAGGAAAATCATTCTTAATCTTAAACCAATCTTCCTACCTATTGCACAAAATAAAATGAGAATGAGAAATATTCTGTATAAATTTAATTCTTTCATCGGTTAATCTTAATCACTTGTCATATATCGCTACATACAGTACATAAACAGTCAATCCCATTATTATTTGCTAAACAACAATATTTTTAGGTGAAGTATTATTTGCATAGTGCGTGATTCATTCGAATGTGCATAAATTTTTGAATCAACAATAAATATTTACGGTAATAAAATTCTATTATTTATGAAACGGAATATTGTGTAGAGACATCAAAAATCACTCTTTCCAAGAGGGAAAAAACTGATAACACGTTTTCGAGCACTTCTGAGCGCTTGTTTGAAATAAAGGAATGCCATATTGTTTAGCCCAAATCTGTAATTTACGAATTTTGCGACAAAAAAATCTCTAACGATAGAGTTCGACTCCCTGATGACCGTAAACACGATAACTTTCAAGGGTATTGTCCTAGAGACTTGAGATTTTCAGGGGAAATCCATAAAATATGACCATTCAAAATCTTTGTTCCTCAACATCTCAGACAAAACGAAACCAATCGAAATAAAATTTAACGGCCACATGCAAGATGCTCATAATAAGCTTCATGCAAAATTTAATAGTCATAGTGTTGACAGGACCATAGAAAATTCAAAATCCAATTGGAATATTGAAAAGAAGATTTTTATATTTCAATAACAAGATATCCGATTTCGATCAAATTTATTTTGTGAATGAATATTGATATACTGAATGTTCATGCAGAATTTCAAGAAGATCACATCATCTGAACCATAAATTGAAATTTTTTAATTATTGATTTCTTACATATTTAATTTGTTGAATAATTTTCAGAATATGATCCCGATCGTGCTGAGATTTATGCCGATTGCACCGTTCGTCTAAGCAACGTTTAAGCCCTGAAATGACGTTTCATCAATGGAATAAACGTCACTTAAGGGCTTAAACGTTGCTTAGACGAACGGTGCAATCGGGCATTAGTATTCATACACTTAGCATGAATCTTAAATCCTATACAAAATTTTGAAGTAATAGAATTATAGCTCGACCAATGAATGAGCGCTCAAATGCACCTGCTCAGGGCTTTTCTTTAATTTTTTCTTGACTCATCCAGATCCAGTCTATATTTTTGAGGTATGAAGAAAAATAAAAAAAAAAATTTTTCAATAATGCTCAGTAACCCGTTTCTCTAAACACACATATTTATTTTGAAGTCCTCTCTTACATTCGATACATTTTTGAGAGTAAATCAAATAAAATATGATAACGAATTTCTGAAGAACTTCCGGGTGTCAATTCTCGGGATCACTCGTTCGACGAACGTATACGTTCGTGATATTTTAAGCATAGTTTTTCGGAAATTTTAATGATTATATCCGATATTCTCGAGTGTATCGTTAACTACGTTCATTTATAACGGATATATTATTACAATTTCCAAAAATTTAAGCCCAGAATATCACGAATGTATACGTTTGTACAACGAGTGCTCCCGAGAATTGACACCCCGATCCTTCTCATTTTTCGAAGATACCTGGAATGTTATAAAAATTATAATTAGGTACAATTAAATTTTCTTCTATTCAACATCCTTTCAGATAACAGATGTAAAAGAGAGATCAGCAGTCCAAAATCGATATATCCCCCTTTTGGAATCTGGTACAAAGTGAAGGAATATGGGCAGTATCTATCAGTTGGGAAACACAGTTTCATTAGAAAACCTGATGGATATTATACGAATTGGGTAACGTCAGGAAATGGTTCGAGATGGAAGCGCAACGATGGCTACATTTGGATATGGGACGATAATGGAAGATGGTATCCTTATCAAAGTGAGATATGGATGAGTTTGAATTCAGTCAATTCGAAATTTTATATTTCACAGCACAATCACGATTCATGGAAAATTTTGAGCAAATTTTAGGATCAACTTGATAACATCAGATGCACCGAAATCAAAAAACAACTTTTTATTCCGAGCGTAAGAAAAGATTTTGGAGATTTTTATCTTGGAAATGGTTTCTAGGATCAAAATCTGCAAAATTATTTTCCTAATATTTTTAAAAAACTTTCAGGTTTTCACTTCCAGTTTCTGAAACAGAAATAATTAAAATATTCAATTAAGATGAAGTGCTCCTGCGAAAATATTTGCACTAATTTGTCAGGAGCAAATTCGTTTGAAAAAATTGTTACCTAACACTAATGCCCGATTGCACCGTTCGTCTAAGCAACGTTTAAGCCCTGAAATGACGTTTTAATAAAACGTCACTTAAGGGCTTAAACGTTGCTTAGACGAACGGTGCAATCGGGCATAAAACTAAAAAAGAAAATATATATATATTCTTTGAATTGAGAGCTAACAAAATACAATACATGAAACAAAAAAGTCCCTAGCTGAGGTTGGTGCAAAACGGTTCCATACTATTCTGTCGTATGATACCAGAGCACAGGGAAAAACCGCAGTAGAAAAAACCCTGCCTCGCCGTTTTCACAAAATTGAAACTTAAAACTATTCCAATAAATACCTTCAATATTTAGATACAAAACACTTATTGATGCTCTTGGGCCAGGAGGGTGTTTTAAACCAGGACTGGCGTTCCAAGTGATGATTTTCGAATCTTCTTTTCTTCTAAAACCGCTACAGGACCCTACTGAAGGGTAATCATCTCCCATAGATTCAAATAGTGGTATTTCATCCTAAATATCGAATTCAATTTCGGAATAATGAAAAGGATAATTTCAATTAGACTGCAAACGAAAACACTCACAATTCCGAAGATTTTACAAGTTTGTCTAAAGAAGGTGTCTGATATAGACACCGAAACGTTATATTATCCTTTTTATTAACTTTCTCTTTTAGTTTTACTATAAGGCAACAATTTTTTGAAAACCAATTTGTTCCTAACAAATTGGTTCAAAGATTTTTGCAGGAGCACTTCATCTTAATTAATTCTGTTATTTCTGTTACAGGAGTGAAAATCTATTAAGTTTTCTAGAAATGCAGAATCCTCTCAAATTATATTTAAATCGATATCTATTTTCCTAATAGCTAATCTATAATTCGCAGCTCGTGCATAATAATATCGAAATATCCTGAAGATAAGAATGATTAATTTCGAAAACATATTCATTATTTTCATGAAATGATTAGTTTCAAAAAAAAATAATTTACAAATTGGCAAAATTTATATCTGAAAAAGATGAATTCATTTCTGGTGAACATTTTAATGATTTTTTTATGTCTACGTATTACCTAGGATTTTGGAAGACCCTCTATGATAGGAAACATATTTTAATACACGTTAATGATATTCTTACTGGAAATTTCACAACCAAATTCATTTTTAATCGAAGTTATATATTTTGCAGAAATGTAAGGAAATCGATCTGTTGCTCAGAACCTGCTATTTAAAAATGAATTCAGAGAGTTACGAGTAATTTAAAATATTATATTAAATTATTAAATATAATTCACATCAAATGCTAAGAAGTTTTCAAAATAATATTAGTAATTTTTTTGAATTCTTAGTCATACCAGGAATATAATTACAAATCGACAAAAATGTTAGAATGAGTAATAATTTAATAGATCGATTAATTGCCTATATTGAACAACACACATTGCCTAATAATTTGGTTCGTGAAAAAACCCAGTGAAAGAAGCGAGAAAAGTAATATGAAAAATTCATTAAACCATAATTCAAATTTGAGGAAAATGGTTATCCAATTTTTTATCGTTTATAATTACTTTCAATAGAATGAATATGCCTATAGTCCGTTCACGAAACTTTGGGCTGTCGGTTGGCCATGGAAATTTGGCATATTTCATTGTGTATATTAAATTTTAAGTTTTGTTATTCAGATAAATGAACAAACGCCTACTTAGCGCTCAATAATATGTGAACGGAGGATATGTCTAATGTAATATAATAACACAATTTGGTGTGGAATTTCCATTTTCGGTAATTTTAACTTTCAAGATATGCATGACCCTAAAAAAAATCCGGATATAATTTTACTTCTAGTGGTATTACTAGTAATAAATTCTTCAATATTTATGTAGCAGACGATTGTGTGAAAAAGGACATACCTTTGAAATGCATCGGAGCGCAATGCGCTGATCAAATAAGGTTTCCTTCAAATGGAATATGGTACCTTGTGGGTAAACAATTTATTTTCGAAGAAAAGGCCGGTCCAAGATATGAACTGAAGGATAATGGATTCTATCAAAAATTTGCAAATAACGACTTCAACCAAAACGATAATTGGACTTGGGATTTCACCACAGGAAGATGGCAAAAACACTCTAGTGGATGTAATATTAACATAATAACTTCAACTAACGTTATGATATATTTATATTTTTCAGTAAATCAGAAGGATGCTGTTCTACCAATAAAAAATTCTGGTGATAATAGGCCTCCATATGATTTGAGACCACGACTAAGAAGTAAGAGTAATTATCGATGGAAATACTCTGAAACAGAAATAATTTTAAAAAAATTAATTATTATTGTTAGGCAACAATTTTCAATACCAATTTGCTCCTGACAAATAAGTACGAAGATTTTCGCTGGAGCATTTTATTTTCATTAGAATTTTTCAATTATTTCTGTTTCAGAGACTGGGGTGAAAACCTAAAAAGTTTTTTAGAAAATACGAGTAATTATTAGTGGTATTTCTTACCAGTAACCAAATCATAACGTTATGGTGTCGCTTGAATCATGTTTTTATTGAGCTGTGAAGATTTTCATATAACTAAACCCATTCACTTTGATAATTTCGAAAATTAGTGTCAAGTACTCAAGAATTTCAACGTTGCAGTTCAGAAAAACATCAGGAGTCCCTCCTTCTTACCTGTGCTTAATAAACGTTCATTTCGGTTTTTATTAAAAAAAATCAATTATTTTTCTCAGAGAAAATTATTTGCCGAATTTTATACATTTTTGAAGGATTTTGCTGCGGCCTGTACAGGGTGATTACTTATCTTGGTAGCCTATTTTTTCTCAAGAGGGGATGAATATTTTTTTATTCGTTGACGATATTTGTATGATCAATGTTGACTTGAGATGTGTATTGAAGTCGAAGAAACGAATTGAGACGCCAGGCTTCGAACCGCTATTATTAATTTTTCTCCAGGACAACCTTTTTATTGTGTCAATCGACAGATAATTTCTGCAGCGTGTTTTATGTTCCTCAACACTATTGATCATATCCAAATTCCATCAAATTATTTCGAGTAGTTTGAAACTTATTCCACTAAAATGGATTTCCAGTGGAGTCATGTAGGAGGGAAAAAAATTATGGGAACTTGTCTTATTTTTTATGTTATATGTGAATCCGAGATATTTCCCATATTTTCCGGGACACCCTGTATACTGTATTGTATAACAATTTGAAGTTTTTCATTTTTTCGCAGGTAGACTAAAGGACATCCTGATACCTTTAGGAAATTCGATAGAGTATAAGAAATGAATAATTCAATTGCTTGGATATCACTTAGTTTCCATTCATTATTGATTCATAGTTTATTTCAATATAACTTATAGCGAAGCAGCAACCTCTAGTCTTTTTTTTGCCATCAAGAAAATTCTTGATAAAGACCCAGATTTTTCAAATTTGTATAGTCTCTCTTAAAAGATAGCACCCAACAAAACGTTCACTAGGAATATTGGCAACAAAATTTAATTTGAAAAGTGTCGTGTATCTGAAATCATATCTTCCTCATTTTATAGCGTTTTCCATTGGGAGAACTGGTGCACATCAGAATTGCCCCAATGCAAGTTTTTGTCTTCCATTGGAACAATTAAATGCTCATAAAAAAATGCACTCAGTTCTGTTGTGCACCCGTTCTCCCAATGGAAAACGCTATGTTTGGTCTTACAATTTTCATATTTCATTGAAGAATACTTGACAGCGATATTGAGTGCTCGTTATCTCCTTACACGAGTGCCTATATTGTTTTGCCCAATGTCTGTCATTTTATAATTTTGATTCTGAATAAATGAAAGGTTTCGTGTCTACTCCAAAAATTGGGTTAATCGAACTGTGCTACATATTTCGACCCTACAAACTTAGGGTCATCTTCAGGCTTCTGAAAATACAAGTAAATTCACATACTTGTATTTTCAGAAGCCTGAAGATGACCCTAAGTTTGTAAGGGTCGAAACATGTAGCACAGTTCGATTAAACCAATTTTTGGAGTAGACACGAAACCTTTCATTTATTCAGAATAAATAATAGCTCCAATTAATAAGATGGACAACATATCTGTTATAATTTCGAGCCGAAAATGGTCTAAAACGATAGTGTTTTACTCCCTGATGACGAATTCGTGGTTATCAAATTCAATTTTGTCCGTGGAGCCGTCCGGCCGTCTGTTAGCACAATAACTTTCGAAGGGATTGTCCTAGAGTCGTGAAATTTTTAAGGTGAGTTCGGTTTTCAAATGGCTCAGTTAAGTTCGTTAACCAGCCAAATCGTACAGGGTGTTCCATAAAATATAGCCATCCAAAATTTTTGTTCCTCAATATCTCAGACAAAACGAAACTCATCGAAATGAAATGTTGGGGCCATATGCAAGATAGTTATAATAAGCTGCGTGCAAAATTTGGTGGCCGTAGTTTGAACAAAATCAAAGGAAATTCAATTGGAATATTGAAAAGAAGAAGCTTTCTATTTCCATAAAAAATAACCGATTCGAATGAAATTTATTCTATAAATAAAGATTGATACACTGAATGTTAATGCAAAATTTTGTGGCGATAGAAAATTCAATTGTAATATTGAAAGGAAGAATCTCTATATTTCCATAACAGGATAACCAATTCAAATGAAATTTATTTTCTTAACGAAGACTGATATACTGAATGTTCAAGTAAAATTCCAATAGGATCGCATCATCAGAACCATAGAAATTAATTTTTGTAATTATTAATTTTTTATATATTTCATTTTTCGAATAATTTCCAGAATATGATTCCGATTGTGCCGAGATTCTGCATTTATAAATTTGGTATTAACCTCAAATCCCATGTAAAATTTGGAGGTAATAGTCTTATTGCTCCACCAAAGAGCTCCTGCTCAGGGCTTTCCTTAAGTTTCTTTCAACTTGTGTTCATTTCATATTGATAAAAATGGTATTTGAGTGAGTTGGAAAGGGTTAAGGCTTTTAAATGCATGAAAGAAAAATTGCGTCAAGCCATTGTCAAAATCAAAACACATATACCAGAAATATTTATTTATTATTGCATTCTGCTTCATCTTCGGGGACACACTTTTCTAATTTTTTACTGAAAGCTTTTTTCTTGGAACAAGTTTTCAAATTCAAATCCCACCACCAGAGCATTTTCGAACATTCATAATATTGGTTACATTGTGGAGCAGGATATTTTCCGGCTTGTTGTTCCTCGCAGTTTGGAGGAGATACTGAAAAAATATTGTTTTACACAGAAATTTCAAAGAAAATCAGTGCAAATAAATACCTGTTGTAGATGGTACAAGGGTTGTTGACTGAGTTGGAGTACTTGTGTTCACGCACCTGAAAAATAAAGAAATTTATTACTCTGAAAAAAATTAATCAGTGACATAAGATATACGAGGTATAAAAAATTGAAGCTTTAACTTGAAGTAAGAAGCCTCATCTCTCAGAATATACCTGCAAATTGAATGACCTATAGGAATTATAGAAACTGGAACCCAGTGACGGCTGCTCATGGGAGACAGAGGAGGCCAGCCCTCCCCTAATTTCACTGTATTTTATTCTATTTTAAATTCAAGTTCAAATAAAAATAATCACGTTTCAATATCTGTATTATTTCCATTATTCTATCTACTATCCAAATCTCAAAGTAATAAACATATTATTTCATTACTAGGCGATCTAAAACATTCATACATTATTCGCAACACGTAATACAGCGGATAGCAAGCATACCGCTTAGCGAAGTAGTCGAGATTCGTTAGAATGTAACATTTCAAACTTCTTCAAAAGAACGATGTGGGAACCACTCAAATTCAATCTGTAGATCACATGTTGGAGGCCGGCTCCGCGGCAATTTTCGCTTCTGCGAACGAGCTTAGCCGAAACTGAACGTACGATCAGTCCGAATCAACCTCAGCGATCGTGTTTGGAGATCAGCTGTTGTTTTGATTCTCCCCCTTTATTAACGAAGGATTAATCCTCTCAGCGTGCCGTTTGTGGTTTTTACATTCTTCGGAAAAGTTTTTATAGATAAGATTTAATATTTCAGCACTAAATATGGAAACGGAAACAAGAAGTGAGAATTATAATGCAAGCAGTGAACTTAAAGAAACGCAGATCCTGTAGATTTTGTCAATTTCAAATCGATTTTATATATCTGGTTCATTTTACTGCTGTTTTAGATTCAGAATTCCGTAGGCATCTTGGAAAAGATTATCGTTTGGATTAAATAAAGAAAAGTTACCATTTTCAGAAATTCTTCGATATTCAAATAGTTTTTGAGTTTTAATTATGTAAAATGGCTAGACAAGGTTTTTTCTAGTCTCTGGTATCATACGTAGTGTTTCCTTAAACTCTGGTATCATACGTACGTTTTGTCCCCAAAAATGAAAATAAACAACATACAGTACAGTCTCTATAATCCGGCATGCGCCACTCCGGCACGTCCAGTAATCCGGCACTATTAAACACTTTTTCCCAGTTATTAAGCTCTTCGTAATTGTGTTAATCTAGTTTTATTTAAAACGAACCGTTTTTTTACATTGACCTTAACTGTGTTTTGCTCATAATATTTTTATCGATTTATACATAATATTATGTAATGATTTTTATACTGTACTTGTTTTGTAGTAATATACGATGTTTTTATGGTCTATTTAGTTTTTTTACCATATCTCCACTAATCGGCAATTTCGGCAATCCGGCACTACCGATCTCAATATAGGGCCGGATTAGCGAGATCCTACTGTACTTGAAGTCATTACGGATCTCACACCTCTACATCTATAGTGACTGATAGGTTAGCTCATGAGGCTATCCTCAGAATATCAATAAGGAAGGTACAGGTAATGAGAGAATAAAGAATCAGAGAGTCTGGTCCTTTCTGAACAACTACATCTCATCTGCGAACCTCCCTAGTGATGTAATGATCAAGAAATTAAGCACTGAGAAAAACTTCAGGACATTGCTAAGTAAAAGAGAGGAACGGGAATACACCGACTATAACCTCAAAGAAAATGCCGTAAAATGGTATACAGATGGTTCCAAAACCTCTACAGGAGCTGGCGCTGGGATATACGGGCCAAGTACCAAGTGTGCACTGTCGCTAAGCTTCTCTAAAAGAGCGTCTTTCAAGAGGAAAAATTAGCTATTGAAAGATGTCTAGATATAAATCTAGAAAGAAAATATCAGAAGTGCGATATAGCCATACACTCAGATAGTCAAGCTGCTATTAAAGCACTGAGCTCCTACGTCATCGACTCAAAGATGATCTGGCAGTGTCGAAACAAACTCAATGAGGTAGGCAATTCGGGATCAAAGGTTACGAAGAGGCCAAAACACTCGCCAAAGAGGGCGCACGAATGTCACTCGTTGGCCCAGAAATCTTCTGTGGTATAGGTAAATGTACCTATAAGAAAGAGTTTCTTAATAATGAGAAAGCCGAGAGAGAAAAACTCTGGCGGAATCTGTCAGGGGTGGATCATTCCACTAAGTTCCTTCGGAACATTGAAACAGCAAGATCCAAAAGATATCTGGATCTTGTTAAGAAATAATTACACCTCCTTTCTGGCTTTCTTACAGGACACTGTCGCCTTAGGAAGCACCTGTTGAGGGTGGGATTGTCGGACACTGACGATTGTAAGTTCTGTGGGAAGAGGAAAGCGGAATGCTTTGGCATTGCGAGCCTAAGGAGAGAATGCCTTGGGCGAGGAAACTTGTAAGAGTGAGGAATTTGCCCCGTTGAGCCTTCACAGATATTGGATTTTCATTTCATCTCTGGAACTGGAAGACGAGCTGTGAAAGATCTGGTCAAATTTACTCTGTGAGGGGCACAATAGACCTTGAGGTCACAGTGAACTGTAACCTCTTTTAAACTAAACTAATTAACTATACTTACGGTTGAAAGGTATCAGAAATTGAACATTCTTGTCCCTTCAAGCAAGTCTGATTTCCTATCAACTGTTCTTTTCCATCAATCAATACGCAAAATGCGAAGGTTGTAGAATTGACGCATCGAATAGGCTGATCACATTCTGATCCATATACAATGTTTTGGGAATACACTTCGGAGAATAGAAACACCAAAATCTAAAATAACACAGTCAAAATTTCATAGTTTATGAGATAAATTTCAACTCACGAAATGGACAATTTCAAATTTCATGGTACTAAGGTGAGGTGGATATTTGGTTTCACTCTAAAATTTTCATTGATGCTTTGTGTTTTGAAATCATAATATATTCAGGCATAGATGAAAAAGAAATTATCTTCATTAAATATTTGAAGATATTACTCGTCTGGTTAATCTGATGAAGGATATGTAATTTTATGTGATTACTCACTTTATTGCAGATTAAAACAATCCGTTTTGGATAATAAAATTAATGTAAGGAAAATCTAGGATTCCATAGGACGAGAGCGTCATAGATTCCGTTGAAGGATGACAAATATTGTTCTAGAAACGCAGAAAGATACGCATTGTTTTTCATATTAGTATGTTCCACATACCAATATATTGCAATAAATCTGTTTATCCACTCCTATAGAGTAATATGTCAATTATTCAACTAATTTCTATGTTTAATAGTAGCTGCCTATAACACAACCGTAGACATGTCTATGAACCGAAAAGCGAGTGTTATAATAACACCCGCCCATAACACCCGCTAATAAAAATACTTAGGAAAAATGAAATTGCATTATAATATTCAATTCGCGGTAATTCTCAACACACTTGATGATGAATTACACCACTCGCCTGACGGCTCGTGGTGCAAAATTCATATGCGTGTTCTTTAAATTCGTATTTCTTCAGTATTCTAAAGAACTCAAACCTCCAATTAACAAATGCAGGTATATCTTGTCAATCGAGAGCCTAATCTACTTTATTATATCAATTAAAGCATTTTTTCTACAAAATATACAATGACCAGTTCTCTAAAATTCTCATGTGTCATTTTGATATTTTCACGTTTGTCATAGAAGGGTCTTGTCGGAGTAGCCAAATGTTGAAATCTTCAAAAAATATATTCATTAGTCGTGGATAAAGTATAGTAATGCTACTTGCGTATACGCCCGTTGCATAATAAACTATTGTTTGTTTGTTTATGTTATCTGGTAAATCTCAAAGACTACCATACCCATTCTCAATTTTTTGTTGGATAACCAAATCATTTGACAGAGTGGAAACATTGTCCCTCGTTAATGTGAACGGAAAAAAATAAGAAATGTCTATACTTTTTTCTAATTTACGCCCAGAGTAGTCTCAGAATACTCCATTGGACTCATTTAAAAATTTTCGTAATTTACTCAGTATTTCTAAAAACACATATCTAATCAAGTTGGAGTTCGCTAGGTTTTTTTAAAATTTTTTTCTTAGTTGCTCATGTGACTGATTTTATATTTTAAATTGGCAAGCATTCTTTGAAATGTAACGAAACTTTCTACATTTTCTTTACACCAATAGGTGAAGAGATCATTACAATTGCCTTGATTGAAAAATATATTCGCTCATTCTCTCAATGAAAAATATATTCGCTCAGTAATGCATATATTCGTTCAGTTATCAAAACAAAAATCTGATGGTATATTCTCCTCAAATTCACCGTAGCTGATTTTATCCTACTGCATCTCCATTATTCTGCTTAACTCCTTCGGTTCTATTCTCCAATTGGGAAATAAACTTGAAAAAGACATAGCAGATAGCCAAAATGATGTATAGCATCAGTTCTAGAAAAATTTCTAGCATTGATTTGATAATAATCCAAAAAGTAGTATTCATGAGGACATATTCACCGAATGGAATTATAACCTGAAAATTATGAAAATTTAATAATTATCTGGTTTCGTGTACCTTTGACAGTGTTGACATCGCATTCGAAGTGGAACTACCTCGTTTTTTACATGTAAACTTAACATAGTAAAACCACTGGTTGGATCTTTTTCCATTTGAAGACCGATATCTCGGCGAAAAGTCAATAAAAAAATAAATTGAAGCTGAATTAACAAAGTATCCCATCATTATAACGATTATGCAAAAATAAAATTTCCACGCTCGTAGACAAGAAAAAAAAAGTGGTGAAATTTTGGGAAATTTTTTGTTGCTGATTTTTCTATCATTCCTCGAAAACCACTGAAACTTAAAATTTTTGAAGTTCTAATCCAAAAACTAGACACTTGGAGCTACAATTTCATTTTTTTACATTTTTTGTACGACCATTCCTCTCAAAGTTACGGCATGTTGAAAATGGCCGAAAAAATTGAATTTTTTTTGATCCTTTAATTTTTTTCAGTAGTGTAGATATTGATATAATCAAAATAAGAATACTTCATCAACAGATGGAAATTTGTTCCATTATCCTCCATGATTTTTTACCAATTGAAAAGGAGAGGGTCCAAGTACTAATAATTTGAAACCTTGGTAAGCGATCGAAGTTTCCGAATGAAAATATTTCTTTTACAATTACCTTATTGATGAGGAAAGCTAAGCTTGCAAAAAATTTGGTACATAATTTTTCCAGTAAAACTTTTCGATTCTTTTTTTCGAGTATTTTTCTCACATTCTTTGAAATATATTCTTCGTTTGGAACTAACGGTATATCAGCTTCTGGAGGCTTGTTGATTTCTTTCTCAATATGAAGATCTTCAGTATCATCAGTAATAATTGTGGTGATGAGGATAACGAAAAAGGATTCAATATTTCATTTTCTATTTGCCCGTCTTGAGATGCAAGATTTGTATCTCCAATAGGTGTTGGATCAATCGGAGGTTCAAGTGTGTCCATATTTAGCAGATTCGATTGTAAGATGTTATAAATCAGCCGAAATTTTGTTTTCTAAAGGTTGTTGAATGACTGACATGTTGTAAATATTTGTTATATTTTTGTCAAAATGCATAGAATACTCTGTCTCATGAAAATTACGTTCATAGAATAAGAACTGATTAATCTGAAATCTGTCTCGGCCTTTATAAACACTCATTAATCACAGGGAAAAAATGAGATCATAATTCACTGTTGTCAGATTCTTCATAGATTCAGCTTGGTATAATATTCTTTAAATTGGTATTTCTTCAGTATTCTAAAGTATTCCAACTAACAAACATAGGCATCCCTGTCAATCGAGGGCCAATCTACTTTCATTATATCAATTAAGCTTTTTCATTACAAAATATACAATGACCAGTTCTCCAAAATTTCTCATGTGTCAACTTGACTTTTTCCCGCTTGTCATAGAAGGGTCTTGTCGCGGTCGCCAAATGTTTAAATCTTCAAGAAATATGTTCAGTAGTTGTGGATAAAGTACAGTATGCTATTCGCGTATAATGGCTGTTATTCACCCGGTGATTTGGGCTTCACCTCGCGAATAATAGCTATCATTATACACTCGTTGCATAATATACCATTTCCGTCGACCTCAAAATTGAACCTAAGGTTAACGTATACGAAATTGATCAATAACGACCCATTTTAATGCGTGATTTATTCCATTTTATTGTCATGGGCAACCAACCATAAGTATACAGAAGCAATGAGAGTGATGTTACAGTATCTTTTATGCGAAATAGAAATTAATTTCAATCAAGAATTTATACTCATTTCATTATGCAGTTGACGGAAAAATCTTGTGATCAACTCGATTGTGAATCTAGCGATAAATGGTCCTGAATTTTTAGGTAACTATTGAATTCTTGACCATTAATCGCCTCTATTAATAAAAGTGTTTTACGTATACGAAATTGAACAATAATAATTAATGTGAGTTACAAACACAAACACAAAATTTTCAAAAGCAATAAGAATAATGTCACAACTCTACTGAAATATAGAAACATGAATCTCTAGTGCAAATGAAAGGTAGTTCGATCAAGATAATAAACTAGAAGAAGAAAGGAAAGACAACATTACCAATAGGAAAGGGAGTCAAGTGTAAGTGTCAAAATCAAAATTTTAGAAACTGTATAAAATTTATAATTGGCAACAATAAAAATAA
Organism: Propylea japonica; assembly: GCA_013421045.1. Taxonomy (NCBI): domain Eukaryota; kingdom Metazoa; phylum Arthropoda; class Insecta; order Coleoptera; family Coccinellidae; genus Propylea; species Propylea japonica. The sequence goes on along the minus strand of CM024240.1, from coordinate 16,611,766 downwards.
TGCATCGAAATTTTATGTGAACAATACATTTCACATACAATTCTCATGTTTAGTATAAAAATTCAGAGACAAATTATTATTTAGATAAAATTAGAAAAACATTAACAACTATCACAGACATATTTGACATAAGTTAACAAACTATATACACACATTTCAAATATTTAATATAATAAGGATATTATAAATTGATGATTTCATCAATTTGCGAATTTTAAACATCAACTATGGGCACAACTTTTCTTACTACTGACTCGGCAGTATACTGTAATTCTTTTGGGTCGAAATTTATAGAATTCCGTATTCATCATCATCAACCTTTGCTGCTGAAGGATTTGACTCATTTTCATGGTCCAAAAGTCCATAGGTGGCATTATGGAAAGAAATCCTGTGAAATGGAATCAATTAAAAAAAGGCCGGAGCAGGTGCATTTGAGCGCTCGTTAATGGATGGAAAAATAAGGCTATTACCTCAAAAGTTTGTGAAGGGTTTCCAATAAGAAGTGTTATTTCGAATAGCACGTCATTTCGGTAGATATAACGTTTGAAGCTGTCATTTTTGGACTTTTGACAAGTAGAAACTACGTCATCAATAAAAATGGAGCGCTACGCGCTTCAAGAATGCATTGAATGATTAAAATTCACTATAAAAAATAGTGAAATTTGCCAGAGACGGTTCGTAAAACTCGAACATTTTGGGTCGTCGTGAAGCACCTTGTCGGACAGCAATAAGAAATTGTTAGAAAAATTCTAGCTGTTGGGACAAGTTAGTGATGTGAAGAATAAAACCCGTGCACGTCGCTCAAGAACAGCCGAGAATATTGCCGCTGTAGCTGAAACTGGATTGCGCTATCGAGAGATGATTAATGATTTTTACTTCCGAAATTGGATAGTATTGATCTGGACAACGTTTACTTTCAACGAGACGGCACTATGTGCTACACAAGCAGCAAAATATTTTGTAGGAAAAGTTTCCGGACCGTGTTATCTCTCGAAGAGGTGATCACAATTGGCCACCGAGATCTTGTGATTTAACACCTTGCGGCTTCTTCCTTTGGGGCCACGTGAAAGAGAAGGTCTACGCCAATAGCCCAGCGTCGATTCAAGACCTCAAATATGGAATTCGTGTTGCTTTGGAGAACATAGGACAGCCACTTTTGGTTATGGAAAATTTCATTAAAAGGTTATGGTCCTGAAAGCGTGGTCGTGGTGGTCATTTGCCTGATGTTATTTTCCACTTTTAACGGCATAGCTTTTTATTCTTTATAATGAAATAAACATCCGATCATTTATATTGAAAAATGCCATTTTTCTTTGAATATCAAAATAACACCTCTCATTGGAAAACCCTTCACTTGAAGTATCAGAAATTTCGCCTTTTTCGGTGAAGAATGTTGTTATATGCAATGAAGAACTCACCCGAAATTTAGTTTACCCTTGAAAGATCTTCTCTTCATATAGTACATGCCTGCAGCAGCTACGCTTATCATGACAGCAATCAAAATCAATGAAATTATGAAAGCTGAAGAGGTCTCAGAAGATTCTAGGTCCTTATGGAACTGTTTTCTGAATCTCGGTTGGTCAACACCATCTTCTTCTGAACTTCTCTGAAAATCGAAATAAACGAATGAATGTTTTTCATCATAACAAAAAATGCATACTCAAATATTATGAAATGTTCTAATATAATATACAGTGCGCGTAAAAGTTATGAGGTCGACGAAGCTATGAGAAAGAAAGGACTGGAAGAGGAGACTGGGAAGACCGGGAAAGTTGGAGAGTCTGGTTGAGAGAACGGAGACGGCATCAGCTGTAAAAAACCCTAAATATATAATTATGTTTTTCCGCACTTAAAGTCTGATTTTTAAAAGAATTTATATTCTAATTCGGATTAACAATTGCAACACTAATGATAAAGAATTATTAATCATACAGATTAAGTTTGGAAAGGTGAATTACAAATACAAGTGAATGTAAGAAGTCTAATTCGTAACTGATTCAATTGTTCATAAAGATCTAGAAAGTAAATGTTTCTGTAGAATTGCACTTTGCACAATAGCGTCTATTCTAGGAAGATGCCTCCTCGCCGTTGCATTCCTAGTAGGTGTCGGTTCCTTAACTATATATATAAAAATATTTGCCAACAAAATCCTGAAACAGGTCCATTTTGATTTCATTTTTACTTGATTTTTATGCATTTTTGAAGGATTTTTGTTGCTCCTGTGCCATCCCCATAAACCTTCAAATTTTTTGAAAAGGGAAATGGGTCCTGTGGTACTTTTCTGTTTTGTCTTCTTTACAGGCGGACAGAATTGTCAAGAAAAATTTGAATAAAATTAGTTCAAAGAGGTTTCAGTATGTACACATTGTCAGGGCTCATTTACTTAGAGACGATGGTACCTTATGAAATTTGTCACGAATGAAAGTCGCCATTACAGTTTTGTTATTCACAACTTTCGACCCCTTTCACATGAAAAATGTTGCAATTCAAAGAAACGTATTAATCACATACCTACTAACTTTTCATATAGTTACGTGGAGGGAGTTGAAAGTTTTGCATGAACAAAACTACAATGGTCGACTTTCATTCGGTGACAAATTTCATCAGGTACCATCGTCGTGGCAAATGAGCCATGACAGAATTCACACACTGAAAACCTCATTGAACTAGGTAACTAATTAATCATTAATAATGAAAATTTCTACACGCCTGTAAAAAAAGAACTCGACAAAAAAGTACCACACGACCCACTTTACCTATTCAAAAAAAAATAGACGATTAATGAGTATGGCACAGAGGGTGCAAAGAAAAACCTTCGAAAATGCATATAAAGTGAAACAAATTTGACCTGTTTCAGGATTTTGTTGCGAAATATGAATTTGTTCCACAATTATTTTGAAGCGAACTGTATTTCCAATTACAATCGTTTTTTAATTCTTCGTTCAGTTTGTGACCAAAAATTTGTCCTGCATTTTTCTGTATTGAGGGTAGTTTTTTGCAAGGAAATTGAACATCTTAAACTCGAATAGTCGTTACTTACACATTTTGTAGTAGCGACGCAATGTTGACTGTCACGTAGAAAAAAGTGAGGCAAGGGCCGCCATTTGCAGTTTGGGATGAAACTCGAATATTTTGATGTTCTATGCCATCTGTGCTCGAACTTTTTTCGTTGAAAAATTGACACCTCTCAAGTAAAACCCAAACTGCAAATGGCCGCCGTTTGCCTCAAAATTTTTGACATGTTCGCTATCTAGTAGTATAATAAATCTATGGTTTATAGCATTATTCACTGTTTGATAAATCATAAGGCGATTTGACTTTTGTATCACTATGGTGAAAAATATACTCACCAATATCGAATGACATTTTCACTGTCTTTCATAACTTGACCATCATCACAAGGCATCTGTAGTGAGTTCTACTCGGTAGGCACAAGTAGGAACAGCTATGGTTCGCGCAATGGTTAATTCTATCAGGCTGCACAGATTTTTGCGCAATGCTGAATATCCCATCGTTGAAGATGTCCAGTTTGAACGTTCTTCGTTTTTCGCACCAAAAAGTCTCAATTTATGCATCATGCCACCGGAGGAAAGGTAGTAGAGGTTGTTCTCGAATAATCCTAAACCAATGGTATGGCCGACATTTCGGCAACCACATGTTTCATGGTACCGTCGTAGTTCATTCTGAAAGGAAAAGTTGATAATTTTAATTTAAAATGTCCACTGATTTTAATATGAAGGTTTTCAGTAAACAGAAAAAATTCAGGAACATTTAAAGAACTAGAGCAAAACGAACACAAATCATACAATTTCTTCATGAAGAATTTTAATCTGTACGCTCTGTATATAGCGTAGTTCAAGGAAAATAAAACTCGTAGTATATGGAAGCCGATCGAGTACGTTAAACTAGGGTAGTCCAGGTAAAGGGCTGACGCCTCTAGAACTGATTAGATAGAGGGGAGCGATAAGGCTATGATAAACCTCGTGACACCTTGCCTAAAGATCTACTGTGCAAACTCGCGCTTTTACCAGTCAGGTAGCAAGGCCTCGAGAAAACTTACAACTTTTTGGGTGCTGCACCCATTACTTGTTCCGGTTTTATGAAATAGGAGCCAAGATGTCGCAGCTTTTTCCAGCACAGCTTCACATTTGCATAGCAGGTGTTCAGCTGTCTCAGTGCCTGCTTGGCAGAAGCAACAGGTACCGTCAGGAACCTTTCCCATGTTCCGAAAATGATAATTCAGGGGACAGTTCAGTTCCTTAGTTCTGATTATTAATGGGTCGATTACATTGAGATAGTATACAAGCTGCTACTAAGCGAATTTAGTAGCTGATTGTAAATTCGCTCAGTGTAATTCACAAGCCAACAATCTGATTGTAAAAAGCTGCGACTAAAGTTGAAGCTGGGCTACTTTACACGCTAAATCGCTGTCGTTTTGGTTTGTTGGCATGTAAACAAGCCGTGTGTAATCACAGTTGCTACTGAACAATCGGTGAGTTCTCATTTACTCGGTGGTTCCTGGTTCTTAAATTAGAAATTTTGAAAACGTATTTGAAATTTATCTTAGATCCTTGACAACGATACAACATAAACCACACGTGGATCGATAGGATGTTGGCTACTCAGCGAGTAGACAGTTTTGTGTAATCATCACAATCTCACAAACTTAATCACTCGCTTCTAAATTCGCTCAGCAGCAGCTTGTAAAGTATCTCAATGTAAGTGACCCGTAAGTGAGTGAACTGTTTTAGTCCAGATCGTTGATTAAGAGAGGAATGGCTTAGCCTGTTTTGTCCTTCGATCATTTGCCAGGATCTGGTCTTCCTCTTTTGTTCCCAATCTTTAGCCACCATTGATTGGTGGCTTGTTGGGAAGCCACAGAATGGCTCTGGTCTAATGAAGGGTGTGATGCCCCCCTCCGTTGCTAGCTGATCAGCCATTTCATTACTTTTGCAGCGTTTACCCCCCAGAGTAAGAAATAAACCTAGAGATGCCCCTACTCGTGAATAGCAATGCAGTGTAATCAACTAAGCTCTAGAGCGAGATGGAAAGCATTTCACTGCCGCACTGGGTTGAAGTAAACAATAGGTTAGATTTTCATTTCTCCAATTCCTGAATATGATACCACATTTTCGTATTTTGCCTTAGTTATAATTACCTGAATACCTCTAAGAACAATAAACTGCAACCAAATCAGTAGAATAATTCAGTTTATGGACGTCAAATCGAAATGAAAATGTGACATCGCATCGAGAAGCTAAACACTTACGAACGAAGTTGCCAAGACAGACAGTATTTGTGTAACCGTCGCAAGCCGTTAGTATCAGAGTAGGGAGCGGTAAACCTATTATCCCAATAGGGAATAAATATACGGAACGAGTTCGCAATGCCGGAATGTCGTTCGCGCGTATAAACAGATTCTACTTCTCTGCGTAACAAATGCGTAGAGGCATCTCTAGGCTTACTTTTACTCTGAGGTTTAACATTCACCATAAAATAAGGCCTTATTATAAAAACCTACCTGTATATCACTCCCAGGTGTTGATTCGTGTAGTACAAATGTTTCTTATACAGATCATAGGTCATTCCAGAAATAAATCCTTGAATGTCTTCAACCAGAGCCTGTTTTCCAGAACCATCCAAAACAGTCTTATATATCGTACACGTTGGCGTATTGAACAAAAACCAAGTGGTGACCGAATAGAACAGATATCGGTTAACAGGATCAACTGCTAAATTAGACACCTGACTATGTAAATCTGTTTTTATGAGCGAAGCGCAATTTTTATTAACAAAACTGCACACGTCTATGGATTTAGAGAACGGAACATTGTTGTAGAAATATAAGTTGTTGGTGATCCAATCAAGAGCCAGTTTCTTAGGCTCGCCAACATTATAAATGACATCTTTCTTGTTGGCTTTCTGGTTGATCTTCATCAGTACTCCCATACTTTCTATTGCTATGTAGATTTCGTTGGAGTGCATGGAGTGTGCTAGGCCGGTTATTCTTGCAGTTTCTGCAGAGTAGAGCAGTGAAATGGAGTTTCCTTTCTGGGCGAGTTGGCGAATTTCGTTATTGGATGTGTAGATTAAAGTCATAGGGTCACCTAATGCTTTACAAGATGTCTTGTCCATCCTGAAAATAAATGAAAAATTTTTGAAATTTCAAGGTCCATAATAAAGGGTTTTCCAATAAGTGTTATTTTGAATAGCCCGCCTTTTCGAAAGATGTCACGTTTGAAGCTGTCATTTTTTGACATTCGACAAATGGAAATTACGCCATTGATAAAAAAAAACGATACACGCTTCAAGAAAGCATTGAAATTATTAAAATTTCATATGAAATGGTGAAAATTTGGCAGAGGCGGTGCGTAAACTCGTACAATCGTCATTTTGTGAGTCGTCGCGTCGTGAAGCACTTTGTCGGACCGCGATAAAGAAATTGTCGGAAAAATTTGAGCTGTTGGGGCAAGTAAGTGATACGAAGAATAAAACCGGTGCACGTCTCTCAAGAACAGCCGAAATATTGAAGAAAACCCAGGTTTGTCCATTCCTAGTCGTTCTTTGGAATTAGGCATTCCAACTAACACCGTATTTTGCATAAAGATTTGGTCTTAAGGCTTATAACGTTCAGTTAACACCAAAACTCAAGCCGGCCGATCATCAACAACGTCGTGTCTTTGCTGATTTTGTCGTTGAAATGCATGAAAATGATCCGGAATTCCATCTTAACATCATCTTGAATGATGAGGCCCATTTCCATCTCGGTGGCTTCGTCAACAAGCAAAATTGACGCATCTGGGGCTCGGAAAACCAAGAGTTACTGTTGAGAAGCCACTTAATCCTCAACGTGTGACCGTTTGGTGCGGTTTATGGTCCGGTGGACTCATTGGACCTACTTTTTCGAAAATGAGGCTGGAGCAACAGTTCCTGTGAATGAATTGCGCGCGCTATCGAGAGATGATAAATGTTTTTATGGCCGAAATTGGATAGTATCGATCTGGACAACGTTTACTTCGACAAGACGGCGCTACGTGCCACACAAGCAACGAAATCATCGATCTTTCGCGGGAAAACTTCCGGACCGTTTTATCTCTCGAAGAGGTGATCACAATTGGCCTCCGAGATCTTGTGATTTAACACCGTGCGACTTCTTCCTTTGGGCCACGTGAAAGAAAGGTCTACACCAATAGACCAGCGTGAATTCAAGACCTCAAAGATGGAATTCGTGAGGCTATCGAGGACATAGGGCAGTCACTTGCGATTTGGTTATGGAAAATTTCATTGAAAGGATATGGTCCTGTAAGCGTGGTCGTGGTGGTAATTTGCCTGATGTTTTTTTCCACTTTAAACGGCAGAGCTTCTTCTTGATAAAGAAATAGACATTCAGTCTTTACATTGACAAATGGCATTTTTCTTTGAATATCAAAATAACATCTCTTATTTGAAAACCCTTTATATCCCCAATAAATATAGTTTATACCCTATTACCCATGCTTTTTTTCAGAGCTATTTGTTGGGTAAATTCTCCCCAAATAGGTCGCACTATTACAAATGCCCTTTCAAGGGGTTTCAGGTTAACTTTAGAGCAATGAACAGAGCAAGTACTTTTTCATTCAAAAAACACATTAGGTCATCAGAATATTGCTGTGCAAACGCAAATTTGTCCAGTGTAAAAGGTAAAAGTAAGATCCGCCACTGGCAGATCACATCTAACAATTACAAGTTAAGTGCAAAGAAGCAGTTATTATCAGTGTGTATAAAAACTCAATTTGGTTTTTAAAAGTTTCTAAAGATGTTAGCAAAAAACAGAGAAAAATATATGAAGCTACAGGAGTAAAACTGAAAGAAAAAAGAGATGTTATTTTATATTGAGGAATCTACAGTTGACCGTTTGTTCACTTATTAAGGAACACCCTGTATAAAAGTCAACTCACCTCAATTCAAACTCGTTATAGCAATCGCCACTGGTATGACCCAGGATGAAACACAAAGCTGGCTGCAAACTGGAGGCTCAGCTCTACACTCATCAACGTCCATGGCAAGATATACCATCGCCCATCAATTCGAAGCCTTCTCTGCATCTGCAACTTGGTCCAGAAGGCGTCTTCATGCAAAGTTGTGAACAAGGATCGCTATCGGTTTTACAAGTGGTGTTGCAAGTGCCTCCTTCATCTGAACCATCGTAGCAATCTTGTCTGCCGTTACATACCAGAGATGGGTCGATGCATTGACCAGTTTTGCACCTGTAGAAATTTATTATTTATATTCAAAGAACACAAACGGGTTGAATACCCAGCAAAGGATTCACAAATAATCAGTATACAGTTTCCCCATTCTAAAGCTACATACAAGTGAAGAAAAATGAATACTACACTTTAAACCTTAACTACTAAAAAATCTTTAATCTATCTCTATCTGTCGCAAAACCTCAAAAACTTATCAATGTAAAATGATATATTTCAATCAGTAACTTTAAGTAAATTTCAAAGAAATGAAGTGAAATTTCTTGAGCTCACAACCTCCGTTTGAAATTATGCGTTCAAAAAAAAAATTTACGTACATTCTGAAAATCTCAATTTTAATGAAAGTTAACTCTACATTGGACTTTATAACTATTTTTTTATGTTCTCTCGGGAAGGTTTAGAACGAAACAAGAAACATTAAATAGAAGAAAAGTTCAGGATTCACCCGAATATTGTGATGAAAGGAGAGAAAATAAACAATTTTCAAAATACTGGAATGATGAATAAGTGATTAATACTTGGTATTTCCACCCCTTGCGTTAATTACAGCTCGGCAACTACGGTTCATACTCAAAATGAGTGATCTTAAATGTTCTGATCTAATCCTTTCTTGATATGGATTCCTAAGTCATAGAGTAGCTGGATGATTTTCTGAACTTCTCAGCCTTCTTTTGGGGTGGGTTGTCCCAAACCTGTCTCAATCGGATGAGATCTGGACTTCTTGCAGGCCATTCCATTCGAGAGACTTCAACCTCTTCAAGGTACTTGAACGATACGCGCACGATGGGGTCTAGCATTATTGTCATAAAAATTAAATTTCACCAATGTATGGGGCAAATGGCACTACATGCTCTTCAAGAATGTTCCTTATATACCTATCAGCATTCATAGCTCCATTATCAAAGACCACTATGTTTGTGCGAGCAGTCAAAGATATTCCACCCCATACCATAATCGATCCTCTCCCGAAAACCAGTAGTATTCAGGGAAAATTGCACTGAGCATATCTTTCATGTATGTATACTAGGGAACTTCGATCACAATGTTAGAGGCAGAATCTAGACTTCTGTAAAGAGAACTCTTTCCCAATCAGCCTCTTCCCAATGGATATGCTCTCTCGGCAAAATCCAAAACGCGCCCTTCGATGGGGCTGGGGTAAAGAGCTGGGTTTTTGTCGCGACACGAGGCCTTAAATCATATTTTCTGAGGCGATTTCTTATTGTCTGAGTGCTAATTGTACCCCATGAGTTGCTCAAGCTGATTTTGAAGGAGGCGAGCGGTTGCAAAACGTTGTCTCGCCGGAGAAATACAATCGTTCAACAATTTTTACTCAAAAAGGGTTAGAGAAACGAAAAATTACAGCGATCGAAAAAGTTTTTAAATCAAAAGAAGATATCAAAAAATGATTTTACGTTGATCAGTGGGCGTACCGCAAAAAGTTTAACCCTTTCTTTCCCAAGTTCTTCAAGATATTCTGTTGGTACGCTCAAAAAAATTATTTCCTGCGCAATACATCTTGATCCGAGAATAAAAAACTCAAAATATACTATTTAAATTTTTTTTAGAATGCGATTTGAAAGAAAATTTTTTTTGATGCCATATGGCATCAATGGGAATAAAACGTAATTAAAATAATTTTTTTTATGAAACTCAAATCAATAAACTTTTGCAACAACAATAGTAAACATTCTTCTATATAACTAAAAATGGAAATATCAGGAAATTAATAATAATATTAAATATAACAAACTTATGACTTGAAATGGAAAGGCTTGAAGCAGTTTCTATCTTGGTCACGCAAAGAGCAATATCACACTTGGAAGCTTTTTTTCTAAAGTCTGTGGTTTTTCGTGAAGGAAAGAGTGGGCCAATGGATATAATATCGTCTTCATCTGTATCCAGTGTGGAATCAAGGTTTATATGGTCTTCGAACAGCGTTGATAGGAGATACGCTCATATCATGTAATAAGTTTCCTACAGTTTCCACCTCATCATCATCATCTAAACTCGTCAACATCAGAAACATCTCCCTAAAAAGCAGTAGTAATTCAGCAGCCTCTTTTTCCGATAGTCCCACATACGAGTCCCACGACATCTGGAAAAATATATAAAAAAAATTATATTGAGATTCCATTGACTCCAATGAAGTCAAATATTGTTTGAGTCATAAAATTATTTGATGAGATATTTTTGAGGAGAAAAGTTACTACGGAATCACAAATAATGTATGAATATGCTTCATATTTTTTCAATCATATTAACTTCAATACTTACGATTTCATCAAACTGAATAAAAAAAAAACTGAGCACAAATCACGTAACTTTGCAACGACACCCAAATTTCAAATTGGATCTGGAGGAAAAAAGAAGCACCACCTGGCACGCCGACGTATGTCGTAAAAACGAACTGAACATTAAGAATCTATCCTGGCACAAAACAAACATCCCATGCAAAAAATGTGAATGACGCCAAATGTAAGCAATGGGAAAGAGAGGGTTAAGAGGGGAAAAAGGGACATGGCATCGGAAAAGAACACCTTGGAGATTTTAGTTAAGATTAGGACGTGCAATGATGGAAACTGTTGAAATAGCTTGGAAAATAGCTAGCTTCCAAAATTGGACTGAAAATCCCAAAAACTGCAGGAGTTATGAAGAAAAAGCCAATTTTTTGTTTGGAAATTTCACACCCTGTAGCTCCATAAGGAAGCTTTTGCTGACCCATTGTTTGTATGGACTTTTTTAAATTATAAGAAGATTCATCCCCTTAAGTGTGTGACATATTATTATGTAACACCTTGTATAGAGATTAAGATTATATCAATTAAATATTTCTATATTCACCGATATATCAATTATTCTGACTACTTTCACCAACAAAAGATCAGTCCTCTGATATTGTAGCTCCGTGAATTTTATGATATGACTCACCTATATTCCGCTTCTGCGCAAGTCGCGCTAATTTGAATTCGTGGTGTTCGTGATCTCCCAAGGTACACGTCTCCTTAGACTCGTCAGATCCATCGCCCGCAATCATCAGTTTTATCGCAGATCAAACCCTCGGTATACACCTCTTATTTTTACACATAAAGTGATGCATCTGACAATCGAGCAACAATGTAATTCGTCCTCTTGGCCCGGAACCGGACACTCTGAGGTACCGTTGCCAAACCGCAGACATTTGGTATACAGAGTGTGCTGCTGTTCGAGTGACACTGGAACTCGTTGTAAGCCGCAATGTTTTTGAGCTGATTTTTCGCATTGCATCTCATCTGACCATCAACCACATCATCTACACCGTCGAGGCAAGGTGTTTGTGCAGACATCTACCTTGACTACAGCTGAAACTGTCAGGACTGCATGTGGAATCTGTAAGAATTACCGAGATGAAAATTCAATTGTTACAAATGATTGTGAAGATATAGAAGAGGGTTCAAATGGAAAGTTCTAGATCTTATATGGATTTAGTGACCAACATTATCTTAGATATTAGATGAAAGATGAACGAAACTTAAACATAAACGTAATAAACCGTATAGTTGGAGCTTAGCCAACACTTATTGCTTTCTGATTCTGGCACACAAGAGTATGCCAGAATCTCCCTTTTATAACTACTAACGTGAAACATCTTATCCTAACAATAGTGAGAGCAGAGATAAGTTTAATCGATTGAAATCAACTCATACTTCGGAACTAATCCGTCATCGTTCACCGACATAATGCAAGGAAATGGTTTCAAACAGGCACCTATGGATGGCCATTTCGTCCTTATTAGGAATCATCAGCACAGGATATCTCTGAATGATACAGGATATTTCTTGGAACTTACAGCGAAATGGCATCTTCTTAAGGTATAAATATACCGAAGACGCCATCTCTCGTTCCATGTCTTGTATCACTTAGAGCTGATGAGTCCTAATAAGGACGAAATGGCCGTCCATAGGTGCTCTGTTTGATATCATTTCCTTGTATTTTGTCTTGAACGAGGAAGTGATTAGCTCCGAAGTATGAGTTTAATATTGGTTGATTTCAATCGATTAATATTATTCTTGCTTCCACTATTTTGATATTCATGGCGATGTTACGCGTTAAACACTTCTTATTATATAAACATAAACGTAATAAATCGTATTGTTGGTGCTTAGCCAACTCTTATTGCTAGTAGTTATGAAAGGGGGATTCTGGCACACTTCTTTGTGTGCCAGAATCCGCCTTTTATAAATACTAACGATAATAAATCTTATCTTAAAACCTACTTGTCGAATTTTGTTAGAGTTAATTAACTTATTAATTATCACTATTTATGACTCCAATTACGAAAAATGTACAATTTCCAAATTGTTGTTGCTCATCGTAAGTTACTCGCTTGAGCCTTATCATGATTATTTTCAAGGAATATCATTCAAAAAGTACTGCTATGGACAGAAAAATAATGATTTATTACATTACTCCACGTGATCTAAGTTTAGTGAACCCAGATTTAATCTACGTAATCTTCTAAAAAAGAAGTGCTATAAAAGAAAAGCGGCAATTTATGAACTAGGGATCTCTATAATCTATATAGGCGTTAGTGATAGGGTTTAACACAAAAATACTCACGACATTGGGGATGTTCATCTGACATATCCCAACAATCTATTTCTCGATCACATTCCCATGATTTTGAATACATGCTCCTGAATTACATCTGAAATAATGCCATTAATACATTAACATGCAAAAAATTAGAGTTTTCAGTGAATTAAAAGAAACAGTTATAAGACACCATCTTGTTGGATTTCAAACCAAAAAGAGTGTTATTTTGAATAGTCCACTATTTCGGTGGTAGATATCACGTTTGAATCTGTCATTTTTTGGCATTTGACAAGTAGTAGAAACTACGCCATTAATAAAAATGGAACGATACACGCTTTAAGAACGCATTGAAATTATTAAGATTTTATAAAAATGGTGAAAATTTGGCCGAGACTTTTGGGTCGTCGTGAAGCACCTTGTCGGGGCCGCAATAAAGAAATTGGTGGAAAATTTGAGCTGTTGGGACAAGTAAGTAATATGAAGAATTTAAACCCGTGAACGTCGCTCAAGAACAGCCGAGAATATTGCAGCTGAGCCGAAAGTGTTGAAGAAAACCCAGGTTTTCCATTTCTTGTCGTTCTTTGGAATCAGGCATTCCACAAACGTCATCAACACCATATTTTGCATAAAGATTTGGGTCTTAAGGCTTATAAAGTTCAGTCACACAAGAACTCAAACCGGCCGACATCAATAACGTCGTCTTGTCTTTGTTGATTGGATCGTTGAAATGCATAAAATGATCTGGAATTCCATCGAAAAAAAATTATCTTGAGTGATGAGGCCCATTCCACCTCGGTGGGGTTCGTCAACAAGCAAAATTGACGCATCTGGGCTCGGAAAACCAAGAGTTATTGTTTGAAAAGCCGCTCTATCCTCAACGTGTGACTGTTTGTGCGGGGTTCATGGTCCGGCGGAGTCATTGGACCTTACTTTTTCGAAATGAGGCTGGAGCAACAGTTACGGTGAATGGATTGCGACTATCGAGAGATGATTAATGATTTTTTATGGCCGAAATTGGATAGTATTGATCTGGAAAACGTTTACTTTCAACAAGACGGCGCTACGTGCCACACAAGCAACGAAACCATTGATCTTTGCGGGAAAAGTTTCCGGATCGTGTATCTCTCGAAAAGGTGATCACAATTGACCACCGAGATCTTGTGATTCAACACTTTGCGACTTCTTCCTTTGGGGCCACATGAAAGAGAAGGTCTACGCCAACGCCCCAGCGTCGACTCAAGATCTCAAAGATGGAATCCGTGAGGCTATCGAGGACATAGGGCAGCCACTTTGAAGATTTGGTTATGGAAAATGCCGTTCACAAAGATATGGTCCTGTAAGCGTGGTCATTTTCCTGATGTTATTTCCACTATTAACGGTACAGGTACATCTGATCATTTATATTGAAAAATGGCATTTTTCTTTTTTTATTGGAAAACCCTTTATAAGTAACCACTATTCATTCACTGTTCAACTGTCGGCAAAGTTCTCTCTCTGACACATTGAATTTCGTATGTTTCCAATGTTAATTTTCAAACCTGTATATGACTAAGCTGCTTACCTGAACTGATTCATACCGCAAGTAGAAGATTTACAGTCTTTCTCATCAGACATATCAGAACAATCTGCATGCCCGTCACAGACAACTTCTCAGCAATGCATCTATCATCAGGGCATTTATAATGTTTAGGAGGACAAAGAGTACCTCCCTTCAAATAATTACATTTGTGTTCATCCGACTTATCCTCGCAGTCGAATAGCAAATCGCACACTTTATGTTCTTCTATGCATGCGCCGTTGTCGCACATGAAATAATCAAGTGGGCAGTGATCTCAGGCTTGCAACCTTCTTCATCTTCGCCTAATTTGCAGTCTTTGACTCCATTGCACCTCTGGGTGAAGGGAATGCACTTGTTAGATTTGGGGCATTTGAATTCCGAAGGTTTACAATAGGTTATTTCCACGCATTTCTGTTGGTCGCTGGACAGCTCCATGTTGTTCGGGCAAGCGCAGGTGACGATTTTTGAAGGTATTGCAGAGATGTGAGCAATTTCCGTTGTTCTTTGAACAACCCCGCCATGTAATGATCTCTCTTCTGGGGTGACTGAGATGAGGTGCATACGGTTCAAGTTGTCTGGTATGAAATCTGTAATGAAAATGAATTGAGGAAGGAAGAACATATTCCATAGTTATTTGTAGAGCTACGCCAATAAAAATAGCCAAAGAATTATATACATTTTCGATTTCCATCCATTTTCTGAAATTAGTTTCATTTTTTCAAATATTTTCCTGGAATTTATACACTATGAATTTTGAACGGTATAACGATCAGGTAAAAAAGTCATGAGAAACAGATTTGGAGATATTCAGGTGCCCTGCTTTTTCATGGACTGTGTTTATAATTAACGATGTTGTCGAAATCTTCTAGAAATATTTTCAAAATATTTCTGGTGGAATTCAGTGAGAAATGAAACTTATATACTATATTAATTAATCATAATTTCATCTAATTTGTTGATAAACCATTATCTCTCCGGATTTTGTACAGTTTCCGAAAACACATGCTATTTTTAACTTGTATTTAATAATCTCAATCATTTTAAATATTATTTAAAAATATTATTTATTATTTAAATATTATTTAAAATGATTGAGATTATTAAATACAAGTTAAAAATAGTATGTGTTTTCGAAAACTGTACACAATTCGGAGAGATATATTTTGTCAACAAATTAGATGAGAGAAATGTTTTTCATGATGGAGCTAGAAAAAAAACTAAGTCTGACACTGATGAAAAACGCTTCCTGCGATCTACGGCATTCGTTCAGACTTCAACTCTATGATTCGAAATGAATAACTTAAAATCATTATATTTATCATTATAATAAAAACATATTTTATCTACGACTATTGTATTCTATCCATTATACGTCTGTTTGCTCGGATATAATAATACCCATTAATCTTAAGTGATTAATGAGTTATTATTCACTGCTGTCAGTATTCTAAAGTAATTAACTATAAAATATGGATATACCTTGTCAATCGAGAACCTAATCTAGGTAATTACATCAATTAAAGCAATTTTTATTACAAAATACAAATGACAAGTTCTTAAAAAATTTCTTGTGTGACTTTTTCACACTTGTAAAAAAAGGATCTTGTCACGGTAGCCAAATGTTAAGAATCTTCAAAAAATATATTCAGTAGTCGTAGATAAAGTACTTATAGTATGCTACTAGCGTATAATGGCTGTTATTCACTCGGTGATATGGGCCATTCGGCTACGGCTAGAAGGTTTAACTTCACCTCGTGAATAATAACTACGCTCGTAGCATAATATACTATTCTACAAATATAGGTAAGGAACAAGACACAAAATGTACTAAATAAATACCTATGTTTATTTTATATGGGCAAAATTGGTGTTTAGTCTAAAGCAATGAGATTGATTTACTTCAAAATGGATTCTATTCTTGCGAAGTCAGTTTTGGATCACACGAATACATGAATCATATAATTAGCTACTTACCTAAAGTTATCCTCTTGTTGTAAGATGAGTTGAATTTATTCGACCAATATAAGTTGGAGGATTGTTCGTTAACCCAGAACAAATCAGCTTTCAAAGCTGCCAAACTTACTGGATTCGTAGACACATTGCGAATTGATGTCGATCATCACCTGAAAAATAAAATTATCTTTGCAGCATTCACACTGAATCAAATTGAAATGAAAAGCAACAAAAAACTATACTATATTCCAAGAGAGTATGAAGTGAGTAAAACTTTAGCTCCTCCTTCTCCACAGAACTTCGTTCGTTGTCGTTCATATCCGTGCGCGATCGGACTAGTATGAGAGAGATAGGTGGCTACTCTGCCGCGTTAACGATAGAGAGGTCGTAGAGATGGGAGGAGCTAAGAGGTTCCTTCACTTCATACTTTCGTTAAGTGGACTATAGTGTGTGAAAAAGAAGGAATGGTATTAAATAAAGTAATTTAGACTTCATCAATCTAGACCGTTCCTGAAGCATTCACAGAAGAAGCCTCCACAATAACCGTTGGAAGTTGATTCCATTAATTGCGTTTAGCGAAAATGCGCAATTCAAAAGAACACACTTTGAACTTTGACTTTTTTTCAACAAGTTTCAATATATGTAATTACCATCAACGCTAGTTGTTTCATATTTCCCAGTACCGGCATCAGCGAAGAATACCCTGTGGGAGTCCCGATCGTAATACAAGTCAATGGACCCCCCACACCATGGTCCATGACATGTGTCCTTCCAGTGCCATCCATAGCTAGTCGATCGATATGACTGATACGGTCACTTTTCCTTCTCAGCGATGCAAACATTATTCTGCAAAAGATATAGAGCATTTATCATTCTACATTAACGAATATATAGTCCGTTCACGAAAGTTGAGCCGTCGGTTGGCCATGATAATTTGACATATTCCACTGTGTATATTAAAATTTTAGGTTATGATGTTTATTTTTTGTCAGATTGATACGCTATGTTGTCCATATTGCATAGAGTCGTCTGATAACTCGCAAGCTCGTCGGGCGAGGCTGGGTACATTCGGCAACATTGAATTTATTTTACTTATGACAGCAAATACTGCCAACTTCGATAAATAGAAACGCCTACTATGTGCTCAACCTTTCGTGAACGGAGTATATGCTAGGGTAGAACTCAATGACATAGATAATAACTAATTTTTCTGTTCAATAAATGATTATTATAGTTATCATCAACATTATTTCAGGGATATTCCATGGTTATTTGCTTTTGTCAATTAATTTCTCTCTCTAAATTTGTTGATAGGGGAATACTCACCCCATGTCCGGTACTAATGCAATCGATTCTGGCACTTCGTCTGGAATATTGTGGAGTATTATTCTTCTGGCTTTGTTCTCAATGTTCATCATTTCAATCGTGCCTTTCTCTTCGTCTCCCCAGTACAGGTTGTTGCCCATATAATCTGCAGGAAATAGAGATGATGATCAGGAATAGAGATACACAATTCGCCGATGTAGAAAATAACAACTCTGGGATTGTCCACTCATGCTGCTACCATCCATGTTGAAAGAGAGAACTATTGACTTTTGTGGCATGTCAGAGTTTGCATCGCATTGTAGGACACACTTAAGGTTGACGCTCACTTGAGCGAAGAGGCGAGTCAAGAAACGAATCGAAGCGTTTATTTGCCGCCGAAGAAGTTAGCATTGAATCAAATGGAGACCCGTTCATCTACAACCTTTTCCAAGTGTACTTCAGGAGGCGTCAATTGTATTTCAGAAAGCGTCAATTGTATTTCAGATTAGTCGATTGTATTTCAGAAATCATCAAATGTAATTCAGATTAGTCAATTGTATTTCAGAAAGCGTCAATTGTATTTCAGATTAGTCAATTGTATTTCAGAAATCATCAATTGCATTTCAGAAAACATCACTTGTAATTCAGATCAGTCAATTCAATTTTAGAAATCGTCAATTGTATTTCGGAAATGGTCATTCGAAATTCAATTTATATGTACATACATTTTACATATAGCAGAAATGTTCGTTTTAAATACGGTTATCCTCCTTAGGCCCGAGACCACACTGAAATCGAGATAACTGTGATATTAGAAAATTCGCATTTTTCAAATATTCGCCACAACTCTTTTTGGACGTGTTGGGGTTCATGAATGAGTCATAGAGTAAGGAGGGGTTGCCTTTGTATATTTGATCAAATGAAAAATGAACATAAAATAAAATTGAAGCAGTTCTAGTCACAATCAACCATGAACATAATATTCAAATTGATAAACAACGCAACACTTCATCATAGCTCTTCTGCTGCGCAATTATCCTTTGAATCCATTGTTGGAAATTGCAAACTGAATTGAACTTTCGAGTTTTCTCTCGAAATTACCTGACTCAAGTCACCCTTTTTCACATTCCAACGTGCTTCAAATAATATTCCTACTTTCTAAATTACAATGACGGTTTCTGAAACTCAAATGACTAATCTGAAATACAATAATGACGCTTTATGAAATCAATTGACGCTTTCTGAAATACAATTAACTTTGAAATGGTGTAGACCACGCGAGGGGAGGAGGCGAATCGTTATACGCGGGACAGATTAACGCGCACTTGGAAGAAGCAAAGCTCGGAAGGGACGCATCGTTTTTCGCCGGAGAAGTTTGCATTGAATCAAATGAACACCCGCTCATCTAGGCGGTACAAAGAGAAGAGAAGAGAAGTCAAAGTACTCTCTACTCTCGTTTGGCGCTTGAATAATCCTTTGGGCATATGCGCGTCAGCATGCTGCTCGGTAATAAAAATTTATTGCGGCGTAGAGATAGGGAAATTCTTCTGATGGCTGCCCGACGCGTCGCCTAGCCCGAGGGTGCGTACTTCAGAGAAATGACACTTGGTCTCCCTCAAGTGAGCGTCAACCTTTACGTTGATTCAACGCACTCGCCTCTCAAACACGTGGAGGCACAAATGAGCCTCACTCTGATAGTTCATGAGATAGATACATATTTTCTTCACAATTTTACTACTAGAACCGCTGAAAACTTTCGAAATGAGATAGTGCCCTGGAAGAAAACTTTGAATCTATGGAAACTTATGCTCAGTTGCAGGAACGTCCATTAAAATTTAAAGGTCCATTAAACCCTTAATCCTCCATTAGTTCCTTGTAATAATGGAGGATCAAGAGTTTAAAGGACCTTTAAATTTTAATGGACATTCTTGCAACTGACACTATATGCCATATTTTGTTCGTATATCTGTAAGTTTCGAATTTCGTAATTTCGTTACAGAAGTGATCTCCAATGACCCAGTTGGCTTCACTGATCAGTTAAATAGTTTCCGAGTCATGTCCAATATTTTCGAAACTAGTATCTAAGTACTACAACTTTGTGACGGAATGACACAGACTTGAAATTTTGTAGTAGGAAATCTTGGCTAAGTTCTTTTCTGGGTCAAATCAGTGGAATGATTTTCGAGTTATAGGAATTTGAAGTTGATGTGAAGCAGAAGCTTTCGAGCGCTTGTTCATATTCGGGAAACGATCTTTCAGATTTGCGTTGAGCTATTGGTTCAATTCAATAATGAGTTCAAATTTTCTATTCAAATATAAAACTACCTTGAGAATTCCATTTGCAACTGTAAAAGCGTTGAATCTACCTAGCGTACAGGTTCATTGTGAAAATTGTATTCAACCTGATAATGACGTCCAGCTTCAAAAACCTACCTGACTAATCAATGATTTTATAAATTCAATATATTCAAAACAAGTTGCAGAATGGGCTCCTATTTCACCACGAATGTGAAATTCCAAAAAAAACGACGGGGGAGCTAATTTTCGAGAGCATGAGTGTTGGAATTGCCTTGAACCTGTATGTAATCTTGGAAAATATCGTGCAACTGAAAATATTGACCATGCAGGAAGTTATATTGATCAGCCCAAATTGATTTCATACTAGCGAAAATGTATATATCAAAATACCCCATAAAGCTTAGACTTGAAAACAATCAAATAGAATGCAGAATCAAATAAGTTCTTACCAAAATCCATTGTTGTTATTTTCCTACATCTTCCATAGTAATGGGTTCAGGATACCAGTATCCATATCGAGTTCTATGATACTTTTCAATTCCAAATCGCTTATATACAACTTATTATTGAGAGGATTGTACGCCAAAGCTCCAACATCTTTTATTACTAACGGCAAAGGAGTAACTGTTGTTTTTGCCCAGTAGTTGATGTTCTATTGAACCAAGAAGTTTTTTCGCTGCGAGGACGAGCCTTTGCCTATTCTCAATATCTGTAAAAAAATCAATTAATTGGCGTATGTAAGGATCTCTTCTTCGGAGGTTGGTCACTCTGTTCTAACAATTTAATGTACAGAGGTTATGAAAAAATTGCTCAAATACAGTGGAACTTCCCTATAACGAATTTCGTACAAGACATTGCACCTTGAATCCAATTCCATGTTAAAAAGACCCCCTAAAACGAAGTAAATTCCCACTATAACGAAATATTCAAAGAACATCACTCTTTGAATGTGTATTGGTAAGAAAGTGTAAGGGTGGGTTTTTTCCAAAATTTTCTGAACGTACGTAATAAATCCTGACCTTAAACTAAATCATTACGGAGGGCAGAGAGATCCTTCTGAAAAAGTTTTAATACACCCCTGCCTGTTTAGTTTCCATCTAACCATTACGCTAGTTTGAAAAGTTGTGCGAAAATGTCTAAAAGCAAGTGCTTAAGTTTGAATGATAAACTTAAATTTATCAGTGAAGTCGACCGCAAAATTGCCGACCATAGAAACAAGTTTTCTGTATAACGAATTTTTTTATAACGAACTTTTTTTCCGGATTTAGCGCTTTCGTTATAGGGAAGTTCCACTGCACTTGTATCTAGCATCGTATATTTTATTGAGCAATTCTCAAGGTGATTGGTTTACAGATTGCCTAAATTATTGGCCCTCTTACGTTTATTATTCTCGGAACTATCATAACAAACGTACTCGGCTACAGAGAATGCTAATTATTATACAGGGTGTTTGGTAATTCGACGTGATCCTTCGAAGAGGATATACAAGACGTCATTTGCAGCGAATTGCGTCGAGTGAAGCATGGTCCGAAAATGTATGATTACGAAGATATGGCGATTTTTTCACTTCTTTGAAATTTTCTGCTTCGTCATGTAAAATGATTGATTTTGTGAAAACTACTCAACTCTGAGATAGTCCTCATTTCTTGCAAAAATTATTTACTAAAAATTCTGATAACCCAAGATACACAAGTCATATACAGGGGTCTACTTTTAAAGTGGATACATAAGGTGATTATACAAGTGATTTGCAACAAAAAATGTCATATAGCACATGGTCAAAATGTTGACGGTTATTCTTCAATTTGACATTTCTTTATTTCACGAATAATTTCAAGTTTTTTCTCTAAGAAGATCATTTTTCCTTGTCGTCTCATCAAATTTGACCACATATTCGGAAAGGACATTGAATTTGCTTTTTGAAGATGAGAAAGTCTGTGTGCAGAAAACACTCTTATTGCAGAAGTGGTAAGGGGAAGAATACCAAGATTCTGAAGTTAACAAAATCAGTTCTATTTTTGAAATCGTTTTCCGATGAAATATCAATAATTATGTCCACGCTTTCTTTTCGGTAAAAAATACCTCAGTTATTGTACTAAGACATCTCAACTTTTGTACTAGCTGCTCATTCTCCGCTATATCATGGCTAACATGATAACAACGAAAAAGTCTAAACACTCCGAACCTAAATTTGATCTATTTCGAAGCTCTTCGTGATCAAGTTTTATGTACTTCAATGAAAATTATCAATTCATCATAAATCGAAATAATAACGAAGAAATGGACCTCCTTCTTCAATACATTTGACACATCATTCGTACTGAATCTACAACTCTACAAAGTTCACATCGTTTCTGACGCATTCTGCACAACACAATTTAATTCTGTTGATAAATTCCTTCCGAGTTTGAAAGCGAATCAGATATACTTTCTCTTTCAAAGTATTCTAGACATAAAAACCCAAAGGCGTAAGATCGGGGCTCTTTGGTGGCCATCTGACCGTATCTTACAATCCATTGCATCGCAATGTATTCATTAAATAGAACTAGAAATTTTACCTATTAGACAGGTGCATCGAATATGTCATATCTTCGTAACAATAGTTTTTCGGCTCATACTTCACTAGACGTATTTTGCTGCGAATGACAGGTATAGTCCGTTCACGAAAGTTTGAGCGCATAGTAGGCGTTTGTTTATTTATCTGAAGTTGGCAGTATTTGCTGTCATAACGTAAAATAAAGTCAACGTTGCGGAATGTTCCTGGCCCCGTCCGACGAGCTTGCGCGTTATGAGAGAACTCTATGCAATATTGACAACATTGCGTATCAATCTGAAAAAAAAATAAACAACATACCTAACCTGAAATTTTAATACACACAGTGTCAGTTGCAGGAACGTCCATTATAATTTAAGGGTCCATTAAACTTTTAATCCTCCATTATTACAAGGAACTAATGGAGGATTAAGGGTTTAATGGACCTTTAAATTTTAATGGACGTTCCTGCAACTGAGCAACAGTGGCATAATGCCAAATTTCCATGGCCACCGTCGGCTCAAACTTTCGTGAACGGGCTATACTTAACACACTAATTTATCTACAATAACTAACACTAATTTGTTCACAATTACTAACACTGGTTTATTTACTTGCAGATTCTATTTGAAACAGTTCGGTTAAAGCGCACTACTGATTTCTAACTGTAACTAACTCCCAATCCAGCGTGCGTGTCTTTATATACGTGCCGACCCTGTCTACAGGTATCTATCTAGACTAGTCTAGAGTACTCTAGACACATTTTAGTCGTTTCATCATCTCTTCGATGGATCACTCCGAATTACCAACCCCGTTATAATGACATAATTTCAATATACTTACCCTTGCAATTATGTTGGTCGATAGACAGCATTTTGTTCTGGGGACAAGCACATTTATAGCTACTGCCCTTCAGCAAACAAATGTCTGAGCAGAACGCTAAAGCACAAGGATTGTCTCTGTTCGGCATTTGCGAGCTATGATAGATAGCTAAACCATAGATGAATTCCTTCTTCTCCTTGATGATGGTGTGGTGGTCTTTCCCAGTGAATTTATCGCAGGATTGGATGGAATGAGTCTCCCAGTCTGACCAATACAAGCGGTTTTCGAAGACGGCGATTGAGTAGGGATGTTTTACTACAGCTTCGAGCACAACCTGTAAATAGATATACATATTCTTTTGAAATCAAGAGCTAACATAAAAGAATACCAAATGTCCATTATATAAAGACTTAAAAGTTTCGTGGCAATATTGGGAATAAAAGGGATTAAACCCAGATAAACGTTGTCGAAGTTCCGGATATTTATTTTCTGATACAGAAACAGAATTTTGTTGTCCTTCATCATGACTAAAAAACACAAAAAAGCAGCATGTGGTGATATGATAACTAACAAACTTAAACAAAAATTACCTTATTCATTAAGTTACTAAAAAATATAAAACATACAATAGGTAACAATCTAAGTCTACTTGTTCAGATTCGAATAATATTGTAAATTCCTCAGAATTCCCTCCTCATGGTTTTATCTCAACATGCAGTCTACAAATCAAAATGCAACCGGTTTAGTCATGATGAAGGACAACAAAAGTCTGTTTATCAGAAAATAAATGTCCGAAACGTCGACAACGTTCATCTGGAACAGAAAAATAAAATTATTGAAACTCTATTAAATCGATTTAAAATTAACAACCCAATTGAAAAACGGCTCTGTAACTTCATGTATAGCCCTAAAGACATCCTGAAATTTAAATATTGGACAATTATTCATCAGATGTTCTATAGTCTCCTCTGGTTCTTCGCATTCGCACTAGGACTCTCAACTGAATTCCACTTTAAAAGCATGCTATTACAACGGCCATGATATGTTCTTATACGATAAGAACAGTCCAAATTTTCCTTGGAAGATCAAATCCAGGCAAATTGGAGAGATCATTATTAAATCTTGTTTTTAATATTACATGTGTTCCATTCGCATTGCAAAAATGCTTTATCCCTATAAATGAGGCAATAGAATTAGCAATACTGGTGAAAAATTGCAGAAAATCATGACGTCAGAAGATTTCTCCAGAGGTTTGTGCTGGACCGCTGCCCTATATTGTCTTTTCCACCCCGTAGAAAGGCTCAAGTCTTGCAGGTATAGTTATAGTTATAGTTTGAAAAGGGGTTACAGTTCACCGTGACCTCAAGTCTATTGTGCTCCTTACAGAGCTGTTCTGACCACAACCTTCACAGCTCGCCTTTCAGTTCCAGAGATCTGATAACATCCAATATATGTGACGGCTTCAACGAGGCTAGTTCTTCACTCTTACAAGTTTCTCGCACAAGGCATTCTCTCCTTAGGCTCGCAATGCCAAGGCGTGACAAGGTGAATGGGGGTTTCTTCCTCCTCCCCACAGAACCTACACTCGTCAGTGTCCGATAATCCCATCCCCAACAGGTGCTTCCTGAGGCGACAGTGTCTTGTAAGAAAGCTAATGAGGAGGTGTAATTGTTTCTTACCAAGATCCAGATATCTTTTGAATCTTGCTGTTTCAAAGTTCCGAAGCAACTTAGTGGAATGATCCATCCCTGGGAGATTCCGCCAGAGTTTTTCCCGCTCGGCTTTCTCCTTCTCCAGAAATCCTTATAGGTACATTTACCTATACCACAGAAGGGTTCTGGGCCAATGAGTGACATTCGTATGCCCTCTTAAGCAGTGTATGGCCTCTTCGTTTCCTTTGATTCCCGAATGGTCGGGAGCCCAGATTAAAATGAACTTATTTTTCTTGCCTACATCATTTAATTTGTTCCGGCTCTTCCAGATCATCTTTAAGTCGATGACGTAGGAGCTCAGTGCTTTAATAGCAGCTTTATTATCTGAGTGTATCGCTATATCGCACTTCTGATTGTTTCTAGATTTATATCTAGACATCTTTCAATAGCTAAGATTTCCGTTTGTAAGACGCTTATACAGGAGCCTAGCGATAGCGCACACATGGTGCTTGGCCGTATATCCCAGAGCCAGCTCCTCTAGAGATTTTGGAAACAATTATATACCATTATACGGTATTTTCTTTGAGGTTATAGTCGGTGTATTCCCGTTCCTCTCTTTTACTTAGCAATGTCCTGAAGTTTTTCTCAGTGCTTACTTTCTTGATCATTACCTTTATTACTTGAGGGGTTCGCAGATGAGATGTTGTTGTTCAGAGAGGGCCAGACTTTCTGATGCTTTATTCTCTCTTTACCTGTAGCTTCCTCAGATATTCTTAGGATAGCCGTCCAGCAAGTATTAACCTGATGTACTTTTTGCAATTTCATCGGCTTTTTCACTTCCCTCAAACCCACAATGCACTGGCACCCAAAGTTTCTGAACACACCCTACTGCAGCTGTTCATCTCGCCATCGTCCAAATCGTCATCCAAAACATAATTGGGTTTTGTAGCACTTTTCATATAAGTTCTAAATGCAAATTAATACAACACTGTACTTACTCGTCGATCCGTCCCATCAAGATTGATGCTTTCCAAGGACATGGTTTTTGCATCTGTCCAATAAAGTCTTTGATTGGGATAATCGATTGCCAGACCATTGGGCCAATGGACTCCATCTGGAACGAACGAGCGATCCATAGATCCATCCATATAGGCTCGAGCAATTCTAGCTGGATAACCCCAGTCACTCCAAAACATTTCGCTATAAAAGATACAAATTTTTCATTGTTCAAGGTCGTTGCTAAAGCGTTATTGGTAAATACAAGTATAGTCCGTTGACGAAAGTTGGAGCTGTCGGTTGGCCATGGAAATTTGGTACCTATATTCCACTGTGTACCTGTTTTTCACTATAATTTGACCCCCCCTTTAACTTTGTTACTGAAGTAGATAAAAAAAATGTTTCGTATAAATGTTTCACGAAATCAACTGAGGTTTTTGATATGAGTCCAGAAACTGAAATATATACAGGGTGACCAACATATTGATGGCAACTTCATTTTTTCAAATGGAACACCTGTATATTTTTCCATATTTGGTTAGCTCTTTTTCCCCTGATTTCGAATATGTAACATATGTTGGTCTATCTTTTTTATTCTGAGCACCACAGAGTTTCAAATTTCAATAACCATCTGGCATAGCGTTTTGGAAGTTCGTGAATATTAAGTGGCCAATTTGATCTTTAGATTGGTAATGGCGCACCCATTTTATGGCCACCAAATAGTCCCGATTTAACACCGTTGGACAAGTTTTTATAGCAGTTCCTGAAGGAAAAAATTTACTTCAGCAATAATGACAATCAATGAAGCGGAGAATAATATTAATGATATAAAATCAACCAATTTAAACCCATAATTCGGAACAAATCCCGTCAACGCACAAAGAATAATGATAATATTGTAATGATTAGAAACAAATTTTGAAGCTTTAATTTCTGACTTGCATGAGAGCCATAAAAATGCTATCAAAAATAGTCTAAACAACTTGAAACAACTATATGAACTATGTGTATTGAATGAAGGGGTCATTTTGGGCAATTTCTTTAGTTGATATTATTCTTACCATACTACCATAGTTTATCATTTTGCATTGGTTAAGTGATGTTAAGTATTTATTTTAAAATAATATTTTAAATAGATTGTTTGGATATAAAGAATTTCGTAGGTATTTCAAATATATTTTTATTCGGTGTCATCATTTCAAAACTTTGAAACTCTGAAAATTGAAGAGACACATCCACATACTCATTTATATTCGAGATCAGGAGGAAATAGCCTATCAAAAAAAGGAAGAATATAAAGGACAGGGTATCCCATTTGAAAAATATAGTTGCATTAAATGTTGTTCACCCTGTATATCTTCCCATTGACGCTACTACAGAGTCTCTATAAATGATTGTAACAGCGCAGTTGGCTTTGGATTATGCAAACCACAGAATACATTGATCATGCTATGCTTTGATTGGTTAGAGATTGGTTTTCTGCAATCCAAAGCCAACTGCGCTGTTACAATCATTTATAGAGACCCTGTATAACTCCAAAAATGAGCATTTTCAGTAAACGCACTCTGCCACTTGTGAAATGATTACAGATCTTGGCAGGTGGTTCTTAAAATTTGAAACTCTGTGGTTCTCAGAATAAAAGAGATAGACCAACATATGTTACATATTCGAAATCAGGAGAAAAAGAGCTAGCCAAACATGGAAAAAGATACAGGGTGTTCCATTTGAAAAAATGAAGTTGCTATCAATATGTTGGCCCCCCTATATATATTTCAGTTTCTGGACTCATATCAAAAAACCTCGGTTGATTCCGTGAAACTTTTATACGAAACATTTTTTTGTATCTCCTTTAGTAACAAAGTTAAAGGGGTGGTCAAATTATAGTGAAAAACCCGGTACATTCGGCAACGTTGACTTTATTTTACGTTATGACAGCAAATACTGCAAATAAATAAACGCCTACTATGCGCTCAAACTTTCGTGAAAGGACTATAGAATTTGTTCATGCACACGAACAACATTCCGGCGTTGTGAACTTGTGCCGTGTCTTTATTCCGATTTGGGATAATTGGTCTAGGGCACCCCTACTATGGGGTACTAACAGCTAGAGTCTGCTATAAAGAATTCTGTCAGTTTGGCATATTTTACGTTATGACAGCAAATACTGCCAACTTCAGATAAATAAACAATAGCCTAATATGCTCTCAAATTTTCGTGAACGGACTATACATATTATGTTCTTTTCTATAGAAATATTTTTATAACTTACCCGTCTTCTATGTTCAATACAATGGCTCTTGGTCTGTCGATATCTTTATTGACCAGAACTGTACAGTGAGCTCCATCGGTTGTACACACACCGATATGTTTGTATTCTGCATCAGTGAAATATATGTTGTCTGTTAGAGTATCTATAGCCAAGTCTTCAGGACATCCCAAGCCAGCAGTTATCACCAACTTAAAGAAGATAATAATTGTAGATTTTTATTACTCAACTCAAGAAATTTTTCAAGAAAATCATATTAAAACTATGTATTTAGGGAAACAATGATGGAAAACAATGATAGTAGTTCAATTGTGAGTATTATCTTATCAACTGATGAGTCATCGTTCTTAGAGTAGAAAACATCGTCAGTAGCAAGTGATGGGTCTTGGAAAAATATGCATCTGAGTATTTCACTACGTATCCAGTATCCTAAGAAAACTGATATTTGGCTAGCAATAGTTTAAAGAATTCTTCACAAGCTGATAAAGGCATTTTACTAAAAGTTAATGCACAAAAGTTTTCATTGAGCCTTGCGTCGAATTTAATGCTTCATTTTATCAGGAACGTGTTCTTGAAACTGATCTGATCCATTTCTGTCGCAGGCCATAGCTATTCCAAAAGGAGGGTGCACCGGGTCACAAAGCGCGAGTGAACCAAGAATGGTTGAATTTGAACTTCATTTCGACCTCACAGTGGCTCTCGAATTAACCAGACGTGAATCCAATGGATTCTTCTCTCTGAGTTTTTTTTGGAAAGCATGATCCGAACTAAAAAATATACCAGCCTCGAGACGCTGTAGAAAGCCGTGAGTGAGCTAAAATACCGGCAAGTTACGTTCGGACAACTTGTAATTAGTATTTTGACCGTCTCAAGAAAAGAGTTACAGTGAAAGATGATCTTATCGATCCCAAGTGAATTGCTTCTGAAAAGTTGATTATTTTTCAATTCACTGTACATAAAAATAAAAGAATAGTTATTTAATAAACTAGGTTATTAAAGACAGCGACTAATGGTCAATATTTTAATGCGGTAGCGGAGCGAACGCGTTACTAGTTCGAGACCATTAGTCGCTCGATTAATAACCGAGTTTATTACAAGATTTTTCCGACGATCTCAACATGAATAATGTATAAGTTCTTGATTAAAATACATCCTCAATTCGCACAAGACATACATTTGACGTAAAGGAATTTCTATGTTTCTATGTTCCAGTAAAGTTTTGACATTTCTCGTAGTGCTTCTGAATAATTTGTGAACGGTTGCTATGAGGATTGCACATTAAAATGGCTGAAAAAATTGAGAATTAAAATGGGCCATTAATGCTCAATTTGTACACATTAAAAGCACCTTTTATTCGAGGTCGGCGGAAAAATCATTTTTCTAACCGATTTTATAGCCCTTTGAATAAGTTACACTTCGAATGCCGGAACCTGTACACAGATGTATCGAATAACAATTTAGTCAATATTGAGCTGATTCAATTTTAATTTGAAGAATGAATGGCTAGAAGTCCATCAGCTTAATGTTGAAAGAAATGATACCCATATACGAGACAGAATGATGTGACATATTTAAATTGAACAGATTTCGGGAATTTACAAAGTTTTCGATATTTGATTGAAATTCAAATTTTCAATATACAGAGTACCTAATTATTTTCAACTATACATATGAATGTTCTATGTTCTCTCATAAGTGCAGACAGGAACTCTGATTGATCTGATGTCTCATTCTTCCAGAAAAACTTTGAAAATGCAGTGGAACTTCCCTATAACGAAATTCCATGTTAAAAACACCCTTAAAACGAAGTAAATTCTATAACGAAATATTCAAAGAACTTCATTCTTTGAATGGGTATTGGTAAGAAGGTATAAGGGTGGGTTTTTTCCGAAAATTTTCTGGGCGTATGTAATAAATCGCGACATTACAGCGGGCAGAGAGATCCTTCTGAAACAGTTTTAAATACACCCCTGGCTATTTGGTTTCAATCTAACCATTACGCTAGTGTGCAGTTCACGAAAATGTCTCAAAGGAAGTGCTTAACTTTAAATGATAAACTTAAATTTATCAGTGAAGTCGACCGCGACATTGTCGACTATAGAAACAAATTTTCTGTATAACGAAATTTCTTTATAACGAATTTTTTGCGGATTTAACGCTTTCGTTATAGGAAAGTTCCACTGTATTTGTTTGTAATTACCTGTCGATCAGATCCATCTTCCAAAGATTTAACTATGCTCTCGTGTTCTGAAAAAATATCGGTCCAATAAACGTAGGTTCCATCGTAGGCTACACCAACGACTTGCTTCATTTGGGAAGAAACAGGGAAGTAAATCTGACTTTGTAAGAAATATGCTCTTATTTGCGTTTTTGAACTGAACACCATCATGGCTTCACCGCCCACAGATTTGCAAGTTTTTTTGTCCTCCTGAAGAATGTATTTGTGATCACACAAACATTCGTAAGAACCAGGTGTGTTTCTACATTTCTGGTCGCAGATTCCTGAAATGAAATAAATACAGGGTGTTACATAAGAGTATATCACAACTTGAAAGGGTTAATCTACATGTAATTTTAACAGAAAAAGTTTTTATAAACATGTTTCCGTAAAAGCTTCGTTACGGAGCTACAGGGTGTTGAAATTTCCAAAAAAAATTGGCTTTTTCTTTATAACTCTTGCAGTTTTTGAGATATTCAGTCCAAATTTAGAATGTGAGCTATTTTCAACAGTTTCCATCATTGCACGTCCTGAATATTAACTGGAATATACAGGGTGTTTTTTTTCCGGAGTCATGTCTCCTTTTCCCTCTCAAACTTTTTTGTGGTATGTCACTAATCAGCATAAAATCAATTTTTCATATCTTCGTTCAACTTAAAAACTTTTTTGACTCTTGTAATTTTTTCGTATCTCTAACTGTTTCCGAGTGAAAAATTATTGAACGATTGTATGTTATTCGCTAAATAAAAAAAATAGAAATACTCAATAGGTATGCCCAAAATTTGCTTTTATTTTGATAGCTCGTCATCTGAGAATCAACTTTAGCTTATTCAATATCAACATACAATCGTTCAATATTTTTTTTACCCGAAAACTGTTAGAGTCAAAAAAGTTTTCATTAAATTGATACCAAAAATTGATTTTACGTTGATTAGTGGCTTACTGCAAAAAAGTTTGAGAAGGAAAAAGGAGACATGGCTTCGGAAAAAACACCCTGTAGATTCTAGTTAAGATTCAGGACGTGCAATGATGGAGACTGTTGAAAGAAGCTCGCATTCCAAATTTTAACTGAATATCTCAAAAACTGCAGAAGTTATGAAGATAAGACCAATTTTTGGAAATTTCAACACCCAGTAACGAAGTAACGAGCTCGCGGACCCATGTGTATATAAAACTTTTTTCTTTAAATTACATGTGGATTCACACCCTCAAATTGTGACAAAATACTATGTAACAAGAAGAAATTGAATTGAAGATCTTTCGTATGAAATACATATAGAGAAATTCTCAGAGGAATTTTAATAATTCGTTCTGTATACCAACAGACACAAATTGTGAAAAAAAAATGCTACAGAAAAATTAATAGAACTTTTTTTGCTTATAAATTATCGAAATCAGGCCTTAGTATATAGTATCCTATGTAAGTATATAATATTTGATAATTCATCACAAAAAAATAAATAGGATATTCTGGGAGGATTCTGCAAATCTTTAAAACTTTATAGGTTTTCAATCCCAGTATCTGAAACAGAAATAATTCAAACATTTTTGATAAAGGTGAAGTGCTCCTGCGAGAATCTTGTCAATTAGATTGCAAATGAAAATACACACAATTGTGAAGACTTTACGAGTTTGTCGGAAGAAGGTGTCTGATATAGCCACCGAAACGTTACAATATCCTTTTCATTTGTTTCCTTTTTTTCAGTATTAATGTTAGGCAACAATTTTTTTCAAGACCAATTTGCTCCTAACAAACAAGTGCAAAGATTCTCGCAGGAGCACTTCACCTCAATTAAATATTTTTAATTATTTCTGTTTCAGAGACTGGGGGTGAAAACCTATAAACTTTTCAAAATCATTGTTTAGCATGGAATTATCTTGGCTGAACCCCATTATTAAATTAAGGGTTCATTTTCATCATTACTTTGAGTTTTTATATCAGTACAATAATTCGGAAAATGAATCTATATTTCATCAGTATGAATCGATTTCAACGAAATATTTTATCGATCTTTCTCGTCTCATAATCGTAATGATCAAAGAAAATATTATTCCTCACCATATATTTCGCATTCATTATATCCTGACATTCCTTCTCATTTATGTTGTGGTATCCCTCAGGGCAATAACATTTAGGTCCTGTAGGCAGTTGAACGCAAGTATGCGAGCAATTGTGATGGGAACAGGAGTGAGTTGGAGCTGAACAAAGAATACTTTCGTCTGATTTATCTGGACATTGATGCTTTCCATCACAACTTGATGCATATCTATGCAGGTATGGTTGTTCGAACACAGGAATTTCTTGTTTTCCCAAGTGCATTTATCCGGATTTATGAAATTTTCTGTAAGGAATAAACGAAAATGTAATTTTTTTATATAATATCTTTATTATTATATTTTTTGAGAAAGCAAAACCCTCTGAATATGTTCGCAACTGCCTCTTCAGGGTCAAAAAATTGTAGTTCAGGTATCAACTGGTACAGGGTACCCTAATTGGTGATCCTATGACATTTCAGCAGCTTCAACTTTTTTTTTGCTTTTTTATCACATACCTTTCTGTTTGTGGTATAAACTTGAAACAGAAACATTATATTGACACTTTTTTTTAGGAATCCATTGGCTTAATCCAATTTCTGCTGAGATATTTCCTTCTTGATTTATTGCATGCATTTTGTTTTGTTTTTTTCTTATGAATAATAATATTATTCCATCAAATAATCACTACTTTTTTCCCGTTTTAAAAAAATATTACATGTCATGTACCGCCTTCAAATCAGTGGCGACTCTGGGGGACTTGGGTTGACTCAGCTAAACGTGATATATGAAAAGTTATATACAGAGTGTCCCGGAAAATGTGGTAAATCTCTCGGATTCAGATAGAACATAAAAAATGAGCTGACAAGTTCCCATAATTTTTTTTCCTAGTGGCCCTACCTACGAAGATACGACCTCCTAAATAACGGCCTGGAAATTCATTTAGTGAAATAAATTTCAATTATGTACTTACTTCTTTCATTATTTTTGTTCGGAAACGGTTCATTTATCGACACTGAAAAAGAGTACCTTTTCTTCAGCTTAATGTTCAAGGTATCCAAATAGGTTTTTTTAGCACATTATCATACAGGGTGTTGAAAATGTAAGCATTAAAATGTACAACACAGTCCGCCCCTGGTAAACTGAACAAGCTGATTGAAATTTGAGTGCGGTGATTTAAGAGGTCCTTATACTATTAATATATCAAATTTTCATCAAATTATATCGAGTAGTTTGAAACTTATTCCACTAAAATGGATTTCCAGTGGCGTCATTTAGGAGGTCGTATGTCCGTAGGCAGGGCCGCTAGGAAGAAAATTACGGAAACGTGTCATCTTCATTGTATATTCTATCTCAATTCGGGAGATTTCCCACATTTTCCGGGACACCCTGTATGTCTGACGAGAAGAAACACCGGTGATTATTTCTGAGTGAAAATGAATTATTGCATCCAAAAGAAAAAAACAAAAGTTTATGTAATAGAAGTAGCCGTAGGAAGGAAACCTCTCAGAAAAAATTTAGATTAAGCCACTAAATTCCTACCAAAAAAATGTCTGTATAATGTTTTTGTTTTATGTTTACAGCACAGACAGTCACGGAGATAATGACGAAAGTTGAAATTGGCCAAATATCATTTTTTGCTAATAACTTGAGAGAAAAAATAAAGGTAGGGCAATGCGGTTGGCGGCATAATGAATTTCTCAAAAAAGCTGATAATGTTCCATTCATTTTTCACTTTCTATTAGGGTTTCAGAAGTTGTAGTTCAGGAAGCGTCAACTCTAGCCACCCTATACTTTCCAGGTCAAAAGATATACATACAAATATATTCAAAAATGGAAGTATTTACCGCAATTTTCTTCATCACTGTTGTCGATGCAATCATCAGATCCATCGCATCTCCATTCATTTGGAATACAATGATTGTTTTTGCATTTGAATCCATCGCAGGTTATGGTTAGAGTACACCCTATCGTTTCATCAGAACCATCTAAACAATCTGGTTCTCCATTACAAACCCAATCTTTGAAGATGCACAGTCTGTCTGAACATCTCCACTCGTTTTCTTCACATGATGAGTTCGAAATGAGGCTCAACTGAAATAAAGTAAAGATTTGAGTCGGACTTGATCAAGGGCCTATTGCACCAAAACACTTTACAACTTTTCACTTTTCAAATGAATTACGTTGCTCGAAAGGAGTTCATAATTGAAAAGTACAAAGTGAAAAGCACTTCGCATAAATTAAATGTTGGGAGAAATATTGTGCAACATAATTAATTTTCACTTTGCAAATTTGGCAGAATGCAAAGTTTAAAGTGAAAAATTGCAAAGTATTTTGGTGAAATAAGCCCCGTACACAAAAACGACAAATAAAACTTGCATATCTGAGAGCCATTAGTTTCTTTCCATTCAATCATGATTTAAACTTCCTATTCGAGTCTCAAACCTCCTCCGAAATTTCAAGTTTTGAAGTAGTTTCTTTCGGAAACTATCGTGTTCGATTGACCGTTGAGAACTTCAAACCAAATCTTAGAAAAGAAGTATTCAAACTCAAAATTTAAAATTACAAACAATTTGGCAAAACGATAGCACAATAGAATGTTCGTATTTTTTATATTCGATTTCACAGTTCTTCAACTATTCGAAGGAAGCGAATTAAATTAACTGTTCGATATACAGGGTGCCTGTAACCGAATGCAACTTTGGAGATGATTCCTCGATGAAAATAAGCCTACCCCTGCTTATTTTCATATAATTTTTTTTCGAAATCTACCCCCTTCTAAGATACAGCGTTTGGAAGGCGATGACGAATTGACAGTTTTTAATTTTTTTACGGCTCCTTAAAAACATTGAGTAATAAAATATACCATTGTTCCTTAAACAATGACTATACATTATATGAAGCACTAAGTAGATTTTACTCACACAAAATTTTTCAGATCTCATGACTTTATTATTAGGGGTTGAAAATAACAACCCCCTATGATTTTTGTTCAAAAACTGTTTTCGTGTGATAGATTTTCGAAAAATAAAATTATCTTGTGTTTTCCATTCAATTCTGGAGAAAAACGTCTTCTGTAATTTCGATACAGTCGATACTTTCCTCGGAAAAAATAAAAACCTACCAGCAGGTATGATCACTGTTCATTCCATTTCATCGTATAAGTGTTCCATAGAATGAATTTTTCTATACCAGGAAAATTTTGAACGAAAATCTTAAGGGGGTTGCTATTTTCAACCCCTAATAATAAAGTAATGGTATCAAAAAAATTGTGTGCATAACATCTACTCAATGAATCATATTATGTATATTTTTATGACTCGGTGTTTTTTAGGACTCCAAAAAAAATTAAAACCTGTCAACTCGTCATCGCCTTCCGAAGATTGTGTCTTGGAAGGGGGGTCGATTTCGAAAAAAAATTATATGGACTACCCCTGCTTATTTTCATCGAGGAATCATCTCCCTAAGTCCTTCGCATTTGTTTAAAGACACCCTGCATTTCTTCCATAGAAGCTCCAAATGTAACCGTGAATTATGTCTAAATTAATAAAAAAAATTACTCACCTTAAAATCATCGCATTTCTCTCTTCATCAGAATAATCTTCACAATCATCTTGGCCATCGCAAACGAAGGATTTGCTGATACACCTTCCGTTGCTGCATTTAAAAACATCGAATCTTTGCACAGAATGTATTCTGAAAAGAACATGAAATGAATATTGAGATTTCATTTTCTGATGCAGCAACAAGATAGCTTCCTTCAATTTTCAAAGTTTCAATTTTTCTTCTTTCGGTATTTTGATAGAATCCTTTGGTCTCCATTCAAAGCATGTTGGACAAGCTTTGACTTCTCATTAGATATCTTCTAAGTTGGGCTATTATTTTATATTCTTTGATTCGAACGTTTAGTTTCTCCAATATAGACTCTACTCAAAAAATTCATCACTTTATTTATTTAATTTTTGAAAATCCAAATGGACAGCAACAATCATCCATTCTTCATTGATTTGAAGCAATATTTACAAAAATTAACTTATTTTCAGCTCCTTGAGTTCAATGTTCTTGTTCTATCAAGAATATCATTTTATCAAGTGGATATGAAAATTTGTTTTTTATTCGTATGATGTGTGAATTTTCATATTGGTAAGAATAAATCGATTAAGATTATTAAGATTAAGAAAATTTGATAGGATTAAACTGATTGGAATGTTTGAAATAATATCCCACTTAAAAATTACCATCTATAATTCTTTGTTTCATATTATTATTTTTCCGCTGAGAATCTAAGCTTGACGAATGCTTTCCACTGTATTTGTGAATTAATTTGAAAGGTGGTCGATATAATCTGAGGAAAATATCGACAACGTCACAACTATAACTCGAAATATTTTATGCCTTTTTGGTAAATTGCACCTAACTATATTACAATGGAACTTCCCTATAACGAACTTCTGTATAACGAATTCGTACAAAACATTGCACCTTGAAACCAAATTCCATGTTAAAAATTCCCTCTAAAAGAAGTAAATTCTCTCTATAAAGAAATATTTAAAGAACATCACTCTTTGAATGGGTATTGGTAAGTGTGGTTTTTTCCGAAAATTTTCCGGACGTACGTAATAAATCCCGGCCTTAAACCAAATCATTACAGCGGGTAGAGAGATTCTTCTGAAACGGTTTTAAATACACCCCTGGCTGTTTGTTTTTCAATCTAACCATTACACTAGTGTGAAAGTTGTGCAAAAATGTCTGGAAGGAAGTGCTTAAGTTTGAATGATAAACCTAAATTTATCAGTGAAGTCGACCGCGACATGCCGACTATAGAAACAATTTTCTGTATAACGAATTTCTTATAACGAAGTTTTTTGGCGGATTAAGCGCTTTCGTTATAAGGAAGTTCCACTGTAATAGTACACATAGTAACCCTGAATATATTCGAATACTACCTAACGTATTTTTCAACTCGTCTAACGCAAAATACTCCAAAAAACATTTACACTTTGGTTTTTATATTACTCACCACAATCCCTCCTCATCAGACATATCCTTACAATCATATTTTCCATCACATCTTTTACTCTTTTCTATACAACTGTTACCCGTTATGCAGCTAAACTGATTTTCTGTACAATTATTGGTGTATCCTTGGCTAAAAATCAGAGCAGATATTGATGCTTCCCCCCTGCGCGAAAATGCCAGCTATAAACAATAACTGCAACATCTAAAAACAGAATCAAAATTATTAGGTACAAGCAAATATAAAAAAATTCTGGAATAATGAAGATGTACTATATTTGTCTTTAAGGATCAAATATATTTTACAAATGAATATATGTTTCTCACTATTTCTTTATTTTTTCATATGCCAATTAGAATAAAATATTTAATATCATGAAAAATTACCAAATAATGAATTTTTACCTCGGGAAACCTCAAACTTACCTTCAACAATTTATGGGAACCTAAACTCTACAAAGCATGGGAAGGATAAAATCTTGAACAAAATGGTGATATATTCCCTAAATTTCGTTTGCAGACGTTTCCAGATGTTATACGATAAAATATCTGATTGGATCTTTTTCCTTTTTTTATTGAATACGTATGTTTCTTCTTCAATGGAAGTGATAATTGCAGAGAAGTTTATTTACATCTAAATTTAATACGATACTAATAAATATTATCTTTCTGATTGATTGAGGAAGTGTTACAATGCTGTATTTTTCTCCCCTATAGACCTACTTATCTAGGACAATAAATAAATGCGCATCAAATTCAGTATTTTTTGATCTGAATATTCTGACGATTAAATTCTATTGTAAACAGTCGTCTGTTAGATTTCTTCATTGGTATTCAGTTGATTTATTTACTACTGCAATATATCAAACACGTATTAATAGTTTATTTCCAAATACCCCTTTATTATTCCTGAGCTGATTTAGATTTATAATCGGAAAACATTTTCTGAACAGATACAGATGATTCTTAATTTTGTTTTCTAAATTTCTCTACAAAGTAACCACTGTTTTTTGAGCGCTCTTTCTGCTTAAAGGAGTGCTTTATTGTTTCGCCTAATGTTTATATTTTTAAGTTGAATTTACCATAAAAATGAAGAAAAGAAGAAAAAAACAAATTTTATCGAGTTTCAATGATTTTCAGCCTATCCTTGCTTTCAAGGCTGATTACAACAAAAAAAGTCCCACCATGTATACTTTTCTTTCCTATGATTTTCGTAGCTGGTACTCCGCAAAGTTTTTGAACTAGGCCAAAAGCTAAAAAAACACGTTTTTTTTTTATTTCTGAATCGAAAATGAATGTTTGAGTACATCCTATTGAAAACCGAAATTCTAACCTTTCAAGCCTTTTTTGGCTAGCTTGCAGTGATTTCAGGAAGCTGAATTTTTTTATCGAACAACATTCACGGCCATGTTAAAAAAAATAAAAATGCAAAATATTCACTGCATAGGACGATATGAATTTTTCAAACCCAGCTAGCAAATACATTGAAAAAACACTCAAAAAATCATAACTCGAGAACTACAAAATAGCATTATATACATCAGGTATTTTTGGATAGCCACAGATCTGAGGAATCAAAAAATAATTATTGACGTCAATCGGCTGGACACCCTGTATATTCAGTATCAACCTCGAGTCTTATACAAAATTTCAATTCAATTGCCTCACTAATATAAAAGCGCTCATGAGCACTTGCTCAGGTATTTCTCAGATTTTGAGCGAGTAATAAACGTACGTTTTGGCCAAATGTCTTTAATTTTCGAATTTCGTGCCGAAAATGGTCTTAACGATAGGGTTCGACTCCCTGCCGAATTCGTGGTCAAATTCAATTCTGTCCGTTGGCCGTTCGTCCATTTGCACAATAACTTCCGAAGGGATTGTCCTAGAGACTTGAGATTTTCAGGGTGAGTTCAAATGCCTCGGTTGAGTTCATTGTTCAGTCAAATAGTGCAGGGGTTCCATAAAATATGGTCATTCAAAATTTTTATTTCTCGATATCTCAGGCAAAACGGAATCAATCCAAATAAAAATTTTGCGTACACATGCAAAATGCTGATAATAAGCCTCGTGCAAAATTTTTGTGACCATAGTATAAACGGAACCCATAGAGCATTTAATTGGAGTATTGAAAGAAGAAACTTTATATTTTCATAACAAGATATCAGATTCACATGAAATTCATTTTGTGAGTGAAAAATTGATATACTGAACGTTCACGCAAAATTTCAAGAAGATCGTATCATCTGAACCATAAAAAATTCGATTGGAATATTCAACAAAAGAAACCTCTTTATTTCATAACAAGATATTCGATTCGAGTGAAATTCATTTTTTGTATGAAGATTGATATACTGAATGTTCATGCAGAATTTCAAGAGGATCGCGCGTCATCAGAACAATAAAATTTAATTTTTTTTAATTGTCAAGTTTTACATATTCAGTTCTTGAATAATTTCCAGAATATTATTCCGATCGTGCATTATATATTTAGTATCAATCCCAATCCTATACACAAATTTGAGTTAATAGCCTCATTGCTCAGCAATGAACGAGCGCTCAACAGCACCTGCTCAGGGCTTTCTTAATTTTTTCAAGTTTGAGCGCTCGTTCTACTTAAACGAGTGCTGTATCGTTTTGTCCAAATATCTGTAATTTTCGCATTTTGAACGAAAATGGTCTCAAACGATAGGGTTAGTCTCCCTGATGACGAATTCGTGGTCAAATTCAATTCTGTCCGTGGGGCCGCCAGTCCGGCCGTTAGCACAATAACTTTTGAATGGATTGTCCTAGAGACTTGAAAATTTTCAGGATGAGTCGGGTCCTAAACGCTCGGTTTAATTCGTTATCCAGCCAAATCGTACAGGGTGTTCCATAAAATATGGCCATTGAAAATGTTTGCTCCTCAATATCTCAGGAAAATTCGAATCCAATCGGAATTAAATGTTACGCGAAAGTCCTGAATGCAAGATGCGATAACAAGCCTCATGCAAAAATTTTGTTTGTGTCCATAGTGTGAACAGAACCATAGAAAATTCAATTGGAATATTGAAAAAAGGAACTTCATATTTCTGTAAAAAGGTAAAAAGTTTTTTTGTGAATGATTTTTGGATGTTCATCCAAATTTTGTGGGTCTTAGTTTTAACAGAACAATAT
Source organism: Propylea japonica (assembly GCA_013421045.1). Taxonomy (NCBI): domain Eukaryota; kingdom Metazoa; phylum Arthropoda; class Insecta; order Coleoptera; family Coccinellidae; genus Propylea; species Propylea japonica. The sequence continues at coordinate 16,571,144 of CM024240.1, read as the reverse complement.
CAATTCAATTAGAATATTGAAAAGAAAAATCTATATATTTCCTGACAGGATATACCCGTTCGAGTGAAATTTATTTTGTGAATCAAGACTGATATACTGAATGTTGCAAAATTTCAAGAGTATCACATCATCAGAACCATAATATTTCATTTTTGTGATTATTTATTTTTTACATATTTCATTTTTTGAATAATTTTCGGAATATAATTCCGATTGTACCAATTGTTCTGCATTATATATATTTGGTATCAATCAGTCTTATTGTTCCACCAAAGAACGAGCGGTCAAAAGCTCCTGCTCAGAGCTTTTCTTAAATTTTCCATTCAAGCATTAATTCTTCATTTGGTTACGCCGCTGATATTGAAAATATATTTCCGGCATTATTTTGCGGAAGCTAATTTGCTGAAAGACTAGACGATTATCATCAGTGACAACAAAACATAGTTCGGTTATGGAGTTCATGGTTATGACTTGTCAAGGCGAGGCTTTCAAGATTCAATTAAAACATAATTATACTTTAGTTTAATTAACACCAGAATTTAATGATTATCCGATGAATTGTCGTTTTAATGTAAACACTGGAATTAAACCTTTCTCAGAGTTTATCTGATAGCACGATTATCTATAGCGTAATTTTTTTAATTTGGAGCGGAAAATATTCACTAATGTATGGTTACATAATAGTCTAAGTGCCCACGTCGGACGGAACGCAACTTGGGTGGCTTAACAAAGTAAGAGAAAATAAAAGGGTTAAAAATTGACTTTCAAATTCGTTACAATATAAAACCCAGTTTTTATACAGAGTGATTCATTAGTAAATGGACGGAAGCTAAAGTTAGATAGAGGATACTGGGGCCAGTCAGAAAAACTCAAAATTTAGTGGTCTATCTCTCTTTATTATCGAGATACAAGTGTTTCATTGATTTTATCAATTTTTTCAAATACCCATATAAACTTTCATGTACACATAATAACTGTTTTTTTTAGGTCAGGATTCCTCTATGAAAATAAGCAGGGATAGTTAATATAATTTTTTTTCGAAATCGACGTCCCTTCCAAGATACAGCCTTTGGAAGGCGATGGACGATTTGACATTTTTTGAATTTTTTTAGGAGAGTCCTGAAAAACACTGAGTCATAAAACTATACTATTCGTTTTGAAGAGTTTCGTGCTCCTGAGTAACTCAAAAGCTCGAAATACGGCTTGCCATTGGTTGCGCACAAGCACTGGAACAGCCCAAGAAATCTTCAAACCGAATACTATAAATATGATTCATCAAGTAGATGTTACTCACACAATTTTTTTTATCCCATAACCAAAGATTAGGGATAATATAATAATCTTTGTCCATAACTTTATTATTAGGGGTTGAAAATAACAACCCCTTATGATTTTCCTTCAAGAATTATTTTCGTGGGATAGATTTTCGGGAAATTCTCTTATGGTTTCCAATTCAATTCTTCTCTTGCAAAATTTCGATATCTACAGTCGATACTTTTCTCGGAAAAAATAAAAACTTACAAGCAGTTATGATCACTGTTCATTCCATTTCATATATAGTATGTTCCATAAAATGAATAATGATATTGTTTATATAGTCCGTTCACGAAAGGTTGAGCACATAGTAGGCGTTTCTTTATTTATCTGAAGTTGGCAGTATTTTCTGTCATAAAGTAAAATTAAGTCAACGTTGCCGAATGTATCTATGCTTGCGAGTTATCAGAGAACTCTATGCAATATTGACAACATTTGCGTATCAATCTGACCGGAAAATAAAGAACATAACCTAAAATTTAAATATACACAGTGGAATATGCCAAATTTTCATGGCCAACCGACGGCTCAACCTTTCGTGAACGGAGTATACTCAAAATTGATTTTGTCAATTATGCTTATAAATCGAAAGAACGTTCTATTTTTGAAATTAAAATATTACGGATATAATTTTCTTCCGGAAATTAGTTATTAAACCTTCAGAAAAATTTATATGGTGCGTTCAAAAAAATTCGTGGTCAAGTAAGCTGTGGATTCTATTTTTCCTAAGAGTCTATGAGGGGAAAAATAGAATCCACAGCTTACTTGACCACGAATTTTTTTGAACGCACGTTACAACATCTTTATCTCCTGTCATAGATACAATATCTTAGAATATTAATTTTATGAAACACTTTTATACGATGAAATGTAATGAACAGTGATCATAACTGCTTGTAAGTTTTTATCCTTTCCGAGAAAAGTATCGACTGTATCGAAATTTTGCAAGAAACTTTTTTTCCCCAGAATTGAATGGGAAACCATAAGAGAATTTTATTTTTCGGAAATCTGTCCTACGAAAACAATTTTTGAACGAAAACCATAGGGGGTTGTTATTTTCAACCCGTAATAATAAAGTTAGGAGATCTAAAAAATTTGTGAGAGTAACATCTACTTAGTGCTTCATATTATGTATAGTTTTATGACTCACTGTTTTCAAGAAGCCGTAAAAAAATTAAAAACTGTCAACTCAACATCGCCTTCCGTTTCGAAAAAAATTCATATGAACTACCCCTGCTTATTTTCAACGAGGAATCAAATCCAAGTTCCTTCGCATTTGTTTACAGACACCCTGTATACTAACTTCAGCACCGCTTTTACGAACGACCAAATATAATCGGTTTTAATTACAAATTTACATCAGTGAGTTTGAATCTTTGTCTAAGGTTTGAATTAGTCGTTCAAAACAACCTAGCTGCTAACCTGAAAACAAGAACACAAAAAGCATGAACCTTAGACTCCTTTGTCTAAGGCATGAACCAAAGTAAATTTAGACTTTTTGTTTCAGTTTGTTTTTAGAGCGTGTTCTTTCAGTTCTTCAATATAATTTGGTTTGACGTAGGTTCACTTTTTCATAGATGTAACAAAAAATAAGAGAAATATTAGATTTATTTCAGTTTTCCACATAAAAATAGATAAGTTATTCCATTTATAAATTTAATAATTCACATAAGTACAATATCGTTACAATTCTGTTTTTACAACACTTCCACCTATCAGATGGAAAGAGAGCCACCACGCTAGAACCGGTTGAGTAAAAGCAACAAATAGAAGAAAATATAACCGTCTCTTGTTTCCCACTCCCTGGTTTGGATCCCCATAATAACTTGTTTCAGTACTAACTTCAGATAAAACTTGTGCTTTGAGCGACCTGATCAAAAAGAAAGCTAACGCGAAATTTGTGTAGACCAAACCAGCGTAATAGCCTGTCTTTCCACCAACCAAGCTTATGGACACACTCAAAATCATTCCAACAAACTTATATCCACTATAAGCTAAAAGATCCAAAGTACGTAGGTTAGTTTGAATCATCGAAATATAAAGGGTACCCAGATAAACACATAATTCCACCATAAACCAAGCTAATGCTGAAGAAGAAAGTATCCCGATTTGTTCAAAGGTGAATCTTTGTTGTGTTCCTAGGAGTAAGCCTGCTATCAAAATGTACGTAATGTAAGCCATCATTGGTATGTAGAGATCCGGGGCATTTATTTCGAACCTAGGTTGAACTGGTGTATCCTGCTCATATTTTACCGACCAATTCTGAAAAAAAATTACTTCAATAAATTTAAACTACCACTATTTTCAGCAAAGAAATATAGACTTCCAACTCGAGAATATCTTCATTCTGAGGGGTAAAACAGTACCAAAGTGTAAAAAATTTCATCTGCATACAGGGTTTTCCTTTTAAGTTAAGTTTTAATTAGTGTAAGAGGAGACTGCCATTCATTTTTTATTTCTAATCGAATGCTGTAAAGTAAATATGGGGTTGCCATTTGAAAATCTCGAAATATTTCAATTTTGAGTTCCATATTTTCGGAGGAATATCTTCGAAAAACCTTATGATGTATCGAAATACTGAATGTACCACATAAATGCATGGATTCTCTACTATGAGCCTGCTGAGTTTGGTTCCGTTTGTATAAAAAATAATCGAGATATTTCATTTCCAAACTGGCGAAGCAGATGTCAAAAATTTCGGAAATTTGTGCAAACTTGGCAACACTGCATAGCAGAGAAATTTTTTCAGTAGGTTACACTGCGAATTTGGTATTGAATCTATAAATAAATGAAAATATAGGTAGTTCCAAAGTAGATATGTGTTTGAAATAGACGTGGCAACACTGTCGACTTGAAAATATTTTAGGCTAAGAGTTCCTTCACCCTCAAGACTCCACCTAAAATTTCAGAACGAAATATTCACTAGTTCTCCTAAAACGTCTAATAGACCAACTTAAAAGGAAAACCCAGTATTTCACAAGATTGTACAGGGTGTCCCAAATTTGAGGATCACTGAGAGTATCTCGAGAACCATAAGGGTTAGAGAAAAAATGTTCAAGGACCCCCGATCTCTTTTCTCAAAATAATCAATTGCTAGCAACATAGCCCAGGTATCTTAATTGAATAATATAGGGTGTCCCATTTAATAACACAAACTTTTTAAATTTTTCGGGGTAAATATTTGAATTTCTTTGACCAGATTTTGGTGTCATTGTATTCATTGAGTCTTCCTGTACAACATTAGTTAACCAACAGGTGGTGGTCTGTCTTAGTTTAGAAAATATAGGGCCCCAAATTTCAAAAAATGTTCCATCTTCACGTAGCTTTTTTCACTATAAAACGACAAATTCAATGCTCCAATTTAATTTATAAATCACCTTAGAACTTTCAAATTACTATTCAATTAGTTTCATTTCAAATATATTCAATAATTAATGCAGAAACATCGAAATTCTAGAGGTACCACAAATCCACGAATTCTAAGGAAAGCCCGCCGTTCTTCATGGTAAGTTTGGCACCACTGCTCCGTCCTGATTGACATATAATATGATGGCGGGATTTAGGGCAAGGCATCGTATCATATTCACGCGAATGAATCTGCGGCAGTGCCAAATCTACCCTTAAAAACGGCTAGCTTTCCTTAGAATTTGTGGATATGTGGTGCCTCTAGAATTTCGATGTTTCTGCATTAATTATTGAATATACCTGAAATGAAACTAATCGAATAGTTAGTCGAATGTTCAAAGGTTATTTATGGACTAAATTGGAGCAGTGAATTTGTGTTTTTTTAGTGAAAAAAGTGACGTGACATTTTTGAACTTGGGGGGTCCATATTTTCTAAACTAAGACAGACCGCCACCTATTGGTTTCACTAATGTTGTTCAGGAAGATCAATGAATACAATGACATCAAATTCTGGTCGATATCTACTGGTCACCGAAATTCAAATATTTACCCAATTCAGAAATGGTATAAAAATTCCGAAAAAATAAATTCAAAATGGCGGAGAATCTGATTTTCTTCTCCATAGCCAATTTGTGATGCATTTTGGGAATATACCCGCTTTTTCAGGATCTCCATGAAAAAATTGTTGTAAAAACAATCTGAACTTTTTCTGCGATTTCTGTAGAGAAAATAAAAATTTATTTGAAACAGATGAAATTTTTCACTGCTATACTATTCCACAACCTAAACAAAAGTATAGGAACAGAAATGAAAATATCTACCGGTTTTCTTTTTATAGCCATCTACAGTTCACTAAAGAAAATCAAGAACTTTCAAGATTTTCCGCTATTTGAATGTTCAAATATGAAAAACCGTGCCAAAATTGAAAGTACTTCTTTCCCTACTATCATTAACATATAAAATCTCAAATCCAACTTACTGAATGTGTAAACGGAAACATTAGAAGCATCAACTTTTTCAATACATATTTCGTATCAACAGCAAAGTAATATTTTAGCTTTCCAACAGGGACATATTTCTCAACTTCCTTTTGTATCATGTTGGTACCCACACTAGCCAACTAGAACAAATAGAAAAAATAAATACAAGAGATTAACTAACTTAACGAGTGAAGTTACCTGTTGTCCATATTGGAGAGCGAAATCTTGAACTATTGGCTGTTTAAAAGCCGCTAAATTGGGTCTTTGAGTATTGTCCATATTATATTGCATATTCTGCATATTCATGTTATATAAAACATTTGGGGGAGCTGACGGTCCCATATCTACATTCTGGTTCATCATGGGAGAGCCTGCAAAATCTGAAAAACCATCAAATAAGGCATTCAGCTTCGTCGAAAATATTCATAGGATAACATAATTATACATGCAAGTAGAAGACATGAAATTGTGACTTCTTTAAGTCATATGCCATTTTGAAACAAATAAATGTAATAGAATAAATACAATCTGATTTATACAAGTAGGTCAACAGTATCTTAATGCAATACAATTATTCTCATAGTTTACATCTGCAATAATATTCATTATAGTAAAAAACATTGGTAAATCCTGAATCTCATATCCCTACCACGAGTACGAAACAAATCTGATACAATACCTTGTGCAGGATATTGTGGTATATTCTGGGGTTCTTGGCCCATGTTTCCATAGGTTTGTTGATGGGGAACATTTGGTTCATAAGGTGTATATCCCATTGCATTTACATCACTAACCCTTTTGACTTTACGACCAAAACCTGGAAGATATTTACAGATAAGGTTGCAATAAGAAATATTTTAATTAACTTACTGGTCCTTGTACCAGCATTTGAATTATAGTTCATTTTGGAATATTGTGTTATTCTCCTACGTAATAAGATCAATCCATATGAACACTCATAAATGTTAATTCTCAATAAACATTCCTATATGATCATCATTAATAAATCAGAGCATCAAACTAGGTTAAGTTCAAATGTCAAACTGTCAAAACGTTTAGGAAAACGTCAGACTGACAAATGACATACAAACCATAGACATTCGTTGTGTCACAATTCACAAAATCATAACCTAAAATAAAATCTCTGTTGTTAAGAACTAACCTCAGAAATTGAAAAAATATAAATTGAATAAAAATGGTTTCACTTTTTAGTAATTTACCAAAACCTCTTATAATTGGTAGTGGTTTAGCTGCAATATTTGGAGCAGCTGTTTTATTAAAGTACGTATGTCATTATATCTTAATTTTTCACTTTTCAGTTACTTATAAATGCCTTAGGAACACTTAATTTTCATCCCATAATACACTGAAAACTTTATATTTTTCCAATATCATCTATCATACTTTGCCTGTTAGTTTTTATTCAAAAACCACTTCTGACGATGGAATACTCTCAAGAGAAACTGGCAGTACTACTGATTTGTTAATTTCACGAAGTTCCTTTTTTTATTTCAGAGAACAAAATGGTGGAGTAAAATATAGAACTGATGTGAATATAGAAAATAAAGTTGTTATTATTACTGGATCTAACACTGGAATAGGAAAAGAAACGGCTAGAGAACTGGCTTGGAGAAAGGCGAAGGTTTATATGGCCTGTCGAAATATTAAAAAGTGTGAAATTGTAAGCAATTTTTGGTTTATATTTGTGAGAAGTTTTCAGCAGAAAATATTACTATATTATATAAACAATTAGTATTTTTGTAGGCAAGAGAAGAAATCGTATTAGAAACTAAAAATAAATATGTATATTGCAGAAAATGCAACTTGGCATCATTGGAATCTGTTAGGAACTTTGTAAAAACTTTCAAAAATGAAGAAAAACGCTTGGATATATTGATAAATAACGCTGGTGTTATGAGACCCCCGTACTCTAAAACTTATGATGGTTTTGAGCTACAGTTAGGAGTCAATCATATGGGTCATTTCTTGCTGACCAATTTACTATTAGATTATTTGAAAGTAAGTGGATTTATGTAATTTTGTATATAAAATAATGAGTACTAGTGAATATCTCTTTCAAGCACTTTATTTGAATTAGTTAATTTGCTGAATCAGCAAAGTAGTAGAAGGTTTTGTAGATATTTTGATTTGAAATTCAAATGTTATATTTCCACAAGGAAAAACATTGTGATCACACACAACAATATAAGGACTTCAGAAAAATGTTGAGACGATTTTATGGAAATAAGTTAGTGTGGTTTTAAGTTAAGTTAGAGTTATCACAGTGGAACTTCCTTATAACGAATTTCTCTGTATAACGAATTTCATACAAGACATTGCACCTTGAATTCAAATTCCAAATTAAAAATACCCTCTAAAATGAAGTAAATTCTCTCTATAACGAAATATTCCAAGAAAATCACTCTTTGAATGGGTATTGGTAAGAAGGTATAAGGGTGGGTTTCTTCCAAAATGTTTCCGGACGTACGTAATAAATTCCGACCTTCAACTAAATCATTGTGGAAGGCAGAGAGATCCTTCTGAAACAGTTTTAAATACACCCTTGGCTGTTTGGTTTCAATCTAACCATTATGCTAGTGTGAAAGTTGTGCGGAAATGTCTAAAAGTGCTTAAGTTTGAATGATGAACGTAAATTTATCAGTGACATCGACGCGACATTGCCGACTATAGAAACAAATTTTCTGTATAATGAAATCTCTTTATGAGGAACTTTTTTTGCGGATTTAGTGCTTTCGTTATAGGGAGGTTCCACTGTATATGAGCTTAGTATCTTTTTATTAATCATTCAAATGTTCACTTTGAAATTTAAAACTCAAAATAATTCCAAATTATATCGAAAAATATTTTATAATAATCTGTAATTTGTTTATGTCTTCATTTTAGGAAAGTGCTCCAAGTAGGATAATAAATATATCTAGCGTAGCCCACAAAAAAGGTTCAATAAATAAAGAGGATTTAAATAGTGAAATTAAGTACGACAAAGCGGAAGCATATTCTCAAAGCAAGTTAGCAAATATGTTATTCACTATGGAACTAGCCAAAAAATTAGAAGGTTAAATCATATTCTTTTCTAGAATAAAACGTATTGCTGAAGTAATTTTCAGATATGTGTGTTAATAAGTAGTTGGGTAAATATTTGAATTTCGGTGACCAGCAGATATCGACCTTATTTTGATGTCATTGTATTCATTGAGTATTCCTGAACAACATTAGTGAAACCAAAAGGTGGCGGTCTGTCTTCGTTTAGAAAATATGGACCCCCAAGTTCCAAAAATGTTTCATCGTCATGTCACTTTTTCACTATAAAATCACAAATTCTCTGCTCCAATAACTAATAACTATTCAATTAGTTTCATTGCAGGTCTATTCAATAATTAATGCAGAAACCTCGAAATTCTAGAGGCACCACATATCCACAAATTCTAAGGAAATCAAACCGATTTTAATGGTAGATTTGGCACTGTCGCAGATTCATTCGCGCGAATATGATACGATGCCTCCCCGTAAATCTCGCCTGTCACTCGCCGAAGGACGGAGCAGTGGTGCCAAACTTACCATGAAGAACGCAGTGCTTTCCTTAGAGTTTGTGGATATATGATACCTCTAGAATTTCGATGTTTTTGCATTAATTATTGAATATACCTGAAATTAACCTAATATAATAGTTATTTGAAAGTTTGACGGTGATTTATAGATTAAAATGGAGCAGTGAATTTGTGGTTTTATTGTGAAAAAAGCGACGTGAAGATGGAACACTTTTGGAAATTGGGGGCTCATATTTTTTTAACTTAGACAGACCGCCACCTGTTGGTTTCACTAATGTTGTTCAGGAAAACTCAATGAACACAATGACACCAAAATATGGTTTTTTCTAGTGTTGGGAAAAATCAAGTACTTTCAATAACCGAGTACTCTATGATCGAGCGATCCAAATAACCGAGTGATAATCGAGCGATTTTTCGCCTGATCACCACCCTCGGTTATATTCATAATCGCCCGAGTTGCAAGCGATCATGCTAACCGCTGTCGCTCATTCAGCGTTCTACGTTCGTTGCGGTGTGACTTGCGACTTTGTTTATACCTACTGCCCTCGAAATTGAAGCTCGCGTGTGTCGTATTGTATGATTATCATGGGATCAAAACAGAAGCCCGCTGTATGAAATTATTTCCATAAAAATAACGATAAGAAATTTGCGACTTGCAATATTATTTGTAGAAAAGTTTTGGCTGTAATGGCAGTACTTCAAATTTAAAGCAGCATTTAAACCGGCTTCATCCGACATTGAACTTACAGAACAACAAACAATATCATGTGAAACTGTTTCTTCAGGTAGCAATGAAAATGCACAAATTTAGCTTATCCTGGAACTTCCGGAAATGCTATACCGTTCAAAAGACCAGCCAACAATTGAAACTTTAGGTGTCTACTTCTGGAAATGTTCATTCAGATACAAAAATTGCGAAAATGGATGCAAGTTTGGTGAAAATGATAATAAGAACTATCGGATGAGAATTCACTCAAAGATCGCGATTATCTATGGTTAATGCCGGGCGAAAACACCGAATATAGGGCTTGTACTCAACCATTCAAATAACCGACACATGCCCGATTATTAAGATATCACCCGTCGCTCGAGAAATCGAATTGAAGAACACATGACTCAATTCGATTATCGAGTGACGAGCGGTTTTTTTTGATAATCGAAGAGTGTCGATAATTTGTATAATCGAGTACTTGAGTGATTTTCTACTCGAGTGATCCCAACACAGTTTTTTCTCGATATCTGCTGGTCACCGAAATCCGATATTTACTACCAATAGTTCAAAAATTTTAGAGGTTCATGTGTATTTTCAGGAACTGGCGTTACAGTTAACGCCGTCCACCCTGGCATTGTTGATTCTGATATAAGTAGACACATGAGTTTTTATAACAGTTGGACAGCAAAAATATTCATTCGTCCATTTGTTTGGCCTTTTGTCAAAAGTCCTAGACAAGGCGCATTCACAACTGTATATGTGGCTTGTAAACCAGAATTGGAAAAAGTTACTGGAAAATATTTCAGGTATGTTATGATTTATCGATGATACAATCCACTTTTTCATGAACAGATATGAATATGACACCATTTTAAGAATATTCATAGAGTACTCGTTCAATAAGAGAATTAAAAATTGAAGAACTTTTGTGTGCTTGGAAAAACGATCAAATTTGAATATCCTGTGCACTATTGATCTATTTTATTCATTCATAAACTCAACTTTCCCATTCTTATCTTGAATCCACCCTAAAAATTTCAAGTTTCTAAATGGTAACACTTCAAAAGGTGAAATATTCAAAGTAAAGGGTTTTTCCAATAAGAGCTGTTATTTTGAATAGCCCGCTATTTCGATAGATGTCACGTTTGAAGCTGTCATTTTTTGACATTTGACATGAAGAAACTACGCATTAATAAAAAAAAACGGAACACACACTCTTCAAGAACGCATTGAAATTATTCAAATTCACTATAAAAATGATGAAAATTTGTCAAAGACGGTTCGTAAAAGTCGAACATTTTTGGGTCGTCGTGAAGCACCTTGTCTGACCGCAATAAAGAAATTGGTGGAGAAATTCGAGCTGATGGACAAGTTATTGATGTGAAGAATAAAAACCGTGCACGTCGCTCAAGAACATCCGAGAATATTGCTGCGGTAGCCGAAAGTGTTGACGAAAACCCAGGTTTGTCCATCCTCCTCGCTATCGAGAGATGATTAATGATTTTTTATGGCCGAAATTGGATAGTATTGATCTGGACAACGTTTACTTTTACAAGACGGTGCTACGTTCCATACAAGCAACGAAACGATTGATCTTTTGCGGGAAAAGTTTCCGGACCATGTTATCTCTCGAAGAGGTGATCACAATTGGCCACCGAGATCTTATGATTTAACACAGTGTGACTTCTTCCTTTGGGGCCACGCGAAAGAGATGGCCACGCCAATAGCCCAGCGTTGATTCAAGACCTCAAAGATGGAATCGTGAGGCTATCGAGATATAGATATAGGGCACCACTTCGTGATTTGGTTATGGAAAATTTCATTAAAAGGATATAATATGGTCCTGTAAGCGTGGTCGTGGTGGTCATTTGCCTGATGTTATTTTCCAGTATTAACGGCATAGCTACTTCTTTATAATGAAATGAACATCCGGTCATTTATATTGAAAAATGGCAATTTCTTTGAATATCCAAATAACACCTCTTATTGAAAAACCCTTTATTTATGGATGATTACCCGAAATTTTGGTACGAAAATCACAATTATGTAGATGTTGTAATTTTATATTTTTGTTATTTTCAGTAACTGTGATGAAGATACAGTATCAGATTTAGCTAAAGACGAGTCATTAGCTGCGTGGTTATGGGCAGTCAGTGAAAAATGGACAAGATTGAAAGAAGCCAAAGAGTTGATAAGTTAATAATTCCTATTGTAAATAATATTATGTATAATTTCTGGTCTTTCAATTTCCAAAAGTCATCAACATATATCTTCTTAAGAACTAATTTGTAGATTTCATAATTATACCAGCTTAATGCTGTTTAAAGGGGCCCACTCACTGGGAAGGAAGAATGCGCAGTTAACTATCTGCACGTTAGCTGTAAAGTAAACGTGTACATTCATATTTCCCACATACAGACACTTTTGCTTGTTGAGTGAGGATGTGCGACAAGCGTGAGATGACGTCCGAAAAAAGATCTGATTTAATGGCGTGGGCGTGTGTTGTTATTTAGGAAAAAATGTCCAATGTATAAATAGCAAACCCGACACTGTATTGCTAAAATATGAAACGTGCACAGACTTGTTGCCATACACGGTCGTTCTTGGTTATTCTTCCACGAGATAATTGCGCATTCCAAATTGTGAACGGCGGAACGCCATACACACTGTACCCCGTACCACGCGCTTTGAAGCCTTCGCGCTTCCTTCTTAGTGAGTGGGCCCTTTAAGGGTCAGGAATAAATAAATATAAGGTTTTTGAACTCATAAAGAATTGTATATATATTCCAAGATGGCGTCAGGACTTGATTTGATATACTCGTAGGATTTTTTTCCAATATAATGACAACTTTGAAAAAGAAATTGAATAATTTAATTAATTAATTCTTCAAAAAATTATCCTGCAAATAAAGGCACTCTTTGTTCAGTTCATGATGAGAATTTGGCCGAGGCGTAAACACGATAACTTCTGGGAGGAACGATTTTAAAACCTGAAATTTTCTGGGTACGGTTAAGATTTAAAGAGGAAAATTGAATTCATTAATGGATAGAATGAAACCCATAGCTCTCAGGATATTCAAATTTGATTAATGGTTTTTCCAATATGATCAAGCGCTCGAAAGTTTCCACCTACACATCAACAACAACAAAAAATTCGAAAAAGTAGAAAGAAAATGAAAAAATTGAATGCCGCATATTTAAGGCGCGTTAAACTGTCCTAACCGTTAATCGCTGATATTTATTAACTAGTTGATTAAAATCACATCCTACACCAATAACAGCAGAATCACTACATAGTATAAAATAAAGTCGATTTCTCTGTCCTTATGTCCCTATGTCCCATGTATGCTTAGATCTTTGAAACTACGCAACGGATTTGGATGCGTCTTTTTTTAATAGATAGAGTGATTCAAGAGGAAGGTTTGTAGCAAAGAAATTCAGGAAAAATTTCAAGATATCGAGAAGAACGTAAGAAGTAAATTTTCTGACATTCTGAAATTTCCTTAATTTATGACATTTCGACTTCATACGACAACTGTCAAGTCTCCTTATGAGAGGTCAAAAAAGCTCTAGGAAATTTGCAATTTTGAGAAGAAAAACGAACAGATCCGAATCAAACAAGGTACGAATATCGTTTTTGAGTAGTTCTATAACGTTTATTAATGAAGATATATGTCCAGGAATTCTGAAATAATCAAAATATGTAACAAAATATTTTGGACATAGGTACGTCGGATGTAACATTTGTTCGTTTCGAGTGGAAAACGTTATTTGAATAGGTAAGTCCATATGAAATCATCAACTTCAAACGTTCATTCAACGAATTCCTAACATTTCAGCAATCAAAAGCATCATTTCAGGTCGCAGTGATATTTGAGGCTTCTTACTAAAACCGAATTTCTTTTTTCACTGACAAATAACGTAATGAGAACAAAATTCGGGGATTTTTCGTATTTTAGGAAAAAATACGCCAGGAAGATATTAAACAGTATGTATTATGATAATTATCGATATTTCAATATATTTTTTCGATATCCTGATATATTTACATGTATTTGATTCCTAATAAAACCCGTTGAAGTCTGCTGTAAACAGTCGTCACGTGTAACCAGGCAAGTGGTGTAACGACTAACGTGTGGACCCGGTAGTGTACTGGGTTCGAATCCCCATCGTGGCATGTTCTGTTTATTCTGGATAAGAAAATTGTTACCAGGTTCAAAGAAAGCTGATGAAAATAATTCAAAATTTTCATGTGCATATTTTTATATATAGGTACGTTTTAGATATACAGGGTGAGTCTTTGACTTGTACATATATTTAAAACCGTAGATTCCTGAGGTCAAAAGAAACACTTTTTTCCTCTACCATTTTTTCCGATTCGGCCTGGTCAAAAAGATACAGGCTGTTGAAAATCCATGAAAAGCATAAATTTTCAGTAATATCTCGCAAACGATTTCTTCAAATAAATGATTTTTGGAACACAGTTTTTCCTGAATATGATTGATCTTTCCCGAACACAAAATTCGAGTAATCCGATGTTGAAAGAAAAAAAAACTTAGAAATTCGAAAATTGGCTGAATGCAATTCTGTCGAAAATATTCACAGAATTCAATTTTCCCTACGTTGTCACGTTGACAAATTTCAAGAATAATTCGAGAATTTGTTATCTGGAATGATAAATGGTAAGAGAACTAGTGAATGTTAATGGAACTTAATTATATCGTTGGAATCTAAATGTTTTTCACAATCAAAAGTTTTGTTGGAATGAAATTTCGCAGTATGGACCTCATTTATAAAAGCTTATGCTGTTCATGTTTCGGCAACTGAAACAATTGAATATCCTTAAGTTTTTTAGACGGATATTACTTCTACACGATAAAATATAAAACGTTCCTACCGCAACGCTCCTACAAAAGACGAAAGTAGTTATCCCAAGGAAAATTCACTAACACCAATATCACAAACACTTTCACTGTACACAGCACTCAAACAATCACAACAGTTAATTATAATTCACCTATTTTTCACATTTACGACCACAATGGACAAACCAAAAACATAATTTACCAATAGAATTTACTAGCGCTCACGCTTGCGCCTGTAACACAACTGTACATAGGGACTACTTTAGAGACAGACTACATTAAAAGGAGCGGATTTTTGAACCAATCAGAGAGCAGTAGGGATTTTAAATTTGACAGACGAAATCTGTTTACATTTTCGTCAGATGTCATCTTGACATTTGACAACATTCCGGATTTTACTTATTTTAATTTATTTGGATTTTGGAGCTTGAATTTATGGGATTCTCAATTATAACTCAAGTAAGAGGAGATTGTTGTACGCATTTGTGTTAGCTGGAATTATTTCATTTTCGATGATGGTATGAAAATAATGAAATTGGGCAATGATGACTTTACTGTTCGAAGGTAACTTTATCCCTAATATCCATTATTGATAATATTTTCAAGTATTCATTTGATTTTCAGATTTCATCTTATTTGTTCAGTATGCCAGGAAAAATGTACCATCAATACGAATATAATGGAATGATGTACTTTGAAACTTGTTTGAGCCATCAAATTGGTTTGAAAATGTATTCTTATAACTTATATTCCAATTATCAATAAAGAAGGAGAGAAATCAATGTATCAAGACAAAATTCAATTGATGGACTTCTATCTACATGATTCACAAATAGAGAAAATAGTTCGATGAGGGCTGAAGAACTTCGGTCAATGGTCATTTGACTCGGTCAATCTTATCATTATTCAAGTTGGATGTGAATAAATCGTTGTGTTATTATAAGAAGCATTTGATATGTCAAGTTTTTTTTCAGTATGTGTAAAAGTATAATCTAGTGTAAATTGAATTAACTTGATTCTTACTCTTTGCCCAGAATACAAGTATTAGTTAGTAGTTAACTTGTGATATCTAATCATGTGCTGATCTTACAAGATAAATGAATAAGTTTCGATGATGGATTTGTTTGTGGTTAATTTTTACTGAATTGGGTATAATGTTAGCAGAGACTATGAATGTAATTAAGCACATAAAGTTCTATTTTCATAAATAAGTGAACGATTGATGGTGTTACTGCATAAATTTCTATCAGGCTTATTGAAGTGAATGAACGAGAAAACTGATGTATCTAAATGAAGAATAAACACATTATTTGAACCACTATCTAATATTTATTCAAAAAGAAAGAACCGTATCACTTTTCAAATTCACTTTCTTGCCCTTACTTATATGTAGGTATTTCAATTATGTGCACTCTCACAACTGAACAGGAATATTGGAAATCAATTATTCGTATTGAAAGATTTGATGAATGATTACCTTTAGTGCCTGATCAATGCTTTTATTAATTTTGGCCTGGGATCTTGATGAACAGGTACCAGATAGTTTGATGTTCTTTTCTGAAAGAGGATTGAAATCGATAACAATATTTTCATTTCAACCCACAGCGAATAAGTTGAGCATAATTGTTTCAGAAAAGTGTAAATTGTTTAAACCTGATTTTGAGTCTGCGTTTAACATGAAACTTCAGTTCGATACTAACCATGCTTTCATTAGTCAAACTTGATTTTTGTATAATTCAATTGTAAACAATAATTCTTTGTATGGTATAATCTTTTAATGCTCTCGATTATTGAAAATATTAATGTTGGGAAGTACAATATGTGTTTAATTAGTAAAAAATTTCTGAATATGATCAAAGGTACTATTGCAAAAATGCTGAAGGACTTCACTGAAATAAATAGAAAATAAAACAGGGTTAACTGATATAGGACAAAACTAGTAATTATTGTTGGAATCATAATAAAAGAGGAGGAAATATGGATCACAATTCATGGCATAATATTTTTCTGGTATAATAAGTAGTTCTGTCGTAGAGAAACTTCATTTGATCTTGATTTTTTTTAACTAACTGAAAAATGCAAGATAAAATTAAAACGATTATAATAATAGATGCTGAATGAAGTCTATGTTATGTAGACCGTTAAAAATATCAATTGATTCGTGTGCATGTTCTTTTCATCTTGAGAGTCATTGTTCAGGCTCTTAATTGATGGCACATTTTCCCTGGCTTGCTGAATAAGATGAAACCTGAAATAATATCAATAGTCAAAGGAATTCTCAATAATGAAAATTAGGGATAAAGTTTACCTCTAAGTAGCAAAGTCATTGCCCATTTTCATATCAACATCGAAAATGAAATAATTTCATCGAACGGAAATGCGTACAACAATCTCCTCTTTCTTGAGTTTTAATTGAGAATCCCATTATTTCAAGCTCTAAATAACGTTTAAAATAGGTAAAAACCGTAATGTTTTCAAAAGTCAAACTGACATCTGACGAAAATGTAAACAGATTTCGTCTGTCAAATTTGAAAATCCCTACTGCTCTCTGATTGGTTCAAAATCCGCTCCATTTAATGTAGTCTACTACTTTAGAATTAGAAGGCTGTGCTGTAATATGTCGGGACTCTACAGCGTTGCCGCTCTTGGCTATGACCGTGCCCGTAGGTTTTAGAAAGGCCGTGTTAGTAGGCAGCTCGCACTTCTTATATTATGTTCTGTTGTGTGTTTAGACTGTTTAAGTGAATTATGTCATTTATTCCAATTTTATGGTGGAGTTGTTGTTTTGATTTCGGGAATTCTTGCACGGAAGATTTCAGAGATATGGAAATGAATGCTATAGATAAATAGGTGGTTTAAAAGTTAATCCGATATAATCAAAAATGAGTATACATCAAGAAGAGATTATTCTCTTTCATTTTATCACCAGCAAAATTTGAATGAACCAATAATTGCATTAGAAATACAACTGGTATTGAAAAAGTGAGTTTATATTTCTCCATTTAATACAGCAGCTTATTTGAAAATTTCGAATGGTATATCTACTCGTTTCTCTTTGATACAATAGCTTATTTCAAAGGTTTGAATGCTAGATCTCGTACTTGCAAAAATTCAGTGGTTAGTTTACCAGTGCGGCATAGCTCATTCTGAAAATAAAAAAGGGCTATATCTTCTTATTTAGGCGAATCGGAAAAAATGGTAGAGGAAAAAAGTGTTTCTTTTGACTCCAGGAATATTGGTTGAAATATATGTACAAGTCAAAGACTCACCCTGTATACAGGGTATTTCTATAAATCGATCAATTATTCACATTTCACATTCTCTACGATAAGCTTTCAATGAAATTGAAGGGCTTTTTGAATTTCCAGTGATTTGTTTGTTATAAGAGGTGGGATTTTAAATATAGATACTATGCTTCGGATTCATACGGGTGCTCTATAAACATGTCGAATATTTTGAATTTCTGCATTATTGCGGGGACATTTCAACAGAAACGAAGAAGTTTTTGAATTTCAAATGATTTACTATCGATGGTGGGATTTAAAATATATTATGCTTTGGATTTATACAGGGTGTTTCGTAAAATGTCAAATATTGTAATTTTTTACTTCATAACACATTTGTATAACTTTTCTTATAAATGTTCAATAGACGCTCTGAGTATATACAGGGTGTGTAGTGTAGTCAGACAGATACCCAGAAATAGATCAAATATCTATAACATCAATAACCAATGATGATCTATCGACGATAGATCATCTTGGTTATTGATTGTTATAGATATTTGATCTATTTCTGGGTATCTGTCTGACTACACTACACACCCTGTATATACTCAGAGCGTCTATTGAACATTTATAGAAAAAAAACGGTTCGAATGACCTACTATTCATCTGATCTATCGGTTCAATTGATCTACCGGTTAAATTTTTCTACTTAGCGTCAGTTGCAGGAACGTCCATTAAAATTTAAAGGTCTATTAAACTCTTAATCCTCCATTAATTCAAGGAACTAATGGGGGATTAAGGGTTTAACAGACCTTTAATTTTTAATGGACGTTCCTGCAACTGAGCATTAGAAAGGTAGATCTACCGGTTTCACAAATCTACTTGAAATGTAGATTTACTCTGGCCTGACTAGAAAATCATTGTTTTTCACATGGGCAGTTATACGTTGCGTGTTCACGAGTTGGGAAACCATCCGCTTTGTTTGTGTTAACGTCAGACCAAAAAACAAAAATATGGTTTACCAAGAGCACTCCACAAAAACGGATAGTTTCCGGACACGTATAACGCTTCGATTCAGTATTTACTTTGGATTCACTTTCATTTACTTAGAGAAATTCAACTAAATAACACTTCATGTTTGTTATCGAAATGAATTCATTACTGTTGTGAAATGAAATAAAAATTTTCCTTTTCAAATATGAAAAAAAAATTTTTTTCTTCATCTTTTAATCACCAAACGTAATTTTACATAAAACGAAGCCATGTGGTGGCAAGAGCGTGCCTATAAATAACGCGTACGAGGCACCCGTGCGAAGCCGGGGCGGGTCGCTAGTGTAAAATAAAGGTTTGTTCCAACAGCTGACTTTTGTACGGTAATTTGACGGTCACGAAACTGTTAGTAATCGATCTTATGCGCACGTCTAAACTTTGACCGTACAAGAACCGTCCAAACAGTACTTGCTCCAGACCAGGGATCGAAATGACGATCACAAACCGTCCCACTCACGGTCCCGAAGCAGGATGGAACAAAAACGAAACCGTTCTCAAACGATACATTTTCAGTTGGAACACATTTTTATCTATTGCGCAGAATCCTGACGATCATTGTACGGTCATTCTTGAGTTGGAACAAACCTAAAGAAACATTACTTATCTATGACAGAAGTGATTCAGATTCTATGATTAATTTTCAAAAAAGTCAGGTTATGATTCATTCTTGTTTTTGTTTGTAAATGAAAATATTTCAAAAGAAAATGTAAAATGTGCGAGGAAGTTGTTGAATAAATTTACAATATAAGAGTGTTGCCTCCCACTTCGAATTCATAAGTGTATACATTTATTACATTTATTAAACCTGAATTAATGCACTAATCTTTTCACTGTATACAAAATGGGTTCTCTGTATTGGGAATCCCCCGATGGCAAAATCGTAAAAAAACATTTTAGTGTAGGTGAATTAAAATATAAACCAACAGAAGGCAGCAAATGTACTCTAGAATTACCAATAGCAGTGAGAATTTGTCACAGTTTCACAAACTCACTGTTGGTGATACAGATGGAGACTTGGGAAGACAATTGGAAATTTGTGTTTCTACAATGTCCAAAATGAAGAAGCATCCTTCATTCTTAATTTGGATCGGAAAATAAGTTTCACAGTTAAATTGTTGGAACTAGAGTTTGATGGGTTTTTGTATGAATGGCAAGCAAAGAAGAAGTACGACTATGCCCAATTTCAGATAACCAAGGAAAGAAACATATTTCAGCAGGAAATATTAAGGAAGCAGGTTTCGATTCAATAAAGGACTGAAAATCATCTGTTCAATTCTATTGACGTCCAAGATCCTCCAGAGAGAATTGACGATACACTATCTGTAAAGGAAATAAATGAACTGAAGGCAATCCTATATAATAATTTAGCCTTGTGTTTTTTCCGAAAAGAACAATGGTCTTTAGTTATATGTTTTTGTGATAAAGTTTTCAGTTACGATAAAAACAATGTGAAAGCTCTTTATAGAGCTGGTGTATCCCATATCAAGGATAGGAATTATGAGAAAGCCAATGAATATTTGACGAAAGTTTTACAAAAAAGAACCCAATAACAAATCTGCTCTCGAATACCAAAAATTTGTTGTACAAAAATTGAGGGAAGCTCAGGAAAAATGTGATAACATTGCAAAGAAAATGATCGGTGATATTCTGAAATGTAATTGATTATTTTTTTGCAGTTTGGATTCAAATGTGAACTGTTTCAATATGTCTATAGAAATCTAATAAATTTTTTATTACTGCATTTTATTTGAAATGGTGTTTTGGGTTTGTTTTTCTCTCTTGTATTGAATATACATCGTCAAAAGTCTTGACCCTCTAGGTTTCTCAATCATCATCTATGTTTCTGAGATATGAATATTTTCCCTATTTCAATTGCAATATATTTTATAGAATCTTTGCTTTATGGCCCCTCTAGGTTTCTCAATAATCATCTATGTTTCTGAGAAATTAATATTTCTATCTACAGTAGAACCCCTCTAATCCGCCCTCGGCTGGTCCGTCACTCCGGTTAGTCCGACCAGGCGCCGTCCTAACTTTTACCATTGTATAATCCTTATACAATGCTTTTACTAAGTTTTTATAAGCTCTGTATCTTTATTCTTTCTTTCATTACTTTATTTATTACTTATTAAATATCTACTTCTTGATTTGTACAGTTGAAACAATGTTTACAAACATTTTCTAAGATCAAAGATCACTTATTTCACTGTAAACATGTCTGTATACATGTTTAATGTATAATATTGGATTTTTGGATAATCCGACCTTTTTTTGCGTTCCGACCATACCCCCAGTCCCGTAGGTGACGGATTAGAGGGGTTCTACTGTATTTCAACAGCAATATATTTGATAGAATAGAAATCTTTGCTTTATACAAGATGTGGCAAAATCTAAATTCATTGGTTATTTAATTTTGATTAATTGAAGTTATTCCAGTGGCGGCTGCTCAGAGGAGGCCAGGCTTCTCCTAATTTCACTGCAATTTATTCAATTTTGAATTGAAATTCAAATAAAAAGTAATCTCTATCTGTATTATTTCCATCATTCTATCTACTATCCAAATCTCAAAGTAATAAACATGTTTATTACTCAGCGATCTAAAACATTCTCACATTATCCGCAACACACAATACAGCGTAACGGATAGCAGGCTAAAGATGCTCGCCTTCACGAGCCGAGATTCATTAGAATGTAAGATTTCAAACTTCTTCAAATGAACGTTTCAGGAAACAATTCAAGCTGTAGATCACGCGTCGGAGGCCCAGCTCCGCGGCAACCCCAGCGATCGTGGATGGAGATCATCTGTTGTTTAGATTCCCTTCCTTATTAACGAAGTAATCCTCCCAGCGTGGTTTTGTTTTTTTTGTTTTTCGGAAAGGTTTGTAGGTAAAATTTTGATATTTTAGCAAGAAAGATGGAAACGGAAACAGGAAGTGAGAATTGTAATACAAATAGCGAACTCAAAGAAACGAAAGATCCAGAGATTTCAATCATAGGAGGCCCGAGACCACGCAACCAACAAAATAATTTATTTCGAAGTGGACTTCCTGTTAGCCACTGGCATTTATTTTACCATTCTGGGCAGACCGAACGATTATGAGCAGAATTAATAATTAAATTTGGCATTGCTGGTCAAGGTGCCTTAATTACTTGAAAATTTTATCATCGTAAGGCATTTCACTGAATTCATTATTCAAAATAAAATCTACAGGATCTTGCATTTCTTCAAGTTCACTACTTGCATTATAATTCCCACTTCTTGTTTCCGTTTCCATCTTTCTTGCTGAAATATTAAAATCTTACCTACAAACTTTTCCGAAAAATGTCACAAACCGCACGCTGAGAGGATTGATACTTCGTTAATGAAAATTGAGGGAATCAAACAACTGCTGATCTCCATCCACGATCGCCGCGGTTGATTCAGGCCGATCGGACTTTCAGTTTCGGCTAAGCTCGTTCGTCTAGAAGTAAAATAATGCCGCGGAGCCGGGCTCCGACACGTGATCTACAGCTTAAATTTTGAGTGCTTCCCGCACCGTTCATTTGAAGAAGTTTGAAATGTTACATTCTAAAGGGCCCCACTCCCTTCGTTCTTCTCTGCCGTGTTTAACCGACGGTTAAAACGTTGGAAGGAAGAACGTTGTCGGTTAAGTCCACCCACATCAGTTTTGTTTCGCGGCAGTTAATCACGATGGAGCTTAAGTGTCTGTTAGCAGTGGTGGCGGCTGTTGCTGTAAAAGACAAGTATTCCGCTGATGTTACTTTCCATAAACACGGAAATGACCTGTACACTTCAATAAATTCCAGCAAAAAGTCCCGGTTCCACTGACGAAGATCCGACATTGTTTTCAAACATTAACGCTCAGCAGTAAACAATTAAAAATATTATGTTTATCACCAGTCCTGTTCGCCACTGTCTCTGAAATATGCGCGACCGATTTAACTGTTTACGCCACACACACCTCGTGTTTAACCGAAGCGTTGGAACGTTAACGGTCGCAAATCAGGCCTCGTCTGAAATTTTGAACGACGGGAAAGAACGCCAGTTTTAGCCCATACACTTCGTTTTTGTGGCAGTTTTAACCGACCGTTTTTAACCGTCAGTTAAAAACGGCGGAGAAACGGAGTGGGCCCATAACGACTCGTGGAGGCGAACCTCCCTCTCTGAGCGGTTTGCCTGCTATCCGTTACGCTGTATTGTGTGTTGAGGATAGTATGAATGTTTTAGATCGCTGAGTAATAAGCATGATGTGTTTATTACTTTGAGATTTGGATAGCAGATATAATGATAGAAATAATACAGATATAGAAATGTGATTATTTTTCATTTGTACTTGAATTTACAATTGAATAAATAATGAAATTAGGGGAGGTCCGACCTCTCCTGTCTTCTCTGAGCAGCCGTCACTGGTGTCATGTTCCATTCAACAAGTTGAGATTTTGATGGGATTGGCATGTCTTAATTTTGACGATGTGTGTAGATTATTTCGTTGTCTCGCTTGAAAGAGAAAATCTGAATGAGAGAAACATTCTAAAGAGAATAACTGCTTCAAATTATCGAAAGAAGGAAATAAGTGTACTTTTCGTCAGTAAATGAATGAGCTATAAAAACTTGAAATTTCGAAATTTTCAGTACAGATGTAGGGTCTGGGAAAAACTCGGCTCAGTTAATCTCAGTCGAATAGTTATGTATGTTTGTTGTTGATTTTGTAAAGATCTTTCGAATATAGCAAATCACTTCTCGACGTCAAATCAGTTTTGTTTTTTCTGCCTTTTCCATTAAAGGGTGGTGCACTAGCTCTACAATATTTTCTTTTTCTTTGGTCTGGGCTGTTTATTATTATCAAAAAAAGGAAAATATTTAGGTTACGAGTTATACGAATTGATAACATTCACATATCTGAAAATTATGATAACATTCCATATGGTTTTAGTTGTCGAAAATTTCCATGACTTGAACAATTTTAGGAAAGAATTGTTTACAATTAATGCTAATCGGTACTGATATTTTTTCCTGCATAACTTTTTCCTCTTATATTGTAAATAAGGTCAATGTTCTATAATTCCTCCAATTATAAAAACTGTGCCTTTAAATCAAACCTCAATATTTCTAAAAAACTTTATAGGTTTTCACTTTCATCAGTCTCTGAAACAGAAATAATAAAAAAAATTTTAATATATCTGAGAAACTCAATAGTCTGTTGGCTAAAATATAGTATATATGTAATTTGCACAATGCACAAAATGGTCTCTATAGGGTATCCCGAAATATATGCAACAAAATTGAACGAGAAATTTTTTAAAAAATTAAGGAGACCCCTATTTTTTATTTTTGTGAAATTGGGAATTACAGACATACATTTTGGCCTCCAAGAAACATCTGATATCCGAAACACAACCCATTCGACAGAAACCTGTTAAAAACAATTGAAAAAGCCCTGAGCAGGTGCTTCTGAGCGCGAAAAAATGTTAAATGACTCTATTTTATGGAACACTTGTACGATTTTTGCTGCTTAACGAACTTAAAACCGCGGCATTTGGGAACCAAACTCACCCTGAAAATCTCAAGTCTCTAGGACAATCCCTTCGAAAGTTATAGTGCTAACGGCTGGACAGTCTCACGGACAGAATTGAATTTGACCACGGATTCATCATCAGGAAGTCGAACCCTATCGTTTGAGGCCATTTTCGGCTCAAAATTCGAAAATTACAGACTTTGGTCAAAAAAATACAGCACTCGTTTAAGTAGAACCAGCGCTCAAATATAATTTATTTGTTGTACACCTATTAATTTCCGCTCAAATACTTACTATATTTTTTTAATAATTGGAAATATAGTGTTAATAACACTCACAATGGTGTTTTGAATAAATCGTACCTGTTTTTGAACAGAAAAGTTGAATCCATAAATGAGAACAACAGCTCTAGGATATGCAAATTTGAATGATCGTTTTCCCAAAGTGAACAATCGTGCAAAAACTTCAGATTTCACTTCAGGGATTCCTTCAATTTTTTTCAAATGATGACCTCCATGTAGATATCCAACTAGCAGACGGTATAGCTATTATTAGTAAATTAAATTGATATCAAGTGATTCTATTTTTTTTCCTCCAATCTGATAATGGTGCCATGAAGATATACCGATTATACATTTTCAGTTCGATTGTGGAGTGTAAAAATGTAGTCAACCAAATTGATTGAATTTTTTATACCTGGTGTACAGTGTTAATATGTGACTTGATTGTCGTGGTTTCTCTGAGAAGAACTAAGAAATATAACACTGGAACTATGGAGGTGCAAACTCCAATAAGTGATACGAACATGAATCTTTATCAAAAAATAAAATATATCATAACACGAATAACAGTAGAACCTGTGATATTCTTCTACATTCTACCAGGAACTATGGGTTTTTTAGCAACTCAAAATATGAATTTAGAAAAGGCTTGTAGAGTGAACCTCGGATACAACGAAACAGTTTGCAGTGCGATGTTCATAAAAGATCACTCTGGTTATGAAGACTACCAAGAACTGGAGGTGCAGAATTTGGTAGCAAAAATGATGGCTGTCAAAACTGCCATAGTTGGATTTTTCCCAACTTGTTTGATTCTGTTTTTCGGTTCATGAGCGATAGACACAGGCAGGAGAAAACCTGTTATTCTCATACACCATCATTGGAGACATCATAAGCTACGTCTGCCTGTATGTCTGTGCGTATTTTTTCTTTGAGTTGTCCGTGGAATACTCAACACTTTCTGATGCCTTACCCTTCGCCCTTGGAGGAGGTATACCCTGTGCTGCATTGGGAGTTTTCAGTTATATTAGTGTTATAAGTTCTGACAAGGATAGGACTGTTCGTGTTGGTGCTATTGTTTCTATTTCAAAAACCACTGGTATCGCCATTGGTAATGCGCTAGGAGGTGTGTTCATACAGCCTCTGGGTACAAAGGAGTCTATCTTTGACAACGGTTATTATGTTGATGATTTTTGTTTATGCTCTATTCGTCATAACGGAGCCCAACGTTATTACCTATGATAAAAATAATGGGAGTGTTTTTCAAGATTTCTTGAGTTGGGAGCACGTTCGGAATACGTATAGGATTTGCTTCAATGAGAAAAGAAAGTCCAAGATGATGATGTTGATGATTCTGACAGTGATGATTATGGGTCCATTTTCTGGTAAGTTTTTACATATGCTGGTATAAGTATAATAGGTAGCCCTAAAGCCTGCGGTGTACAGACCTCTTTATTTCATGAAACCATATCAGAAAATTCTTCTTCTATCGGTAGACACTCTCAGTACGGTTCCGATGTCTTGTACATTGGTAAGGGGTTACAGCCGGTCATATTCTTTTATATTCTACTAGGAACAATGGGTTTTTTCAGCAACTCAAAATATAAATCAGAAAAGGCTTTTTTTCTGATCGAATCAATAATGAGCAATATCGCCTTAGTTACCATATGTCATAACACACTCATATATCCCAAGGGAAATATGAAACGTCAAGTCTTATTGTCCCAAGGGAAATATGAAACGTCAAGTCATATTTTACTCAAAATAGTATATTATATGTAACCTTATACATCAGAAAAAAGTCATTTGGTGCTTCTATCAAAAATTTTTGATTCCCGCTCCCGGGACACTGCTGATTTTTGGGAACGGATCCTTTATTTTTGTTCTTAAAAAATACTTCCACTTCTTCGAATAATTTGACATTCGTTTCTTCCTTCAAATGCAGCATGGATCTTAACATAGATAATTTTGGCCATAACGTGTTTGGTGAATATTCCTGCAACAGGAGATCGAATGAATTAATCATACATTGAAAAGAACAAGAATCAGAGCAACATACCAAATCTTCAAAATATGTAGGAAAATATTTTCGCTGACACCGTCTACCAAACTTTTTCTTTTCCACTCTCGAAAGCCTTTATACTCTTTACTATGAGTGCTTTAGATTGGCCGGAATCAAAAATTCACGGCTTTCGCCGCTTGAGTTTCGAACGTAGTTCGACATTATTTCAATGATTTTATTTCTGACAAGACGTCAAAATAAAACCAGTCAACCATGATTCTCACAAACACAGCCCATAGCAACGTTAAAAATCCAATTGAATCAATAATTTACAATATAATATTAATTTTTCCATTTCAAGAACGATATTGTATCGATCAGAAAAAAACTATTGATTCAACACGGGAAATATGAATACATTTCCCACGGTTGCCTCATACATCCTCGGGCTTCGCCCTCGGGATGTAACTAGGACACCTCGGGAAATATAGTATTCATATTTCCCTAGTTGTAATAATAGCTATTATATATGCAGTGCGATGTTCATTAAAGAACACTCTGGTTATGAAGACTACCAAGAATTGGAGGTGCAGAATTGGTAGCAAAAATGATGGCTGTCAAAACTGCCATAGTTGGATTCTTCCCAACTTGTTTGATCCTGTTTTTCGGTTCATGGAGCGATAGACATAGCAGGAGAAAACCTGTTATTCTCATACCAATTATTGGAGACATCATAAGCTACGTCTGCCTATACGTCTGTGCGTATTTTTTCTTTGAGTTGTCCGTGGAATACTCAACACTTTCTGATGCCTTACCCTTCGCCCTTGGGGGAGGTATACCCTGTGCTGCATTGGGAGTTTTCAGTTATATTAGTGTTATAAGTTCTGACAAGGATAGGACTGTTCGTGTTGGTGCTGTTTCTATTTTCCAAACCACTGGTATAGCAATTGGTAATGCCCTAGGTGGTGTGTTCATACAGCCTCTGGGGTACAAAGGAGTTTATCTTTTGACAACGGTTATTATGTTGATGATTTTTGTTTATGCTCTATTCGTCATAAAAGAGCCGAACGTTAATTATTACCTATGATAAAAATAATGCGAGTGTTTTCAAAGATTTCTTGAGTTTGGAGCACGTTCGGAATACGTATAGGATTTGCTTCAATGAGAAAAGAAAGTCCAAGATGATGGTGTTGATGATTCTGACAGTGATGATAATGGGTCCATTTTCCGGTGAGTTTTTACATTTGAAGAATTCAATATAATGGTCCAAGAGCAGTGGCGGCTGCTCAGAAGAGGCAGAGGAGGTCGAGTCTCCCCTAATTTCACTGCATTTTATTCAATTTTAAGTTCAAGCTCGCCTCCACGAGTCGAGATTCGTTAGAATGTAACATTTCAAACTTCTTTAAATAAACGGTCTGGGAACCACTCAAAATTTAAGCTGTAGATCACGTGTCGGAGGCCTGGCTCCGCGGCATTATTTTTGCTTCAACCCTGGCGATCGTGGATGGAGATCAGATGTTGTTCTGATTCCCTCCCTTTTTATTAACGATGTATTAATCCTCTCAGCGTGCGGTTCGTGGTTTTGTGACATTTTTCGGAAAAGTTTTGTAGGTGAGATTTTAATATTTCAGCAAGAAAGATTGAAACGGAAACAAGAAGTGAGAAGTATAATGCAAGCAGTGAACTTAAAGAAACGCAAGATCCTGTAGATTTTATTTTGAATAATGAATTCAGTAAAATGCCTTACGATGATAAAATTTTTATAACTCAAGTGATTAAGACACCTCGACCAGCAATCCAAATTCAATTATTATTATTAATTCTGCTCATAATCGTTCGTTCTGCGTAGAATGGTATAATAAATGCCAATGGCTGACAGGAAGCCCAGTTCGAAATAAATTACTTTGTTGGTTGCGTAGTCTCAGGCCACCTCTAATTGAAATCTCACGAGCCGCCACTGTCCAGGAGGCAGCGGCGGACAAACCTTATTCGTTATTTTATGAAACAAAACTTCAGTCTACCAAACTAAAGAGGCATAAATGGTAAAAGGTTTTACCACCGTGATATAGATTCCGTGCGAGATTCAAACTCTAGTCTAGTTTCATTCTTTCAAACACCGGTGCTCCAAGTGTGGGCTTCCTACGACGCGTGTCTCTGTTCCATTGGCGTTGCAGCCCTCCCTCTAAAACCATTAATTATGATATCAATATTTGTGGCAAAAATCCGTTTTGACATGAAAAGGTCAAATCGGTCGAAAAATGAATAAATATTGTTTTACGTCTATAATTTGCATCTAATGCGAAATGGTGAAAAATACAGGAAAGAAATGCACCACCTAAAATACATATTCATAAGTTTCGTTCACCTTATTAATAGTTTAACCAGAAACAGTCAGCGAACACGGAAATTTTCCCAACAATGAATTCGGATTCAATTTGATAACGTATCTGTCGACTCAACTGAATTCTCTTTGTATAAATCTCAGTTTAATAAGTAATAAAAAATATAATAGGTATTCTATGACTTATCTCTTTGAGATAACTTTCATCGCAACGAATTACTGAGAGAACTGGCATCAAATTCTTAAGTTATTGCATATTCATACTGATAATAGAAACTGAATGTCTTGAAATCAATTTAACTCTTTCGTGATAGGTACAGGCAATAATTACCTAACAATAAAAAATATTTCGTGGCGGTAGAAGAACTCTGAAAGAAATAGATATTCTACCGTCAAAGGGTTTGGGATAGAATACCTACTGCAAGAATTTCTGAAAATTTCAAGGGGAAGAAGAGAACTTTCCACATGATTTCTTACGGGACATAGCGGACAGATCTAGAAAAAAAGGGGGCACCATATACCTCGCAGTACACGAAAACCTTCATCAATCAATATACAGGGTGTCCAAAAATACCACGCGAAAGTGACACTGGAGATTCGCATTAGGTCTATCAGATAGCATCAACATGACCTTAGTAAAAGTCCGCTGGTTTTCGAGATATCACCACTTTTGTGTATTTTTCAAAAATCTCCAGTTTTCTGTCTTTTATCGCCTAGCATTGCGAGAAATTACTTCAAACTCATGTTTTTTTTACCTAGGCTATCCTGAATAGTTGCTTTAAACAATGAAGTAATAACTTCACCGAGAACTAGAACAAAATCCTTCAAAAAATGTCTAACTTGTTGTATTTTATGCCGAAGTTAAAACGTTAACTTAAGTTTGACTGACTGCGGTGTATCATTTTAAAAAGGGCATGAAATGAACAAGTTTTTACGATTATTTGTCAATTCAGTCTGATATAATTTTTTTCACTGCAGTCAGTCAAACTTAAGTTAACGTTTTAACTTTGGCATAAAATACAACAAGTAAGATTTTTTTGGAGGATTTTGTTCTAGTTCTCGGGGAAGTTATTACTTCATTGTTAAAACAACTATTCAGGATAGCCAAGGTAAAAAACATGAGTTTGAAGTAATTTCTAGCAATGCTAGGTGATAAATGATCGAAAACTGGAGATTTAAAAAAATACACAAAGTGGTGATATCTCGAAAACCAGCGGACTTTTACTGAGATCATGTTGATGCTATCTGATAGACCTAATGCCAATCTATCTCCAGTGTCACTTTCGCTTGGTATTTTTGGGACACCCTTAAAATTTGTGCGCTTCTCTTTTTTCGGGAAGTTTCCATGTCATTACCTCCAAAAGTTTAAGTCTTAGATTTATAATCGAGAGAAATTTGTGTGCACATTTTATAATATAATTCATCATTCAAACATTAAAACGGCTAACTTGAAATTGTTCATAATGTTCAAATCGTACCTACATCAAAGTTTCTACCCTATACTGAAAAAAATCAAATACATTTTCATTGCAGGTGAATTGTCAGTCCTTTACCTCTACACAAGATTCAAATTTGGATGGAATGAAATTAATTATAGTATATATAATACTCTACAATTTACAATACAAATAACTGGTGAGTACCTCTTCATATCACTGAAGAAATCACTTCACTTCGACTAAATCAACCAATAGGATTTTTGCATTACTCTCAGGGGAAGAAATAGAAAAGGCCTACAATTGTCAAATATTAACCTTTCTGTGCGTTTTTGTACCTTGGTGTGGCAAGTGATCACCCTTTATGCAATTATGGTTTCTACAATCATGGTGTAGGTACCTACATATATACATACATAACAGTACACCAGATTTAAAAGCCAAAGTTTTCCCAAAATATTTAAGCACATTGCCTTCACTGCTTTTTTGGTCATTGATGAGACGTGTTCATTCCAGTTTATCATCTATTAGTATTGTTTAAACAATGCTATTAGTATATAGCTAGATATTCTCGTTTTTTTCAGCATTAATCTTTTTACGTTCGCATCTTTCAGGTAGCTCGTTTGCACTGTATTTCTGCTCGAAATATCTCAAATTTAAAGATGCCACCTTAGGAATTATCGCTATGATGAGCAAGATTACAGCATGTTTCCTATATTCATTCGCACCAACTGGATCATTTTTTCTCATGGGTATAACTGAAAAATAATCATCGTAGATACAATCTAACTTATATTTTTAGGTGTATGTACTGAAATATTCAATGGAACAGCCTATATAGCAGTGAGATCCATCGTTTCAAAAATAGTACCCCCCAGTGAATTGGGCCAGTCCATTTCTGTATTAGGTGTATGCGAGGCAGTGATGCCTTTGGCCTTTGGCCCTATGTACACAAGTTTGTATCAACATACCTTGGGCTCTTTTCCTGGGGCATTTTACATGCTATCAGCTGGATTTTACACTGTAACTCTATTCTTATTCTGGTAAGTAAATTGAAAATACCTACTTTGATTTCATGAATTCCGCATACATGGTGTTACACTTAAGGGGATGAATCTACGTATAATTTTAAGAAAAAAGTTTTTATAAACATGGGTCCGCAAAAGCTTCATTACGGAGCTACAGGGTGTTGAAATTTCCAAAAAAAATGGTTTTTTCCTCAGTTTTTGAGATATTCAGTCCATATTTGGAATGCGAGCTGTTTTCAACAGTGTCCATCATTGCACGTCCTGAATCTTAACTAGGATCTGCAGGGTGTTTTCCTTTCCAGAGCCATGTCTCCTTTTTCCCTCTCAAACTTTTTTGCGGTTCGCCATTGATCAGCGTAAAATCAATTTTTGATATCTTTGTTCAATTTAAAAACTTTTTGACTCCTGTATTTTTTTCGTATTTCTAACCGTTTTCGAGTAAAAAAATATTGGATGATTGTAAGTTGATATTGAATAAGCTTAAGTTTTGAGTCTCAGATAACGAGCTATCAAAATGAAAGCAAATTTTGGGCACACCTATCGATTATTTCTATTATTTTTTTATTTACCGAATAACATACAATCGTTCAATAATTCTTTGCTTGAAAACGGTTGAGATCATAGACAAACTAACTAACTAACTAAACTCCGTTAGTTAGTCTATGGTTGAGATACGAAAAAATTATTGAAGTCAATAGTTATTTTTGTATCTAGTGCGCGAAATGCTACTTTGGTGATCGAGAACTGATTTTTTTAACGAGGCGCAGCCGAGTTAAAAAAAATAGTCGAGATCACCAAAGTATTTCGCGCATGAGATGCAAACAAAATTTTTTCTACAAACTCTTAGCTTAATATGAAAAAAAAATATTGAACTGGTTTGAACTGTTTTTCCAAATCAAGTAATTAGGTATTATAACTATGGGAAATATATTCTATGTTGAAAGCAATACTCAATGTTAAAGAGAACGTGGATTTCAAGAAATTCACCAAGTTAAAATATAAAAATCCCATATAGTTTACATGCAGTGTGCGAAGTAAGTATTTCGCACATTACTTCGCGCACGGTGTCATAGTAACAAAGGAAAATGAAAAAAAGGGTCACTTCGCATATTCTTGCCAATGCGCGAACCTTGTCATTTTTTGACGTTTGTAGAAAAAAAAATTTTTTTCTAGTGTGCGAAATACTTACTTCGCACACTGCATGTAAACTATATGGGATTTTTATATTTTAACTTGGTAATTTCTTGAAATCCACGTTTTCTTCAACATTGAGTGTTGCTTTCAACATAGAATATATTGTCCATAGTTATAATACCTAATTACTTGATTTGGAAAACAGTTCAAACCAGTTCAATATTTTTTTTCATATTAAGCTAAGCGTTTGTAGAAAATTTTTTTTAAATTGAACGAAGATATCAAAAATTGAATTTACGCTGATTAGTGGCGTACCGCCTAAAAGTTTGAGAGGGAAAAAGGAGTCCGGAAAAGAAAACACCCTGTAGGTTCTAGTTAAGATTCAGGACGTGCAAGGATGGAGACTGTTGAAAAGCTCGCATTCCAAATTTGGATTGAGTTTTTCAAAAACAACAGAGGAGAGATATTTCAAACTATAACATTTTTTTTGGGTCCATTTGTGAAAAAAATCGTGTTAAAGTAACGACAAATACGCGTTAAGATGTTTTATATCTTGCATAAGAACGAAAAGAAGGCTGCACAGATTTTTTTCGTCACAAATTGAACAAATAATTAAAGAATAATTGTTATTTTTAAATTTCTCAGAGACGTGACATTTTTTTAAGTCAATTTTTAAGTAAAACTTTTAAACCCTTTTCCAAAATCTATGGGAACTCTTTCATAAAATGATCTGAGGAATAGAAGCTTTGGGCTTCACGTGCTTTCCTTGAATTGTATCTTATTATATTAATTTTTTCAGTTGGTTGTACCATTCAAGTGAAAGGGAGAGTATTGAATATTCGTTACCTGAAAAAGAACCATTGGAAAACAATCCAACCAAAATCGTCGAACAAATTTGAACTTTGAAGAGGATGTTGCTTTCTCAAAAACAAATGGAAAATAATTCAGTAAATTCAATGAACTGCATGTATAATAACGTAAATAAAATAGTATTTTTCGTCCTATATGATGGTTTACGAATTTTTATAAGAAAAGATTTTCTTACAGTTCCTTGGTGCAAATAAAATTCCCCCGCTAGCATCATTGCCAGATCGTCGTTCCTGAATTCGGTAAAACGCGGGGAAGAGATCGATATTCTGAAAATAAAACAGATAACTCAAGACTGTTTCAGTAATAATATTTTAAGATATCCTTTAGCACCCTAGAACTAACAGAAAACTTCCTGATCAACCTGTCGATTTAAAAATATCTTTCTAATCTATATTTTTTGAGGAGAAACAATACCTACTGTTTCTGATACTAACTACCTCAACTTTAGATGTCACAAATATCCTCCTTTCCTATCACAGAAATGTCAGGATAAAAAGGAATCATTCTCTTACTCCTGTTAAACAATGTGTGTTTGATCACCAAAAATTGTCAATAACAATATACGCGAGATTTCCTGATTAACGTGTACAAGTGGCATCGTCGCAGACCGGATATTTATAGGGGAAGTGTGTTTCGCACTTGCTGCGCTGCGTGATGTCATCTGTCAACTTGATGTTTTCATTCTTCCTGTCAGTGTCAAACCAAACCTGTGTGTTCTGAGTTGTGATCAATGTTGGATGTCAGTCAATAAAAGCTATTAGTATTTTGAGGTGATGCATGTTGGAGGCTGTTTCCTCCTCAAAAGTTAACATGAGGTGATTGCAGCAAATTGGGATTGTCTCAGGACCTAAGCTGTTTTGAGTCAAAATTTCATTCCCGACTTGTTTAATGGTGCAGTAGTTGTAAACAGTGGTGTTAGCAAGTGCTTGACTATTATGATGCAGTAGATTTGCCACATATATTCGGTTTATTCAAGTTTTCCATACAAGAATAACAATGGCTATGTCTAATTTATATTCCAAAATCTCAACAAAACCTGTTAAGAGGACGACTCAGCAAGAAAAGGAAGCACTACCAATGTCTCAAACCAACACTTGGCTGAATGGTAAGTAGTTTATGAACGAATATAAAAGAGGCAGACTGAATTTATAGCAAAATTCACCAAAAGTGCTCAGTAGGATACCAAACCAGTGAGAAGTTCTAGACATCAGCGTAATGCACTCTTGAGTAAAATAATTCATATTTAGGGTTGATTTTCCTGCAATAAATAATTGGAAAGACTTATTATCTCTTAGAAATGTAGATAGTTATATTCAATCTGTTACGATGAAATTTAAACTGCTACCGTGAAGAATTCATGTTAACCGATAATCATGTAAGATATAATCTTATGGAATCTGTTAAATTGTTTAAAAGTGTGATAAGTGGAGCTAAGATGTGGATTTCAATACGAAAGAAAGTGTTCGGATCAATCACTTCTAGATATACTCCAGACTCTATGGAGCTGGGAAGGAAGAGAGATTTTTCATTAATATTCTCATTTAATTACATAGCTCCGTTTGCTATAAACCGAACCAAAACTGAAATATGTTTCTTTATAGGAATTGAATATGTTTAGGGGCAGTCATTTGTCTTAAAAAACCCCTTTTTGCAAATACCTTCTTTACCCTCAGTTCATACAAACTATGAAAACTGTCCATAGAATTAATAGAACTCATCATGACATTCTGCTTAGCAACTTATTGGCAAGATATGAGCTTCAGTTAATTTTTCATTATACAGTGGAAATTCCCTAAAACGAAAGCGCTAAATCCACAAAAAAATTCGTTTTAAAGAAATTTCGTTATACAGAAAATTTGTTTCTATAGGTAATGTCGCGGTCGACTTCACTGATAAATTTAAGTTTATAATTCAAACTTAAGCACTTCCTTCTAGACATTTTCGCACAACTTTCACACTAGCGTAATGGTTAGTTTGAAACCAAACAGCCAGGGGTTTATCTTAAACTGTTTCAGAAGGATCTCTCTGCCCGCCGTAATGATTTAGATTGGGGTCGGGATTTATGACATACGTCCGAAAAAATTTCGAAAAAAAACCACCCTTATACCTTCTGACCAATACCCATTCAATTCATTATACAGAGTTCGTTATAGGGAAGTTTCACTGTATTTTCACCCGATTTCTTCAATTTTGCGGCAGGTTTGAAGTAGTTGACAATTAATTTATTCATTCTTCAGAGATAAGGCTTCACAAAAATTTTTCTATACTAAACAATCTTGTATCCATGTGTATTTTTTATACAGGGTTGGGATAAAGTTGGGCACCAAATTAATATCTTTAAAACGAAACAGGCGATATTTTTGAAATTTGGCAGCTGAGTGTAATGGACCACAATGCATCTGATGAGCATATTTTCATTAATGAGATACTTCCGGTTTAACCCGAAATGCCATCAACTTCTTTAATTTAAATGGGACACCCTATATATTTTACAGATTTTGAAAGAGCTTGGGATTCCGAATGCGCACATACTGGATTTAGTGTAAAAATCTAAAAAAATATTTTCCTTTTCGATCAAAAACTTTTTTAATTTATATGGGTCCTCCTGTATATCTTTGCAGATGTTGATAGATCTTGGGATTGTGAATGCTCACATATTGGGTTTAGGGTAAAAATCTCATTAATATTGTCCTTTTCGTTCAATAGATATGTGTTTGGTGCCATACTTTATCCCAACCCTGTATAAGAAAATAATGTAAACAGGCTGCCTACATTTCAACAAATGATACAAAACTAGAGCACTAGAAAGATAGGTATGCCAGACAGGCTGACTGGGTCCAACCATAGACTCGAAAATTACAGATGGTAATGTCAATTTCTCAGTTATTGTGCTCTATTGTTAGTTGCGTGCTTTTTTTGAAGAAAAGTTAATAGAAAGTATTGATTTTTTATTAAAACAATAAAGTTGGAGACTAGACAGGTAAGCATAAGCATTTATTTGATTACAGATTTCATTTCATTCGAATTGTTCTGTAATTTTCGAGTCTGTGGTTGGACCCAGCATGGCTATCTGGTATACTCCCCTTTTCAGAGCCTTAACAAACTACAGAGAAAAAACCTAAGTAAAAACTTCAATCTGTCTGGATGAACGTAGTGATTGGTTTTTCAGATTTATTCGAAGAATAAGCTGAAATATTAATGAAACAGAGCTTTTTTCCATTGAAACAAATGTTCTCTTCTCCTTTCATCACTTTCCCATTTTGAAATTGCATCTGATATAATTCAGGGTCTTATAAATGATTGTAACATCGTAGGTTTCTTTGGAAATTTTTATCTTATGGTTTCCTATGCAAAGTCTACAAAATTTATAATTCCAGTAACATTATTCAATTTCTTTCGGAATGAACAGCATAATCTCATAGTATCGTTTGTTCAAATCAAAGTTTACATCTGAATATTAATATTTATAATAGTCCAACGCCAACTGCGCTCTTACAATCATTATAGGGACCCTGTATAATAGTTTGCTACAAAGTATCTTTTTTTTCAAGAAACACAATCATATCTATAGTCCGTTCACGAAAGTTTGAGCGCATAGTAGGCGTTTGTTTATTTATCTGAAGTTGGCAGTATTTGCTGTCATAACGTAAAATAAAGTCAACGTTGCCGAATGTACCCGGTCTCGTCCGACGAGCTTGCGAGTTATCAGACAACTGTATGCAATATTGACAACAATTCGTATCAATCTGACAAGAAAATAAAGAACATAACCTAAAATTTTAATATACACAGTGGAATATGCCAAATTTCCATGGCCAACCGACGGCTCAACCTTTTGTGAACGGACTATACAGGGTGTTCCTAAATTGAACGTACAAACGAAAAGGGGAGATTCCTTAAGTGAGTTTAAGAATAAAAAGTCCCATAAACATGGGGTCGCAAACGTTTCGTTTTCGAGATACAGAGTGTTGAAGTTTGAATTTTTTTCAATTTTTTTTCTCACAGTATCTACACTTCACAAGATATTCAACTGAAATTTGGCATAGATATTACATTTGAGAGTTCTCACCACGTAACATGGCAATTTCGATAGAAGATCTACAGGGTGATATTTTTTTTGGAACACTGCCACCTGTTCTTTTGCAGAACTTTTTTTGGTGAGCAACTGTTAATTTGAAAAAATGTAAATAGAAGCTTTGT
Source organism: Propylea japonica (assembly GCA_013421045.1). Classification (NCBI taxonomy): domain Eukaryota; kingdom Metazoa; phylum Arthropoda; class Insecta; order Coleoptera; family Coccinellidae; genus Propylea; species Propylea japonica. Next base: position 16,533,220 of record CM024240.1, on the reverse strand, counting down.
TCTTCTACTAAACTTTTCGGTCTCTTGTAGTTTTGTCGTATCTACCAACGATTTCGAGAAAAAAAAATTGAACGGTTCTCTCGAAATTCTCGTATCTATGATAGGAAGGCCAGTTTGTAATCTGTGGTGAATGAATTCAGTGCCAGTTTTGACACATCAAATTATTGAACGTTTGTTTTTTAAAAAGTGAAGGTGGTTGCATTTGTGGCTATTTATTTTTTTGAATGTAGTTAGACTACTATTTTCATTACGATTTTTATGACTGTCACAACAATATTTGATCAGAAATTAGAACTTCAACACTCTGTATCTCGAAAACGAAACGTTTGCGACCCCATGTTTATGGGACTTTTTTTTCTTAAACTCACTTAAGGAATCTCCCCTTTTCGTTTGTACGTTCAATTTAGGAACACCCTGTATGTCTGTAATCAAGGCATACTGCCACAATACAGAAAAAAATTAATAGAATAGAATTAACATAAAACTTGCTGCAGGTCGCTGACGGTAAGAAATATAAAGAAATGTTATTCGGAAGAAACATTTCTTTCGAATGACACAATAAAAAAGGTATATTCCTGGGGAGAAAAAATTTGATGGCGCCGCGACGCCTGGCGTCTTAATTCTTTTATCCGTCCTTCACGTACATCTCAAGTAAACATTGACTTGTACCAAATACCTTCAACAGAATAAAAAAATATTCATCCCTTTTCGAGAAAAATTAGGTTATCAAGATAATTGAATCACCCTGTACAGTAACGTGTGTTCCCCTAGGTACATTTGTGATCTTATTAACCCGCTATTCATTATGTAATGGGAACATCAGAGGGCCTCCTTTTCACTGGGACACCTGTATTTTATAATTTTTAATCTATAGTCCGTTCACGAAAGTTAGAGCGCATAGTAGGCGTTTGTTTATTTATCTGAAGTTGGCAGTATTTGCTGTCAACGTAAAATAAAGTCAACGTTGCCGAATGTACCGGGCCTCGTCCAACGAGCTTGCTTGTTTTCAGAGAACTCTATGCAATATTGATAACATTGTATATCAATCTGACAAGAAAATAAATAACATAACCTAAAATTTTAATATACGCAGTGGAAATGCCAAATTTCCATGGCCAACCGACGCCTCAAACTTTCGTGAACGGACTATAAATATGTATAATAGGATTAAGTGATTCTAACTGAAATATTTTCGAGTCAAATATACATAGATTAAAAATTTCAATCAAATCGGATATCTTGTTATGAAAATGTAAATATTCTTCTTTTCAATATTCCAATTGAATTTTCTGTGGTTATGTTAACAATATGGCCACAAATTTTTGCATGAGTCTTATAATGAGCATATTGCGTATGGCCGCAACATGTCATTGCGATAGGTTTCGTTTTGTCTGAGATAATGAGGACCAAAAATGGCCATATTTTATGGAACAACCTGTACGATTTGGCTGGTTAACAAACCCAACCGAGGCATTTGGGAACCGAACTCACCCTAAAAATTTTAAGTCTCTAGGACAATCCCTTCGAAAGTTATTGTGTTTACGGCCGGACGGGCCCACGGACAGAATTGAATTTGACCATGAATTCGACACCAGGGAGTCGAAAGTCCGGTCTATTTAGACCAAAAAATGAGAGTGAAGTTACATAAAGTCCCAACAAGCTGAATTTCTGTGAAGTTGTTCAAAACATAATTATAAACAATGTCTAAAAGTTCCTCATCATTCCCCTGTGAGGAAAAAATTTTGAGTTTTTCGCGATTTTCAGCAAAACGGTAAGTTTTATCATAAAAGTACCTCAGACAAAAATTGTAGATCATAAAATTATCTATAAAAAATGTATCAATACTTTTTTCTTATGAGCCACCCTTTCTGAGATATAACGATTCAAAAAGATATAAAAGTCGTTATCGTCATAATATGCACACGTTTCCACGCCACCTATGAGGTAGTGTACTTAGCGCGTAGTTATAACTTTTTGAATCGTTATATCTCAGAAAGGGTGGCTCATAAGAAAAAAAGTATTGATACATTTTTTATAGATAATTTTATGATCTACAATTTTTGTCTGAGGTACTTTTATGATAAAACTTACCGTTTTGCTGAAAATCGCGAAAAACTCATTTTTTTGACATTTGACCTCGAATAAAATTTTTTCCTCACAGGGGAATGATGAGGAACTTTAAGATATTGTTTATAATTATGTTTTGAACAACTTCACAGAAATTCAGCTTGTTGGGGCTTTATGTAACTTCGAATGTCTAAATAGACCGGACTACGATCCCTATCGTTTGAGACCATTTTCGGCTCAAAATTCGAAAATTGAGGGACATTTGAGCTATACGATTTAGCACTCGTTTGAGTAGAACGAGCGCTCAAAATGACGAAATCACGAAAGGTAGTAAGGAGCATCACCCATGCGTATTGCATCGACTCGACTTTAACTAGACACTTTTTAAGTGCATAATAATACATTTATTTTTCAGCTTGTTATAATTGTACTCGAAGAGTTTATTGTAATATGGAAATTTTCGAAACATAAGAGGTTTAAGGTCAATTTAAAGCAGTATTCTATTGAGTGTGGACAGTTGTTTGTTTTTTATTCTCAAGAAATACCGGTATGGAAAATCACTTCAAAAATATACGATTTTCAATGCATCAGTAGGAGAACTTGGTCGTTCAGTTGAACAGTGAAATTTAAATGAAAAGTGTTGACAAATTCAAAACGAAATGAAACACTTAAAAATAAACTTCGTGGTCATAGTATTGGCTTCATTTGATAGATATTTCAACAACTAGTTCATTAAAGACATCGAAAAATGTGCGTTAATAGTTCGAGTCCATTAATCGCTAGATTAATAAACCAGATGATTGCAAGATTTTTCCTTCGATCGCATTATGAATTGAGTACGAATTCTTAAGGAAATACATTTTTATTTTGCATAAGAGCTTTGAAATAATATAAATAACTGTTTTTATGTTTCAGCACATTACTCGTATTACTTCTGAATATTTTATGTTCGGTTGCCAATAACACTTGCCCATTTAAGTACCAGAAATTAAGCAAAAAAATGGCTTATTTTGATCAATTTCCTAGACGTTAAACCCAACAATACTTTGCTACTTTTCCCATTACTCGACGTCAACCCGGAACCGGGTGAAAAGGCAAGTAATGCTGGTTATCAAAAAAATATAAAAAAATCTAAGTTGCATGATTTTAAAATAATGCGCATTTAATAAAACACGCAAATTCCACACCCGTGACAGTCTTTTCGCTCCTGTTGCCACAAATATCAACTTTTTCCAACTTTTTTCTTTGCTGTGTAACCTTGAATAATGCTTGTCTAAACTGTATCAAAATTTGGATACCAGCTGATCTAGGTTTCATGAAAATAGGACTTACTTCTCGGAAAAAAAATTCGAAATAAACAATTGCCTAGTTTCAACTGACTGTATTGAAAAAAAAATGTACTCCTACGTAGGTTTGGCATGTTTTTTCAAAAGTTGGCGCATTTAGTCCGGGAAAAAATGTTATCAGAAAAAAAATTTGCAGAGAAAATAATTTTATTTTCAAACGTACAATTATAACGTCATTTTTCGACTGACAGGATCATCGAAAATTTCTATTTCTCCGCCAAGGAGGAAAAGTGTTGCTAAGCAACACTTTTCCGTCCGGCGGCAGGAAAAGTGTTACTATGCAAAAGATTAATTAGAATCGGTAATAACCATGATCTAACTTTTTAAACAGATCAATAAATGCAAATTTCAAGTACCTACTGTTATTCATATCGGTAACATTCAAGTTCCTTCAATCACCACTGAGTTATGAAAATCGTGGAAGGATCTATATAAAGCACCAATACATACTGACTTTATAATAAAATTCAATTGTAACAATAAATACATTATTTATTTTCATCAAATTCTCTGTGATAGGTCTTCAGTTATCCACAATGAACTTCGTTCTTTCTTGTAATTTCAATATTCCTTAAACGAATATTTTTATCATAAACGTAATAGAACTATTCAAAAAGGATATTCGTACCTTGTTTAATTCGTATCTATTTATTTTCCTTCAAAAATGAGCATTTTCCCGATAGACTTCCTCCTCTTAAACACACATGACAGTTGTCAGAATTTTCCGATGTCATAAACATAGATTAATCTATGGTCATAAATAAATCAATTTTAAGAAGTGTCAAAAAATCAAAATTATAACGATCGTAAATGGATAGAATCATGTGCGTAAAGGTAAATCATCGGATGAGAAGTGACTTTTCATGGCTCGTTTCAATTGCCAGCCTCACTGCGTTCGGCTGTCAAACTCAAGCTCGCCATGAATAGTGACACTTCTCCTCCTTATGAAATAATATACTATTTCCAGAAAAAATTTTTCCTGAGAAATTTCTCTGAAAATTTTTTTTCTGGTAACATTTTTTCCGGAAGATGGATCGGACGTTCTGGTCCAATCTCGTGGCCGGCCCGTTCACCGGACTTGAACCCATTGGACTCTATTACTGGGAAGCAGTTAACGAAAAAGTGTATTCAAAGGCAATCGAAAATAAATTTGAACTACGGCAGCTGCAATTAAACAAGTATTATACCATTTTGGAATTCTCACTAAATGCGCCAACTTTGAAAAAACATGCCAAACCTACGTAGTACATTTTTTTTCAATACAGTCAGTTGAAACTAGGCATTGTTTATTCGAATTTTTTTCCGAGAAGTAAGCCCTATTTTTATGAAAACCTAGAGCAGCTGGTATCAAAATTTTGATTACAGTTTAGACAAGCTTATTCAAGGTTACACAGCAAAAAAAAAGTTGGAAAAAGTTGATATTTATGACAACAGGAGCGAAAAGACTGTCACAAGGTGTGGAATTTTGCGTGTTTTTCAAATGCCCATTATTTTAAAATCATGCAACTTAGATTTTTTTTTATTTTTTCTGACAACCAGCATTAGTTGCCTTTTCACCCGGTTCCGGGTTGACGTCGAGTTTTGGGACACCCTGTATATTATTGAGCGCAAAGTAGGCGTTTGTTCATTTATCTGAGATTGTCAGTATTTGCTGTCATAACGATGATCAAAGTCAACGTTGCAGAATGTACCCGGCCTAATATCCTACGAGCTTCCGAAATATCAGAGAACTCTATGTATAATTGTCAACATTGCGTATCAATCTGACAAGAAAATAACAAACATAACCTAAAATTTTAATATACACAGTGGAATATGCCAAATTTCCATGGCCAACCGACGGCTCAATCTTTCGTGAACGTATGCGTCTTGACATAAACTGGACAATTTTAATTAAGTATAGGTACCTGAACAGTAAGTTCATAATAATACATTTTCAGCTTATATTTATACTCCAAGAGTTATTTAATATGGAAATTTTCGAAACAGAAGAGTTTAAAAGTCAATTAAAAGCAGTGTTCTATTGAGTGAGGACAGTTGTTTGTTTTTTATTCTTAAGAAATACCGGTTCTTATGGAAAATCACTTCGAAAATATACGATTTTCAATGCATAAGTATGAGAACTTGGGCGTCCAGTTGAACAGTGAAATTTAAATGAATAGTGGTATTCAAAACGAAATGAAACACTTCATGATCACATTATTGGCTTTATTCAATAGATATTTCAACAACTAGTTCATCAATGACAGCGGAAAATGTGCCTTGATAGTCCGAGTCCATTAATCGCTAGATTAATAAACCAGATGATTGCAAGATTTTTCCTTCGATCGCACTATGAATTGAGTAGGAATTCTTGAATGAAATACATTTTATTTTGCACAAGAGATTCATTTGTCACAATATGAATGTCTATGTTTCAGTAGAGTCGTAACATTACTCGTGTTATATCAAAATATTTTATGTTTGGTTGTCCATAACAATTGCACATTGAAAAAGTAATAGAGATAAAATGGGACATTGTTCAATTTCATATATAGTCCGTTCACGAAAAGTTTGAGCCGTCGGGTGGCCATGACGATTTGACATATTCCACTGTGTATATCAAAATTTTAGGTTATGTTGTTTATTTTCTTGTCAGATTGATACGCTATGTTGTCATTATTGCATAGATTTTCACTGATAACTCGCAAGCTCGTCAGACGAGGCCGGGTACATTCGGCAACGTTGGCTTTATTTTACATTATGACAGTAAATACTGCCAATTTCAGATAAATAAACAAACGCCTACGTCGACGAAAATAGTTACTTAATCAATTCTTTCATTGATCGCTAGATTGATGAACGAATTGATTGCAAGTTTCTTTTATTCGATCTCATTACGAATTGATTATAAATTCTTGATTGAAATACAGTGAAACTTCCCTATAACGAACGTCTGTATAACGAATTTCTCTGTATAACGAATTTTGTACAAGACATTGCACTTTGAATCCAAATTCCATGTTAAAAACACCCTCTAAGACGAGGTAAATTCTCTCTATAACGAAATATTCAAAGAACATCACTCTTTGAATTTTTCAAACCTTTCTTGGATCTCCACGAATACTTCAAGACCAAAATAAGATAAATCCGTTCAGTCGTTTTCGAGTTTATCGAGACTAACGAACACCAATTGGTTCCGGAAAATGTGAAAAATCTCTCGGATTCAGATAGAACATAAAAAATGAGGATGACAAGTTCCCATAATTTTTTTTCCTAGCGGCCCTCCCTACGAAGATACGACCTCCTAAATGACACCGCTGGAAATCCATTTTAGTGGAATAAATTTCAAACTACCCGATATAATTTGATATGATTAATAGTATTAAGGACCTCTCAAATCACCGCACTGAAATTTCAATTAGCTTGTTCAGTTTACCAAGGGCGGACTGGGTTGTACTTTTTAATGCTTACATTTTTAACACCCTGTATGATAAGGTGCTGAAAAAAACAAATTTGGATACCTTGAACATTAAGCTAAAGAAAAGGTACTCTTGTTCAGTGTCGATAAAAAGAACCGTTTTCGAAAAATAATGAAAGAAGTAAGTAATTGAAATTTATTCCACTAAAATTAATTTCCAGTGCGTCATTTAGGAGGTCGTCTCTTCTTAGGGAGGGCCGCTAGGAGAAAAAAAATATGGGAACTTGTCATCTTATTTTTTTATGTTCTATCTGAATCCGAAAGATTTCCCATATTTTCCGGGACACCTTGTATATAGAGATTATAAATAATTTTCGTTTTCCAGCGGAAACTCTGTACAATGGACCACTCAGCCACTCGCCCCCTCAGATGGTGTCTCAGCGAGAAGGGATGCAGGTTATCCAACCTAGCAGCGCCCCCGGATCCCCATTTTCCAGCCCCTGCGTGTCTCCGGTGAACCCTTTGGGCACCCACGATCCCAACTGGCAAGCCCTGAAGCCCACCGTGAGAGAAAGGAACGCGGCCATGTTCAACAATGAACTTATGTCAGACGTCAAGTTCGTCGTTGGACCACCGAACAGCACGCAGGTGGTACCAGCTCACAAGTATGTACTGGCGACGGGAAGTTCTGTGTTCTACGCCATGTTCTATGGGAGCTTAGCCGAGTGTAAGGAGGAAATCGAGGTACCGGATGTGGAACCGTCGGCTTTTCTCACTCTTCTCAAGTGAGTTTAAATGTTTCTTTTTCATCACGATTTACAGCTCAGGGGAAAAAGTAAACCTAGGGATTCCTTCAAGCTTTTGTTATGCAGCCAAGTAGAATCTCTTGATGCAAGCGAACAACATTCCGGCGTTGCGAAGTCGTGCCGTATGTTATTCCCAATTGGAATTATTGGTCTACCGCGCCTGTTACAGACAATTCTGTCAGTTTGGCAACATCGTCTGTTAGTGTTTAGTTTCTCAATGTGTTGTGTTTACATTTTCATTTCGATTTGACGTTTTTACCGTGGGTTTCACAAAGCTTGATCGGGCAATCAATCGTTGATTTTGGTTTAAGTCGATGGTTTATGTCAAAAATGAACTAAAACTTGCACAGAAATGATGACATTTCAATAATCAAGGTGATTGGAGTTTTGTGAAACCCGGCTTCAAACTGAATTATTCTACCGATTTGGTGGCAGTTTATTGTTGCTTAATTGTATTTCGGTAATTATAGCTAATGCAAAATAACGAAAATCTCGAGTGATATGTGTTCCTATAGTTATATGTATTGCACAATATTCTGAAATCAATATTGCGAAAACGTCAGATAAACTTTGTGAGTGTCAGTTTTTCATAACTATAGTCCGTTCACGAAAGGTTGAGCCGTCGGTTGGCCATGACATTTTGGCATATTCCACTGTGTATATTTAAATTTTAGGTTATGTTGTTTATTTTCTTGTCAGATTGATACGCAGTGTTGTCAATATAACATAGAGTTCTCTGATAACTCGGAAGCTGTTCGAACGAGACTGGGTACATTCGGCAACGTTGACTTTATTTTACGTTATGACAGCAAATACTGCCATCTTCAGATGAATAAACAAACGCCTACTATGCGCTCAAACTTTCGTGAATGGACTCTATATGTCATTCTCATCATAAACTATTACTATCGTCGGTCTCCCTTATCTATAATTCCATAAAATATAGATGTTTGCCTTTGTTTTTAGTTTTTAAAGCCACCGCAAGGAAATTTACATAAATGTGAATACAATAGCTCGTATGAACAATTGATCAGCTGTAGTGCCTTTTATGTGATACATATCTTTGAGTTTGTATTTTTTAGATTCAAAAATAATGGAAAAGGCACTTCTGTTAATTTACACACAATATGTTTGTTATTTGACTCTTGATATCTTATGTATATTCAATGAAAAACGCGTTGTACTAATTACTTATCTTTTCTTGTTTCAGATACCTGTACTGTGATGAGATCCAATTAGAGGCAGATAACGTTTTAGCCACATTATATGTGGCGAAGAAATACATAGTTCCATATTTAGCTCGAGCATGTGTGAATTTTTTAGAAACGAGCCTTACGGCGAAGAATGCATGTCTTCTTTTGAGCCAATCGCGACTTTTTGAGGAGCCTGAATTGATGCAAAGATGTTGGGAAGTGATAGACGCACAGGTATGCGTTCACTTATTTCCAGGGCGCTTTTTGTTTAAATTTACAATTGTGAATTTTGAGCTCTTATTCCTGAAAGTATTGCGCAGTATGCAAAAAACCTGTTATTTATGAATTTTCCGCCGAAAACGATTTCAATCAACTATAGTCCGTTCAAGATAGCTTGAGCGCATAGTAGGCGTTTGTTTATTTATTTGAAGTTGGCAGTATTTGCTGTCATAACGTAAAATACGGTCAACGTTGCCGAATGTAATTGGCCTCTTCCGACGAGCTTGCGAGTTATCAGAGAACTCTATGCAATATTGACAACATTGCGTATCAATCTGATAATAAAATTAACAACATAACCTAAAATTTTAATATACACAGTGGAATTTGCCAAATTTCCATGGCCAACCGACGCGACGGCTCAAACTTTATAGGTGGAATCGGATATCCTGTTATGGAAATATAAAGAATTTTTTTTTCAATATTCCAATTTAATTTTCTATGGTTCTTTCAACAGTATGGTCACGAAAGTTTGGATGAACATTCAGTATATCGATCTATATTCACAAAATAAATTTCACTCGAATCGAATATTCTTTTATGGAAATATGAAGTTTCTTTTTTTAAATATTCCATTTGAATTTTTATGGTTCTGTTCACGCTATGGCCACAAAATTTAGCATGAGGCTTATTATGAGCATCTCGCATGTGAACGCAACATTTCATTTCTATTGGTTTCGTTTTGTCTGAGATATTGAGGACCAAAAAATTTTGAATGGCCGTATTTTATGGAACATCCTGTACGATTTGGTTGGTTAACGAACTTAACCGAGGCATTTGGGACCCGTACTCACCCGGACAATTTCAAGTCCCTAGGATAATCCCTTCGAAGTTATTGTGCTGACGGCGGGCCCCACGGACAGAATTGAGTTTGACCACGGATTCTTAATCAGGGAGTCGAACCCTATCGTTTGGGACCATTTTCGGCTCAAAATTCGAAAATTGCAGACATTTGGGCAAAACGATAAAGCACTCGTTTAAGTAGAACGAGCGCTCAAAAATAAATATATTCAGAATTTTTTTTTCGAATTTCTCAAATATGCTTTTTTGGAAACAGCACAAAAAACAGAAGTGAACTAAACGCATTTTATTCTCCTGCATGTTCTTTGTCTTTTTCAGTTTCATCTCAGGTTTTATTTATGCATTCTGGTAAAGACAAGAAAAAATTCATTCAATGAGATATTTCAATAATAGGAATGGTTCAAATTTTTGCAAAATGAGTAACAAATTGATATTTTGATAATTCTAAGAAGTTGAAAGACCCTTAAGGAACTTTCACACAAAATTGGAAATTCAAATTGAAGGTTTAACGCAGCAGAATAATGAATAATCATCAAGCAAGAGAAAATACAAAGGAAATTGACGCATTAGGGATCATTAGGTCGAAAACAATGATATTGCTAGCAGCCAGTTTCACTACGTACGAGTAAACGATAATTTATGTTACACATAGGATTTTTCCGTTGGTGCCAATTTCAAGTTAAAATTATCAAACTAAAATCTTTTTCTGGAATCGAAAGCCCTATTTCTAACGAAGAAAGACAAAAACTGATGTAGGAGGGCCAATTTTTATGAAACACTAATAGGAGAAAACCGAACGTGAATATCTATGCCTGTTTCATGAAGGTTTTCCAATAAGAGGTGTTATTTTGATATTCAAAGAAAAATGCCCTCTTTCAATATAAATGATCGGATGTTTATTTCATTATAAAGAAGAAGCTATGCCGTTAATAGTGGAAAATAACATAAGGCAAATGACCACCACAACCACGCTTACAGGATCATATCCTTCTAATGAAATTTTCCATAGCCAAATCGCAAAGTGGCTGCCCTATGTCCTCGATAGCCTCACGAATTTCATCTTTGAGGTCTTAAATCGACGCTGGGCTATTGGCGTAGACCTTCTCTTTCACGTGGCCCCAAAGGAAGAAGTCGCAAGGTGTTAAATCACAAGATCTCGGTGGCCAATTGTGATCACATCTTCGAGAGATAACACGGTCCGGAAACTTTTCCCGAAAAAGATGAAGGGTTTCATTGCTTGTGTGGCACGTAAACGTTGTCCAGATTAATACTATTCAATTTCGGCCATAAAAAATCTCATTAATCATCTCTCGATAGGGCAATCCATTCACCTTAACTGTTGCTCCAACCTCATTTTCGAAAGAGTAAGGTCCAATGACTCCGCCGGACCATAAACCGTACCAAACAGTCATACGTTGAGAATAGAGGCTTTACAACAATAACTCTTGAGTTTTCCGAGACAAGATGCGACAATTTCGCTTGTTGACGAAGCCACCGAGGCGGAAATGGGCTTCATCACTCGAGATGATTTTTCGATGGAATTCCGGATCATTTTCATGCATTTCAACGACCCAATCAGTAAGGACACGACGATTTTGATGATCGGCCGGCTTGAGTTCTTATGTTAACTGAACTTCTTAAGCCTTAAGACCCAAATCTTAATGCAAAATACGGTGTAATGACGTTTGTGGAATGCCTAATTCCAAAAAAACGACGGGGAATGAACAAACCTGGGTTTTCTTCAACACTTTCAGCTACAGCAGCAATATTCTCGGCTGTCCTTGAGCGACATGCACGGGTTTTATTCTTCACATTACTGAATTATCCCAACAGCTCGAATTTTTCCACCAATTTCTTTATTGCGGTCCGACAAGGTGCTTCACAAATACCCAAAAATGTTCGAGTTTTATTTATGGTGAATTTTAATGATTTCAATGCGTTCTTGAAGCGTGTATCGTTCCATTTTTATTATTGTCGTAGTTTCTACTTGTCCAATGTCAAAAAATGACAGCTTCATATAATAGTGAGCTATTCAAAATAACACCCTCTTATTGGAAAACGCTTTAGTTACCAGGTGTTCCTTGAAAATTTGCATATATGTACGAAATATTGCTGTAACTTTTCTCTCCTGAAGACAGTTTTCTATTTCGGGATCTTTTCACAAATAATCCAATGATGTCAATCATGTTTTTCGCACATCGACATTTCATTGATGTCTACAAGAAAAAATTCATTCTAAATTGTGTACGGATAGAAAATTTTCTTCAGAAGGAAAGTTACAGCAGTATTGAGTAAATGCAAATTTACACTGACCACAGTTCTTGTCTTTCTTCGTTAGAAATAGGATTTTCCGAAAGTGTCGAATTTGGCCTATTCTTTACATTATTCTAGTACACCAACTGATCACCCTTTATTTATAGTTGTATATTTCCAGGCAGAAATAGCCCTCAAATCCGAAGGCTTCACGGAAATCGACAGAGCCACTCTCGAATCGGTCCTAGCAAGGGAAACTCTCAACTGCAAAGAAATGAACTTGTTAGAGGCCACTCTGAATTGGGCAGCGGCAGAATGCGCTCGTCAAGACATCCCCTCGACCCCTCAAAACAAAAGAAAGGTCCTGGGAAACTCGCTGTATCTCATAAGGATACCGACGATGCCATTGGAGGAGTTTGCCAACGGAGCAGCCCGCAAAGAGATACTTACGCAACAAGAAACAATCGATATATTTTTTCACTTCACAGCTAACATAAAACCTACCCTACAGTTCCCTATCAAGCCTAGGACTGGCTTGAAATCTCAAGTAAGTGGTTTTTTTCAATTTTTTATGTTGTTGTGTACTGATTATATAGTTAGGTTTGTTCTAACAAACAAGTTCTCAACTGATTCAGAACTGATAATAAGCGCTTGCGTGACCTAACTCTAGTTAGAACTGGTTTGGAATCATTAGTTCAAAACCCAATGTTGAAACACATAAAGAATGTTATCTCTTGAATGATGCTCTGATTGATTCCCTTCAAAATCATTTATTTTTATTCAGGAAAAGTTTTCATTGGAAGCTTCAGCTAAGAGATACGTACTTTAGTGGCGATTCTGGGCAACAAATTGCTAGTAAATTTATCATTCACACATTTATTTTCATCATCAAAATAAATGGCATAACACGTTCATGAAATTTAAACAATGATGTAAACACAGGATGTATAAAACAGATTTCACAATAAAGTTGATAAAAAACAAAGAGAAAAAGTAAGTCACAACATCAAAACTTAGAATCTGAGACAGACTCCTCCACTCTGTGGTAAGCTTTCTACAACAGCAAAGTCCTAATTTTGAGCAGGTAGCAGATCAATAAAGAACATAGATAGGCCTGTCAGATGTGAACAGGCAAAAAATCTCTATATTTATAGTCCCCCTGCCGTTTATAAACATTCGCCTAACTTTGGTTAGGAAAAATTATAATCAATTTCAAGCGATAACAAATAATAACTGCAGTTATCATTGGTTCAGCCCTTGGTTATTCCCTTCTTGTCCTAGCCTAGACGAATAACCGGCTCTCGGCTCTCGTCGCTTGAATGCGGTTTCTGGTTGTCAATATATACTCCGTTCACGAAAGTTGAGCACATAGTAGGCGTTTCTTTACTTATCTGAAGTTGGCAGTATTTACTGTCTAACGTGAAATAAAGTCAATGTTGCCGAATGTACTCTGCCTCGTCCGACGAGCTTGCGAGTTATCAGAGAACTCTATGCAATATTGACAACATTGCGTATCAATCTGACAAGAGAATAAACAACATAACCTAAGATTTTAATATACACAGTGGAATATGTCAAATTATCATGGCCAACCGACGGCTCAACCTTTCGTAACGGACTATAGGTTATATTTATTTTTTTTTATTTTTTATACAAAATTCGATTTGCAAATGTAAATTATTATGCTTTTTAAGTTCAAATCCATCCCAAAATATTAATGTTGAAAACGTGGATTCAATGTAACGATGAACATATGTTTTTCAGAATGTTTCGCTTGACAAAAAAAAGGTTTTTTGTTCTGACAGAAATGATTCGAAGAGAAAATATTACCGAAAAATATACAGGAGGACACTATACAATTTTAATTCAGAGGTAATGATATAGCTGTGGTTTTTGGCCACATCTCACACGGCACAGTAAAGTTTGCTGTTAATAAAACTTTTTTCGGGAACTTAAACATAGATTCATAATTTTTTCTAACAGTCAAGTGCTATTAATTGTAACACAAAGCTTTTCCCATTATCCAAGTAAAGAAAGAATGTTTTGTTATATTCAAAAAATATCAGAAATCTTTAAGAACTTCGTACAATTCTATTTTATATAATATTAACAAGTCAGAAGCTTTTGGATGCGTCAATTTCCGAACCTAATTTAGAGATTTCAATAGATAAGTTTAATTTCTAAATGAATGAAACTTAGCCGATAATTGAAATTGTTGAAATAAATTTCTCAATATAAATCGTAACGTGGCTAAGCTCACGAATGCATATCTTCAAGTATGCTTCGTCAGTTAACAACTTTTGAAATTTGCCGCGTACAAACCTACTTTTCTAATATCCAGAAGATTAAACCAGCTTTTGAGTCTGGTCATTTGCGGTTCAAATCAATGACGTCGAAGGGCTAATTCATGACGTCATTACTTTGAACCAAAAATAACCAAAACCACTTGAATGCAATTGGTTAACCAAAATGATAACGGTTATCCGCTTGAAATTGATTTATGTGTCCTAACACATAATTTTGACACATGAGCGCCCTCTTTGTGTTGTTACGGTTACTTGAAATATTCATTTTCCAGCAATTCTAAATTGGATTTTCAAAAATGGAGCTCTGTCAGGTCTCAATGTTATCTATGGTATTGAGAAAATGGTATTGAGAAAATCAAGGTCGTAACTGGCTCCAAGACGAATTTCGGGAGGGGCGTCCAAAATAAGTTCTTGTTCGGTAACCATCGATCTTTTACTCGAACTGATATTGAAAGATCGTCACGGCACCCAGTAAACAATCCATAAACGCCATGGAATTTCATCCGGCATCATTCGTTAATTTCGTATTCACAATACAATAAAATATATAGGATATTTCGTTTTTCGCAGGTGTGCCATAGATCCAATCATGTGCCTATAGGTCAAACCAATGGCGTTACAGAGGGCGCTGCGACAGCATTCAATTCTCAGTAGACAGACGGATTTTCGTGGTTGGTTTCGGACTGTACGGATCATCGAACGGAGCAGCCGACTACATGGTCAAAATAGAGCTCAAACGCTTAGGACGGATACTCGCTGAAAACAACACTACATTCTTCTCGGATGGCTCAAGTAATACCTTCCATGTTTACTTCGAAAACCCAATTCAAATTGAACCTGAAACTTTCTATACGGCATCTGTAATATTGGACGGTAATGAATTGAGCTATTTTGGTCAAGAAGGAATGAGTGAGGTTAGCGTTGGACAAGTGACATTTCAGTTCCAGTGCTCATCGGAGAGTACAAATGGTAGGGGTACAAGGTGGACAGATTCCCGAGTTGATATTTTACGGACCTAATTATGAAGATTTGTAACTATTTATTATTTATATTATGCTGAAATGTTGAGAGTTTATTCATGATATTCACTTGATATGTTTTATACTCGATGACATTTATTCTTGTAGTATTCACTCGAAATGGTTCAATGTTGGTGATATATTTAAACTTTGAAACTATATTATTATAACTTTAAAATAGACGAAAATTTGTTTCTTATGACTGTTCTTTCAGTTCGTGGATAGTTGAGAAGTGAAATCGAATTAAAAATAATTAGCAGAACTTCTATATTGAAGTCTGCATTTGCCGGTTGGACTAGTTACGATGAGAATTTCTCATCTTTGTCAAGTGACTAGTAACTTGAATATGAATACAACAAAGAAGAAGTACACTGTGATAACAACAATGAACATCCCAAGATGCAGCAGTCTAGCACAGTTCTCCAAGAAATCCTCCATATTATTATTACCTTAGGTTGAAGAAGAATAACAAGAAAAAGGTAAGTCATGAAAAAATTTTCTACGGATGGTTCAAGTAATACCTTTTTACCTTCCATGTTTACTTCGAAAACCCATTCAAATTGAACCTGAAACTTTCTATACGGCATCTGTAATATTGGACGGTAATGAATTGAGCTATTTGGTCAAGAAGAAATGAGTGAGGTTAGCGTTGGACAAGTGACATTTCAGTTCTAGTGCTCATCAGAGAGTACAAAGGGTACGGGGGTACAGGGTGGACAAATTCCCGAGTTGATATTGTACGGACCTAATTATGAAGATTTGTAACTATTTATTATTTATATTATGCTGAATGTTGAGAGTTTATTCATGATATTCACTTGATATGTTTTATACTCGATGACATTTATTCTTGTAGTATTCACTCGAAATGGTTCAATGTTGGTGATATATTTAAACTTTGAAACTATATTATTATAAGTTTAAAATAGACGAAAGTTTGTTTCTTATGACTGTTTTTTCAGTTTGTGGATAGTAGAGAAGTGAAATCGAATTAAAAATGATTAGCAGAACTTCTATATTGAAGACTGCATCTGCCGGTTGAACTAGTTACGATGAGTATTTCTCATCTTTGTCAAGAGCCTAGAAATTAGAATACAACAAAGAGAGAAGTACATTGTTAATAACAACAATGAACGTCCTTTGATGCAGCATTCTAGCACAGTTCTCCAAGAAATCCTCCATATTATTATTACCTTAGGTTGAAGAAGAATAACAAGAAAAAGGTAAGTCATGAAAAAATTCTTCTACGGATGGTTCAAGTAATACCTTCCATGTTTACTTCAAAAACCCAATTCAAATGAAGCTGAAACTTTCTATACGGCATCTGTAATATTGGACGTACGGTAATGAATTGAGCTATTTTGGTCAAGAGAGGAATGAGTGAGGTTAGCGTAGGACAAGTGACGTTTCAGTTCCAGTGCTCCTCGGAGAGTACAAATGGTACAGGGGTACAGGTGGACAAATTCCCGAGTTGATATTTTACGGACCTAATTATGAAGATTTGTAACTATTTATTATTTATATTATGCTGAAATGTTGAGAGTTTATTCATGATATTCACTTGATATGTTTTATACTAAATTACATTTATTCTTGTAGTATTCACTCGAAATGGTTCAATGTTGGTGATATATTTAAACTCTGAAACTATATTATTATATTATAACTTTAAAATAGACGAAAGTTTGTTTCTTATGACTATTCTTTCAGTTTGTGGATAGTTAGAGAAGTGAAATCGAAAAAGTGATTAGCAGATCTTCTATATTGAAGACTGCATTTGACGGTTGAAATAGTTACGATGAGTTATTTCTCATCTTTGTCAAGAGCCAAGTAACTAGAATAAAACAAAGGGGGAAGTACACTGTTAATAACAATGAACATCCCAAGATGCAGCAGTCTAGCACAGTTCTCCAAGAAATCCTCCATATTATATTACCTTACTTAGGTTGAAGAAGAATAACAAGAAAAAGGTAGGAGTCATGAAAATCTTCTACGAATGGTTCAAGTAATACCTTCCATGTTTACTTCGAAAACCCAATTCAAATTGAACCTGAAACTTTCTATACGGCATCTGTAATATTGGACGGTAATGAATGAGCTATTTTGGTCAAGAGAGGAATGAGTGAGGTTAGCGTTGGACAAGTGAATTTCAGTTCCAGTGCTCATCGGAGAGCACAAATGGTACTGGGGTACAAGGGGGACAATTCCCGAGTTGATATTTTACGGACCTAATTATGAAGATTTGTAACTATTTATTATTTATATTATGCTGAAATGTTGAGAGTTTATTCATGATATTCACTTGATATGTTTTATACTCGATGACATTTATTCTTGTAGTATTCACTCGAAATGTTCAATGTTGGTGATATATTTAAACTTTGAAACTATATTATTATAACTTTAAAATAGACGAAAGTTTGTTTCTTATGACTCTTCTTTCAGTTAGTGGATAGTTCAGAAGTGAAATCGAATGAGAAATTACTTATAAATAGCAGATATTCTGTATTGAAGACTGCATTTGCCAGTTGAACTAATTACAATGAGTATTGCTCATCTTTGTCAAGAGCCAAGAAATTAGAATACAACAAAGAAAGAAGTCCACTGTTGATAACAACAATAAACATCCAAGATGCAGCAGTCTAGCACAGTTCTCCGAAATCCTCCATATTATTATTACCTTAGGTTGAAGAAGAATAACAAGAAAAAGGTAAGTCATGAAAATCTTCTTCTACGGATGGTTCAAGTAATATTTTCCATGTTTACTTCGAAAACCCGATTCAAATCGAACCTGAAACTTTCTATACGGCATCTGTAATATTGGACGGTAATGAATTGAGCTATTTTGGTCAAGAAGGAATGAGTGAGGTTAGCGTTGGACAAGTGACATTTCAGTTCCAGTGCTCATCGGAGAGTACAAATGGTACTGGGTACAGGGTGGACAGATTCCCGAGTTGATATTTTACGGATCTAATTATGAAGATTTGTAACTATTTATTATTTATATTATGCTGAAATGTTGAGAGTTTATTCATGATATTCACTTGATATGTTTTATACTCAATGACATTTATTCTTGTAGTATTCCCTCGAAATGGTTCAATGTTGGTGATATATTTAAACTTTGAAACTATATTATTATAACTTTAAAATAGACGAAAGTTTGTTTCTTATGACTATTCTTTCAGTTCGTGGATAGTTGAGAAGTGGAATCGAATTAAAAATTACTTATAATTAGCAGAACTTCTATATTGAAGACTGCATTTGCCGTTTGAACTAGTTACGATGAGTATTTCTCATCTTTGTCAAGAGCCAAG
Source organism: Propylea japonica (assembly GCA_013421045.1). Classification (NCBI taxonomy): domain Eukaryota; kingdom Metazoa; phylum Arthropoda; class Insecta; order Coleoptera; family Coccinellidae; genus Propylea; species Propylea japonica. The sequence continues at coordinate 16,514,433 of CM024240.1, read as the reverse complement.
AAACTATGAATACAACAAAGAGAGAAGTACACTGTTAATAACAACAATTAATGAACATCCCAAGATGCAGCAGTTTAGCACAGTTCTGCAAGAAATGCTCCATATTATTACCTTACTTAGGTTGAAGAAGAATAACAAGAAAAAGGTAAGACATTAAAAAAATGTTTTAAAATTCAAGGGGTTTGTGCACTGCGACCTAGTGCACCCCATTTCTTATTAACATAATATTTATCTACCAAAGAAAATTACTGACTTTTTGATTAGTTGTCTTCTTTAGGCGTTTTCTGATACTTACACGGGTTAACCCGGTCCCTTACCTTCACGTTCGTTTACCTAACCCGAACATCCAACCCGTGCTCGGATAGTACGGTCGATCGCTGACTCAGGTGATCTATTGTAACCCCACACGAGAGCAGGGTCGTAGAGTCACCGCATGCGCACTGCAGTTCAATTTTGTATTTGAAAAAGGCGGAAATAAGTCTTCTACTTTTTTCTTAGTAATTTCATATATTCTATTCCTAAAAATTATGGAAAGAGAAGAGAATTTGGCTCAGTGTAAAATGTGTGGTTCCATGAGCCGAGAAAATAATGTGAAACAACTTTTTCATAACTTTGTATGCAGATCTTTCTGCGTTAAAGCTAAAGCCTTCTTTACTTCTTCAACATAGGTACTCAAAGATAACATTGAACATGCGAGGACACACCAGAAATTATAAGAAAGATTTAACAGAAGCCAATAAATCCAAGCAAAGCTAGAGACAATCAGTAAATAAACTGGAACTGAAAAAATAAATTCTCTACTTCTTCAAAAATAACATTAAACATGGAAGGGCATACCTGAAATTATAAGAAGTATTTTACGAAAGCTACATCCTGTGTTTTATAACAACTATGTTATCAGCATTTCATGCTGCTTTATAGTTTATTTTCATAAATAATAATAAATAATAAATGCTAGCAAAGCTGTTATTGTACCTAAAGCTGGTTAACTTCGATGGTGTTCATGAATAGAGAATAAATGTGTTATATTCATAATTGTTTTATGTATATCTTCTTTTGAAACGAAGAATTTTACAAGTAAAAAAATAAATACAGATGATGAACACTCCGTATTAAAACCAATACAAACATGTTATCATTCAAAGACTTAGAATTTCTCCTCAAAAGAATTAAAAATTATGCTTTAAGCACATCCAGTGATTTCTTCTTTCTTCCATACGCCCATTGCTTTTCATCAGGAGATTCTCTTCTTCCTCGCTGTCTAACTCTTTTAGCTCTTTTTTTTTCGTCAATTGTTTGGTTTGTTGATTGAATTTATATAAACAGCTGCAAAATAATAACACATCAATAAATTAATGGGAAAGACTGCTTCTGAGTTATATTAACAGGTGGTCCGCGAATAACATTACATCGTTTTGGGAAATATGAATAAGTATTTCTTGTATTATGTAAACATGCTGACTGTATTGAAAAAAAAAAATTACTACTACGTAAGTTTGGCATGTTTGGTTAAAAGTTGGCGCATTTAGTAAGGATTCCAAAATGGTATAATACTTGTTAAACTGTAGCTGCCGTAGTTCAAATTTATTTTCGATTGCCTTTGAATACAATTTTTCGTTAACTACTTCTCAGCAAAAAAGTCCAATGGATTTAAGTCCGCTGAACGGGCCGGCCACGAGATTGGAGCAGAACGTCCGATCCATCTTCCGCGAAAAATGTTACCAGAAAAAAAATTCCAGAGAAAATAATTTTTCCGGAGAAATTTCTCTGAAATTTTTTTTTTCTGGTAACATTTTCTCTCGGAAGATGGATCGGACGTTCTGGTCCAATCTCGTGGCCGGCCCGTTCACCGGACTTGAATCCATTGGAATATTCAAAGACAATCGAAAATAAATTTGAACTACGGCAGCTACTTTAACAAGTATTATACCATTTTGGAATCCTTACTAAAAGCGCCAACTTTTGACAAAACATGCCAAACTTACGTAGTACATTTTTTTTTCAATACAGTCAGTTGAAACTAGGCAATTGTTTTTTTGAATTTTTTTTCTGAGAAGTAAGCCCTATTTTTATGAAACCTAGAGCAGCTGGTATCAAAATTTTGATTACAGTTTAGACAAGCATTATTACACAGCAAAAAAAAGTCGGAAAAAGTTGATATTTGTGGCAACAGGAGCGAAAAGACTGTCACAGGGTGTGTAATTTTGCTTTTTTCTTAAATGCCCATTATTTTAAAATCATGCAACTCAGATTTTTTTCATATTTTTGTGACAACCAGCATTACTTGCCTTTTCACCGGTTCCGGGTTGACGTCGAGTTTTGGGACACCCTTATATTTGAATTTTAGTTCATGTTGTTTATTTTCTTGTCAGATTGATAAGCAATGTTGTCAATATAACATAATAGAGTTCTATGATAACTTGGAAGCTCATCGAACGAGGCCGGGTACATTCGGCGGCAACGTTGACTTTATTTTACGTTATGACAGCAAATACTGCCAACTTCAGATAAATAAACAAACGCCTACTATGCGCTCAAACTTTCGTGAAGAGACTATAGTATTCTGTATAAATTTTTGTACTCACATGAATAATGGAAGTGTCATTGCGTAGAAAATGGCAGATACCACATAGAATGCACCGGGAATACTTTAATGGTTTTATTGTACAAGTAGTGTAAAAAGGTCCAAATACAAGTGGCATTATGGCTTCACTACTCCAAATACTGAGTTGACTTGACCCAATTCGTGAGGTGGCACAATTTTCCCATCAAAGACCTCAATGCCATGTGACAGGTACCGTGAAATATTTCTACCAAGCAAACCTAGAACAAATGAGGCGTTTTTAGGAGCACTTTTTTTTCATGACCATCCCATAAAAATATCTCGTTAGAGGAATAAATGTAATGGAATATATCAACAACAAAAATTTTACGAGCCAAGGTATTCTTGCAAACATTTTTCTGTAAAAACAAAATTTCAAATCTAGCTATAGGTAACTCAAAACCAAACGTGGAAAAATTTTGAGTTTTTACTGAGTGCAGGTGAAAGAGATTATCAAGACGTATCATTTCACCCATGTCTACAGGGTGTTACATTATTATGTAACACCCCTGAAGTTGCGACATACTATTAATTGTATGTCACAACCTGAGGGATGAATCTACGTATAATTCAAGAAAAAAGTCCATATAAACATGGCACCGCCGCAAAGCTTAGTTACGGAGCTACAGGGTATTGAAATTTGCAAAAAATTCTTCTTTTCTTCATAACTCCTGCAGTTTTTGAGATATTCAGTCCAATTTGGAATGCGAGCTAACTTCAACAGTATCCATTATTGCACGTCCTAAATCTTAACTATAATCTACAGGGTGTTTTCTTTTCTGGAGCCATGTTTCCTTTTTCCCTCTAAAACTTTTTTGCGAACGCCACTGTTCAGCGTAAATCAATTTTTGATATCTTCGTTCAATTTAGAAACCTCTTTTTTACTTGTGTAATTTTTTCGTTCTCGAGTAAAAAATTATTGAACGGTTGTATGTTTATATTGAGTAAGCTCAAGTTGAGTCTCAGATGACGAGCTATCATAAAAGCAAATTTTGGGCATACCTATCGAGTATTTCTATTAGTTTTTTATCTAGCGAAAACGGTTAGAGATACGAAAAAAATTACAGGAATCAAAAAAAGGTTTTAAATTGAATGAAGAAATAAAAAATTGATTTTACGCTGACCAGTGGCGTACCGCAAAAAGTTTGAGAGTGAAAAAGGAGACATGGCCCGGAAAAGAAAACACCCTGTCGATTCTAGTTGAGATTCAGGACGTGCAATGATGGAGACTGTTGAAAATAGCTTGGATTCCAAATTTTGACTGAATATCTCAAAAACTGCAGAAGTTATGAAAAAAACAATTTTTTTTTGGAGTTTCAAACACCCTGTAGCTCCTTAACGAAGCTTTGGCGGACCCATTTTTATATGGACTTTACACCTACTTGAAATTATACGTAGATTCATCTCCTTGAGTTGTGACATACTATTATGTAACACCCTGTATATTCTTGCATACAATCATGTTAATTCCATAGAGAAGTTCTTGTCATTAGAAAATCATTGTATACAAATGGACTGAGATGTTTTAAGAGTAAAAGTACTAATTTCTGAATTTTCGACTTGATTATATTTGCTAAATTAAAAGTTTCGTCATTACCCCACAAAGAATCGCTAAAATATGATATTTTGTGTGTCTCCACCCATAAGGAAGAATTGTCCTGTTGGTACGAATGCGTACACTAAGCATGCAGATATTTTACTGAACAAAGCAATTATTCCTAATGTGGCGTCATCGAGTTTCAGCTTTTTTGAGAAAAACGATAACGCAAATGTCGAACCTGAAATGGGATCCTCATTTATGAAATTAAATAAGAAATATATGAATACTCACCAACCACTTGAACTATGAATTGTAATGTATTGAATATACTATAGTTGACTTCATTCCATCCAAATTTGTACCTAGTGTATAGATATAATACGCGGCTAGTTCACCTTAAAAAGATTGAAATTTCATTGAAATCCATATGAATATTTTTTTTGAGAAAATTTGCAGATAGAAATTTCATAGGCAATACCTAAAGCTCCTCAAATCGAACAAAATTTTGCAAGAGACTTTTTCTCTCTCCAGAACTGAATGGGAAACCATAAGAGAATTACATTTTTCGAAAATCTATCCCATGAACACTATTTTTGAATGAAAATCATAAGGGGTTTTTATTCTCAACCACTAATAATAAAGTTATGGGATCAAAAAAACTGTTTGATTAACATTCCTTAATGAATATTATTTACAATTTTTGATTCAGTGTTTTTAAGACTCCTAAAAAAACTAAAAACTGTCACTCGTCATCGCCTTCCAAAGGCTGTATCTTATTGGAAATGAGGTTGGTGTCGAAAAAAATTTATATGAACTACCCCTGCTTATTTTCATGGAGGAATCATCTCCCTAAGTCCCTCGCATTTGTTTTACAGACACCCTGTATAATTGATATTTTTCTGCGAGCAATGCTCGAGATATTAGCTTTTAAATTTTATTCTTCGATAAGAGGGCTTCGGCTTTAATATTGTAATAATTTAAACTTCATTGGAAAACTATGACTAACAATACAATAAGAACAGTTATACAGTGTGTTTGGTCGATAATTTAAGGTCATCAAATATACCTAATATAATCGACAAAAAACACCCGAATTCGGAAGTTTACCCCCTTAGTTTTGGAGTAGCCCCCATTTTAAATTTACTTTTTTATTTTCGTTGACCCTTCCAAATAATATCGATTCTTTGGACATAAAGGTACTACAGATGTGAAAAAAATGTTTTTTGAAAGATGACACTACCACCTTTCATTGAAGTATAACAATATAAAATATTCAACTTGAAAACGGCATGAAAAATTCTTCGAAAAAGTTCATAGTGAAAATATGCACTGATTTTCTCAGTTAATCCGCAATAATACAAGAACTAGCACATTGAGTATAATTTTTTTCAATGATTAACACACGCAAGGACACAAGCTACAAAACAACACTCACATTATTCTGTAAGTTACATAATTTGAGAGTTATTGCTGTTCGAACATGACCCTTATGAAAATTGATAAAATAAAAAAAAAACCTCAGTACTCTAATTTCGACAATTTTAATGATCAAACAAACAAATCAATCATAAAAATGGCTCAAAATGGCCGCCTCTGCTCTGTAGACAGGCAGTGGCCTTCATGACGACCTGTCTTGTGGTCCATAGATAACATACTTGTGTCTTTTGCTCGCGTAGTGATCATGTTCGAATAGCAATAACTCTCAACTTATGTAACTTATAGATATGCTGTGAGTGTTGTTTTGTAGCTAATACCCTTGAGTGTTAAATCATTGAAAAAAATATACTTCAATGTGCTAGTTCTTGTACTATTGCGGATTTACTAAGAAATTCAGTACATTTTTTACTATGAACTTTTTTAAAGAATTTTTTGTGGCGTTTTCAGTTGAATGTTTTTTATATTGTTATACTCAATGAAAGGTGCTAGTGTCATCTTTCAAAAAAAATTCTTTTCACATCTGTAGGACCTTTTTATGTCCAAAGAAATCGATATTATTTGGAAGGGTCGACGAAAAGAAAAAGGTAAATTTAAAAGGGGGGCTACTCCAAAACTAAGGGGTAAACTTCCAAGTTTGGGTGTTTTGTCGATATATTAGGTATATTTGATGACCTTAAATTATCGCTAAGTCATGACCAAACACACTGTATATAACAACTTCAACAAATGAGTATCGAGAATAATGAAATCAAACAACATTAATTAAGTCTATCAACAGTAAAGAAAATATCATGTATTAGCATACATGTATTTGAATTTGTTATTTCAAGTTATATCGAAATGTGCATACATATCATATAGGGAGTCCCATTTGAATAAAAAAAATTATAAACCGAATCTGATGTACTTTCGATCGCTGGATTAATGAACGATGTTGATCAGAAAATTTTTCCGTCAACCGCCTTATAAATTCTGTGTAAATTCTTGATTGAAATACATTCTTATTCTGTTCAAGTCATACATTCGATATAATATAAATTTCTATGTGTCTATGTCATGTTGATGTTATGACCATTTAATTTGTTAATGTGGCAAATCACTGTGAAAATAAAGAACCAACCAGATGCTCATTTGATCGAAAAAAACTTAGAGAGTAATAATTTACTTAAAATTTGTTCACCTTGTAATGGGCCAACGATCAAAATCGTAGTCATCATTATTGTGATAACCCGCCATTTTCTATTGCTTTCACCTTCCTGAAAACACAGCTGAAACGTGGTTTTGATATGTTGAACATCCAAGAAATCCTTCACGAAGTTCTTCTTTCCATCGGAGGTTGCCACCTTTTTTTCTTTCTTCGGCTCCTTAATTACAATCATACCATAAACGAGACAAGAGCACATCACAACAACTGAAAGAATGTAACAACCTACGAATCCTAGAGGACCTATGAAAAATCCACCCAGCGCATTACCAGTCGTTATAGCCACATTTTGAAACATTGATAAAGTTCCTAAACGAATAGTTCTTTCTGCTTCTGAACTGATACCACTGACGTAGCTGAAGGAGCCAAGGAAAACACAACTCCAACCTCCTCCAAAAGCATAGGGAAAGCAGTCGAAGAATAGAACGTGGTATATTGAGAGCTCCAAGAAGTAATACGCGCATGCTAGCAAACCAAAACCGCTGAGTATATCACAGACAATTGGTATGAGAATAACAGGTTTTCTCCTTTGATGCCTGTCGCTCCAAGAGCCAAAAAACAACATCAGTAACGTGGGAAAGAATCCTATAGCTGCAGTTTTAAGTGTCATCATTGTTGCTACCAGTTTTTGGACTTCAGCTTCTTGATAAGGCTCATACCCTGTACGATCTTGATTGATCATCGCATCACATACAGATTGGTTGTATTTTAAGTTTACTCTACAGGCTTTTTCCAGGTTCATATTCTGGGTGGTCAACAAGCCCATAACCCCTGGTAAAATGTAGAAAAACAGCAGTGGTTCTACTGTGATATGAGTGAGAATATACTTCACTTTTTTACTAAACCTGGTTGTCCTTGCTGGTTTGAGCAGCAAGGATTTCCATGCTGATAGCCTTTGGCACATTAGGCAGCGACATTTTGTGGGAATCACTCGAAATAACTTGAAAATAAATCCAAATGAGGTTGATTTCACCACTTCATAATTCAACTTTCATCATTTAACACTTCGCACTCTACACCTCTTGAATTTCAAAATAAGAGAGACTGTGGTGCTTCAGTTTTTCTTTCTAATCTATCGCGTTTCTTATCGTCATTACATATCGTATGTTCAATAAAATATCCTATTGTACTTAAGTTGTGAACAAACATCTTACATGTTCGAATAATATATTGAGATCGAAGGATTAATGCTTATATTTAAATTTGATGAAAAACAAATAGATAAATTTACACTGCTTGAAAGCGGTTTTATTCCATCTTGGTTAATTTTAGATCAAGATATATAGGTTATTTTGAACACTACAATTTCATTTTTTGAGCGATTGTTCAACTTGAACTATATTGTTTTGCCTAAATGTCCGTAATTATGGAATTTTGAGCCGAAAATGGTCTCGAATGATATGGTTCTACTCCCTTATGACGAATTCGTGGTCAATTTCAATTCTGTCCGTGGGTAAACACGAAAACTTCCGAAGGGATTGTCCTAGAGACTTGAAATTTTCAGGGTGAGTTCGGTTCCCAAATACCGCGGTTTAGTTCGTTAACCAGACAAATCGTACAGGGTGTTCCATAAATATGGCATTAAAATTTTTTGTTACTCAATATCTCAGACGAAACGAAACCAATCGAAATGAAATTTGAGCCACATACAAAATAGTGTTAACAGAACCATGGAAAATTCAAATTGGATCTTGAAAGGAAGAATCTTCATATTTCCATAACAGGATATCCGATTCGAGTGAATTTATTTTGTGATTGATTGATATACTGGATGTTCATGCGAACTACACTAAGATATTTTAAACCAACAATTTTTATCTCTTTTTTTAACTCTTCGTTCAATTTAGGACAAAAAAATCTCTCCTACCTTTTTTTCGTATGAAACGCCATTTTGGTTTGTAAAAAGTTAAACATTTTAATGCAGTCTCCACTACACAATGTGTCAAAGATGTTTTATTTTCTTACATAAAAACGGCGCCCCACACGAAAAAAGGCAGGGGAGTTTTTTTGTCCTAAATTAAACGAAGCATTAAAACAAATTATTAGTTTAAAATATCCCAGTAGCGTACTACTTTTTCAGTCACTTTTTGAGTGAACTTTAACACCCTGTATCTCGGAAAAGGAACGTTTGCTACCACAAGTTTAGGGGACTTTTTTTCTTGAACTTACTACAGGAATCTCCCCTCAATTCAGGAATACCCTGTATAAAAACCACGACGTCAAATACTTGAACAGTAGCATAACGATGTTGCCAAACTGACAGAATTGTCTATAGCAGACTCTAGCTGTTAGTACCATAGTAGACCAATTATCCCAATACGGAATAAATAAACGGCACAAGTTCGCAACGATGAATGTTGTGTTCATAAACAGATTCTACTTGGTCACCAAATGCGCGAAGGTATACCTAGGCTTACCTTTTACTCTGAGGATAATATCCTCAAAACAAAAGTTTGTCATACGTTTTTTTATCATTTTTCCGAAATGAATTCGATATTTAGGATGAAATACCACTATTTAAATCTATGGGAGATGATACCCTTCAATAGCGTCCTGTAGCGGAAGATCAGACCTGGTTTAAAACACCCTCCTGGCCCAAGAGCATGAATAAATATTTGTATCTGAATATTGAAGGTAAGTTTCAATTTTGTAAAAAAGGCGAGACAGGGTTTTTTCTACCTGAGGTTTTTCCCTGTGCTCTGGTATCATACGCCAAAATAGTATGGTAGCCGGTTTTGCAACCACCTCAGCTAGGGCCTTTTTTGTTTCATGTATTGTATTTTGTTAGCTCTCAATTCAAAAGAATATATACAGTGTGTGTTTGGTCACGAGTTAGCGATAATTAAGGTCATCAAATATACCTAATATTATCGACCAAAAACACCCCAAACTTGGAAGTTTGCCCCCTTAGTTTTTTTATTTTCGTTGACCCTTCCAAATAATTCTTTGGACATAAAGGTCCTACAGATGTGAAAAAAAATGTTTTTTGAAAAATGACACTACCACCTTTCATTGAAGTATAACAATATAAAAACATTCAACTTGAAAACGCCATAAAAAATTCTTTAAAAAAGTTCATAGTAAAAAATTTTACTGATTTTCTTAGTAAATCCGCCATAGTACAAGAACTAGCACATTGAAGTATATTTTTTTTCAATGATTTAACACGCAAGGACACAAGCTACAAAAACAACACTCCTTAGACTAAGCAACACTCACATCAGTTCTGTAAGTTACATAATTTGAGAGTTATTGCTGTTCGAACATGATCTTATGAAAATTGGGAAATAAATAAAAAAAACCTTAGTACTGTACTTTCGATAATTTTCAATGATCGAACAAACAAATTAATCATAAAAATTGCTCAAAATGGCCGCCTCTTCTCTGTAGACAGGCAGTGGCCTTCATGACGACCTGTCTTGTGTCTTTTGCTCGCGTAGTGATCTCGTGACCAAAACCACATGTATATCAAAACTCTGTGTGTTTTGCAAATAAAACAAATGAATCAATTATATAGAAATAATTTATTTCAAAGATACTAAATACTTGTCACAAAACCCGACAAAGGCTAGTGGAACTCTATCGGCAAAAAACTGAAAAACTTACACTGAAATAAAAGGTACTCTGAATTGCACAGTACATACTGAATAAACTAAATCATTTTTTGCATAATGGCTGCGTTCACTATACCGGCATCTTTTATAGTCTGTGAATCTCCCAACACCTTAGATGGATAAGATGACAGTAATTCAAAGTCCTGAGTAGCATATTGTGGTCTAGCTGCTAAAATATAGGACCTTATTTCTCCTACAGTGTGAGTATGGTTGAACTGGGCAACTAGTCTTGATCCATCGGCGAGACGAATTTGTATGCTGAAAGAAATTGTTTTTGTAGTAATCAGACAATTATAATCATAGACAAACTAATAAAATAGATGAGCCACTCGTATATTCCGCGACATCTGTCGGAGGAGGAGACTAATACACGAAAAAATTATTTTCAATTTGATAGTTAGATGTCGTTGCATTAATGGAAATCCTATCGAGAAAATAGTAAGTATCATTATTATCAAAAAACCTTTGAATTGTCAACTGACACAAGGAGTGGTTTGACACGTTCTTTTTGAAATATAATAAATTTCGATATGCCTGCAAGAGTGAAGACGTGCTGTGTTATTGGATGTGAAAATCGAGATGCAAGAAGGTAATTATACAATATATATTATATATATTCTGTTACCTATAAGAATTAAGAAGTTTTCAAAAAAGTTTTTCATGTATTGAATAAGTTTAGTCGGTAAATACTCATGTTTTGTATAATTGAATTCATTAGTTTTAGTTTTTGAGAATGTTTTCAATGCATTATTAGTTTATTGATTAGATATTTATGAAATAAATCTGTATTTTCAATTGGTGATACCTATTTATTTATTTATTTTTTTATGTATTGTATTATGTTAGCTCTTGATTTCAAAAGAATATATATATATTTCAGTTAATAAATTTTTATTCTATCTAGAATTTGATTATTGATCCTCATTTCTCGATTCAAAAGAAAATCAGATAAAAGTTCGTTGCAGGTATTTTTTTCATGAAAATAAATTTCCTCACTCATCGAACTTGCACGAATCCATTTCTGATTTCCTTTTGGAAATTGAATTCAATAAAACTTTTGCCCTTGTATATGGGTGTACCTACCTATTCAAAAGGTGCACTACAGAATTCTTTTTAGGCAGTTTTACGATACAGATTCCTTTTTCAATTGAGCTTTTTCACGAATTAGTAATGTTGTACAAAAAAAGATGGCGTTGAAGCTTGTTCTACTAGTGTCTCATCTATTCTCCGTTTAGTTAGTCTATGATTATAATGAAGGGTTTTCCAATAAGGCTAGGCGCAAAATGACTCGCAGTTTCTTGAAGTGACGCAGCGTGAGTCGCGGCGGAATTTAGAGGTTAGCTGCGAACGCTGGAACCGCGCAAATACTTTCGCAGTACTTGCTGGTGATTGCTATAACGCAGTTGGTTACAGGCTCAAAATGGAAATATCTACTGCTCTTTTGTTTGACTTCAATTCTGAATCTGATTCGGAAGATGAGTTCGTGTCCGAAATGATATTTTTACCTCTCAACTGACCAACAGAAAGGCAGGCAGTGAGAAGTTTATACTTAAAAAAGAAGAAAAAGTCACGGAGTTTTTGCCTTAACAAATAATTTAACGACGGACAATTCAAAAATTATTTTCGTTTTGAAACAAAATGGTGCTACAGAAATTTAAATGATTAGTAAAATCGGAAGTTTATAATGATAAGAGTTTTCCAATATAGGTGTATTTTGAATAGCCCGCTATTTCGGTAGATGTCACGTTTGAAGCTGTCATTTCTTGACGTATGACAAGTAAAAACTACGCCATTAATAAAAATGGAACGATACACCCATCAAGAACTAATTGAAATTATTAAAATTCACTATAAAAATGGAGAAAATTTGGCAGAGACGGTTCGTAATACTCGAACAACATTTGGGTCGTCGTGTGAAGCACCTTGTCGGACCGCAATAAAGAAATTGGTGGAATATTCGAGCTGTTGGAACAAGTTAGTAAAGTGAATAATAAAATCCGTGCACGTCGCTCAAGAACAGCCGAGAATAATGCTGTTGTAGCTGAAAGTGTTGAAGAAAACCCAGGTTTGTCCATTCCTCGTCGTTCTTTAGAATTAGGCATTCCAAAACGTCATTACACCGTATTTTGATAAAGATTTGGGTCTTAAGGCTTATAAAGTTCAGTTAACACGAGAACTCAAGCGCGGTCGATCATCAACAACGTCGTGTCTTTGCTGATTGGGACGTTGAAATGCATGAAAATGTTCCGGAATTCCATGGGAAAATCATTTGAGTGATGGACCCATTTCCACCTCGGTGGCTTCGTCAACAAGTTAAATTGTCGCACCTGGGGCTCGGAAAACCAAGAGTTATTTTTGAAAAGCCTCTCTATCCTTAACGTGTAACTGTTTGGTGCGGTTTATGGTCCGCGGCGGAGTCATGGATTGCACTATCAAGAAATGATTGATGATTTTTTATGGCCGGCCGAAATTGGATAGTATTGATCTGGACAACGTTTACTTTCAACAAGACGACGCTACGTGCCACACAAGCAACGAAACCATTGATCCTTTGCGGGAAAAGTTTCCGGACCGTGTTATCTCTCGAAAGAGAGCTAATTTTGAAATTTATGCTAGGATCCTCTAATCGTTTTCGACCATCTAAAAATGTTTGCAGAACAGTAGTAGTTCGAAAATGTTACGTGCTCCGTTTCTGACGATACGAATGATTAACTGCGAATACGGTTGTTTTCTTTTTCTTCAGTTGGGAGTAAATTTGAATGTACTTACTTAGTTGTAGGTTGGGACGAATCCAATTTCAAATTCCCTTGCCACTTGTTCATTGACAGTTTTGTCTTCATCTCTACAGGCACCCACCACTGGTGGAGCGGGATTACCTAAAGTGTAACCAGTACCTGTAAACCGTTTCGGTTTCCTACCAGGTGCTTTTAAACGTTTCCATTCTATGGTCCTCCATGGCTAAATGTACTGAAATTGGTTCTCTTATCTGAATTCAATAGGTGATTTCAAACTGAGCTGAGCTGAAGTGAAGGAAACCTCTTAGCCCCTCCTTTCGCTACGACCTCTCTATCGTGAACGTAGCATCATTGGTATCTATCTCTCTTCACTAATCCAATCAACGTCCGACACAATCCGATCGCGTGCGAATATGAACGACTACTAACGAATGTTCTATGGAGAAGGAGGGGCTTAAGTTTTACTCACTTCATACTACTACAAAATGTAAAGGGGTATCCATTTTGCGGTTTCAAAAGTAAACGTAAATAAAACACATAAAAAATATTTTTATCATGATATTTCTTTTTTATTATAAAGTTTGAACGTTGGCATTTGTGTGAAACACTACATCATTTAAAAGACAACCACCCGAATTGTTGCAAGCATCGATTATTTTGAGGTAATTTTACCACTTTTTGTCATATATTGGGCAGTATCTCAGCCATAACTTGACGAATATTGGTTTTTAACTACTCAAGAGTTAAAGGTTTATCCGCATAAACACGGTCTTTCGCGTAGCCCCACAAAAAAAGTCAAGCAGTGTCAAATCGCATGATCTTGGTGGCCAGTTGATATCGCCGTCCACCGCCGGTTGTTCAAGCACCCATTCGACGTATCCACGATGTTGATGTGAATGGTCGGCTGACTTCAGTTGGTAAGTGAGCTGAATTTATATGGGTGTAGTGTGTTAGATCTTAATGCAAAATGTGCCATAACACTCCTAATTCCTGAGAATGACGAGAAATCGACAGATTCGGGTCTTCGGCAACACTTGCACTTACAGTAGCGATATTTTCAGTGGTACGAGCACAAAACGATGATGCACAGGGCTTACAATATCTGTAACCGATCCAGTCTCTTCAAATTTTTTCACAATTTTACCAATTGCTTGTGTAGTTGGACGATTATGTAAACCAAAATCTGCTCTTAAAACACAATATGTGGCTGTGGCAGAATCGCCATTTTTGTATTAGGTTTTTACAATTTTCATGCGTTGTGCGATAGTCAAGCGATCCATTTTCATAAATGTCAGACTTTCAACTGAACAAAAAATTTTTTTTTTTTTAAACTTCATTTGACAGATGTCGAATTCCAGCCCTATACTTTTGAAACCGCGAAATGGATAACCCGTTAGTATAGTAGTGTTCGATGTAGTTCCTATTCCTACATCAAACAAAGGCTCAGAGAGTCCAGTTGATGAACATATGGATAACGTGAAACAAAGTGCACTGAGAGACAAATCGTCTGATTTGATAAAATATTCACAAAACAGTAATTAATTGAATTTTCTAATCTAACTGAAATACAAGCTAATAATTGAAATCAACTAACCCAAAACTCCATATATGAAGTTTTTTTAGAGTGGTAGAGCCTATATTAGAGAAACACAACATCCCTTAAATAATTGATTCAAAGGACACAAAGAATAACTCAACTTAGAGATAATGATGATTCAAAGCTTGTCCAACATGCTTTGAATAAAGACTACAGGCTTTTATGGGGTGAAACTGCATTCATTGAAAATACATCCTTTTGACAGCAATGTAAAAATCATTCCTTAAGAAGCCCACTCACTAGGAAGGAAGAATGCGCAGTTAAGTATCTGCACGTTGGCTGTAAAGTAAGCGTGTATTTCATATTTCCCACACACAGACACTTTTGCTTGATGAGTGCGGATGTGTTACAAGCGTGAGATGACGTCGAAAAAAGATCTGATGTTAATGGCAGTGGCGTGTGTTGTTATTAAGGAAAAAATGTCCAATGTATAAATAGCGAACCCGACACTGTATTTCTAAAAATATGAAACGTGCACAGACTTGTTGCCCATACACGGTCGTTCTTCCACGTACGATGAGCAATGCACACGCTAAAAATTTAAACTATCCTGATTCCGACCAAGGGAATTATGCATTCCAAATTTCGAACGGCGGAACGCCATACCACACTATTTTCTCTGTACCCCGTACCACGCGCATTGAAGCCTTCGCGCTTCCTTCTTAGTGAGTGGGCCCCTTTACAGCCAAAAGAAGAAGTTCTAACAACGAATAAACTATTCTTTCGTGCTTCCACATGATTTATTTCGATAATGTACTTACCTCTCCACCTCTCTTAGTCTTGAACTCTGATGGTATTTCCCCTTTTTTAATACTATCTAGGAAACCCTTATTCTGAGGATCTGTGTAAAGTCTCAAGTCACCATCGTTGATGCTAAAACCTTCTTTCCATAGCTTCAGAGTTATTTCACTTGGTTGAGGCGGCTGGGCAACGCCGGGTACAGTCACGGAGTCATTACTAGTTTCTCCCAATTTGTAACCGGTTCCGAAGAAGGCTCTAGAACTGGATGTGCTAGGACGCTGGTCCACCACTTCCACACCATGTCTGCAAAGTTACGAATTGTGTCACTTATTTTTTTCGATTGACGGTCAGAATTTGTCAGTTTTGGATGAAATAGGAAGGAGCAACAGAGTCCCTTTGACAAGGATTCCAGGACACTCGGGAGTCAACGGAAACAAGAAGGAAACGATCTCGCCAGAAGCATTCACTGTTTTTATAGGACAAGAAATTTCTCTGGCATAGGGAAAAAAACCATAGACTAACTAAACGGAGAATAGATGAGACACTAGTAGAACAAGCTTCAACGCCATCTGTTTTTGTACAACATTACTAATTCGTGAAAAAACACCAATTGAAAAAGGAATCTGTGTCGTAAAGCTGCCGCAAAAAGAATTCTGTAGTGCACATTTTGAATAGGTAGGTACTCCCATATAGGCAAAAAGTTTTTTGAAATTCAATTTCCAAAAAGATATCAGAAATGGATTTGTGCAAGTTATCGATGAGTGAGGAAATTTATTCTCATGAAAATAACACCTGCAACGAACTTTCATCTGATTTTCTTTTGGAATCGAGAAATGAGGATCAATAATCAAATTCTGGATAGAATAAAATTTATTAACTGAAATAGGTATCACCAATTGAAAATACAGATTTATTTCATAAATATCTAATCAATAAACTAATAATTGCATTGAAAACATTTTCAAAAACTAACAATAATGAATTCAATAATACAAAATATGAGTATTTACCTATTAAACTTATTCAATACATGAAAAACTTTTTTGGAAACTACGAGTATCTTAATTCTTATAGGTAACAGAATATACATATATATTTTATAATTACCTTCTTGCATCTCGATTTTCACATCCAATAACACAGCACGTCTTCACTCTTGCAGGCATATCGAAATTTATTATATTTCAAAAAGAACGTGTCAAACCACTCCTTGTGTCAGCTGACAATTCAAAGGTTTTTGATAATAATGATTTTACATACTATTTTCTCGATAGGATTTCCATGAATGCAACGACATCTAACTATCAAATTGAAAATAATTTTTTCGTGTATTAGTCTCCTCCTCCGACAGATGGCGCGGAATATACGAGTGGCTCATCTAATTTTTTAGTTTGTCAATGGAAAAAACGCCTACAAAAAGGGAATTCACGAGAAGAGGCAGAAAAAATTCTGAATTCTCCTGTAATTCAACGAGAGACGCGTTCGGCAACTAAATCGGACTTGTCGAATTGCTCGGAATCGTTCAGTAATTGCGTCTGCATGTAGGGGAGGTAAATGTGTTTCGTTCGGCAATTGACATCTGGCATATCCGGATGAGCGGCCTATTAGATTATTATGGAAACTATTGATGGTAAAGATTTCAAATTTTTCGGGTCGATATTTGGCCATGTAAGGTACATTTTTAAAATAATTTCACATTTCCAGTGTTGCCGAATTTACGACAATTTGGCAACAACTTCGTTATTTTAAATGGGACATCCGGTATTTCTTTTTTTTAGGTACTCCATGAAATGTTGAATCTACTCACTCTTACTTCTTCCCACCTATCTTTAACGGTTTTTGAGTTGATAATTATTTTTCGAAATCTTAGATCAAATTGGCGTGGTTCAAAAATGACTAGTTCGCTCAATATTTGAGATTTAAGTCAGAATTTTGCAAGTCATTAGATATTGATCTGATATATGTCACTGCTTTGAATTATAGTTGTCAGTTATACAGGATGGACCAAAAAAATCATCATTTGACAAGTTACAAAATCGTTGAGATAGTATAGGGACGTAAATAAAAAAATTTCAGACTGTGTTTTACTGAGTCCAAAAATTGAAAAATATACTAGGTGTCTAATTTGAAAAAACAAACTTTTTTACAATCTTGTAACTTGGCAAATGATGTCTTTTTTGGTCCATCCTGTACAACTGACAACTATAAATCGAAAGCAGTGACATAGATCAGATCAATATCTAATGTAATATAATCTAAATCAGTGAAATAATTCAGTTCATGAACGTCAAATAGAAACGAAAATGTAAACACGACGCATCAAATAACTAAACAAACGATGTTGTTCAACTGACAGGATTGTCGATAGAAGACTCTATAGTCCGTTCACGAAAGTTTGAGCGCATAGTAGGCGTTTGTTTATTTCTCTGAAGTTGGCAGTATTTACTGTCATAACGTAAAATAAAGTCAACGTTGCTGAATTTACTCGGCCTTGTCCGACGAGCTTTCGAGTTATCAGAGAACTCTATGCAGTATTGACAACATTGCGTATCAATCTGATAAGAAAATAAATAACATAACCTAAAATTTTAACATACACGGTGGAATATGCCAAATTTCCATGGCCAACCGACGGCTCAATCTTTCTATTTGCCTGAATAATTTGCGAATTCACTTCAGTTGGAAGTGAAGTGATTTTGACAAATAGAACATGCCTTTTTCGGATGACAATCAACAAAACGATAAGGTTTGAAGTCACAGTATCAAATAGGAATATCGTCGATATTTCCGGAGGAAATTCTAAAAATAATATGAATTATTCATATTTAGCAATGAAAACCGATGATAATAAGTCACTTTCAGTAATGTTCAGAAGTAAATTGTAAACTTTCACCAAAATGTTAGGTTATATTATTGTTATGATTAATTGAAGTGATTGTGGAAACTGATTTTGTCAGAAAGCAACATCAGTTGGAAGTGATGCGCATCAGTTCAAAATCACAACATTCCTAGCTTTCTATTTGCCTGAATAATTTCCGAATCACTACTTCAGTTGAAGTGAAGTGATTTTGACAAATAGAACATGACTTTTTCGGATGACAATCAACAAAACGATAAGGTTTGAAATCAGAGTACCAAATAGGAATATTGACGAAAGTTCTGAAGGAAATTCTAAAGTAATATGAATTATTCATTACTAGGAATGAAAACCGAGGACAATGATTCACTCTTTCTGTTATGTTTAGAAGTAAATTGTAAACTTTTACCAAAATGTTAGGTTATATTATTGTTATGATTAACTGAAGTGATTGTGGAAATTAACTGATTTTGTCAGAAAGCAACATCAGTTGGAAGTGATGCGCATCAGTTCAAAATCACAACATTGTCAAATAGAACGCGCATCAACTGATTTTACATCAGTTTGGAAGTGATGCGGCTTCAAATAGAAAGGGCCTATTGTCAAATAGAACGCGCATTAACTGATTTTGCATCAGTTTGGTAGTGATGTAGCGTCAAATAGAAAGGGCCCATAGTAGGGGAGCAGTAGACCAAGTATCCCAATACGGAATGAATAAACGGCACAAGTTCGCAACGTCGGAATGTTGTTTGCGTTCATGAACAGATTCTATTCGGCTGCGACAACGAATGCGTTAAGGAATCTCTAGGTTTACTTTACACTCTGGGGCAGAACCTACATTCTGTTATATCTAACCATCCAAGAGCTGCAAGCTGATTGAGTCTCATGATTTCGTCGAGATGTTCGACCTTCTCCTCTTCCAAAACGGACACTTTGTTAATCAATTCTTTTATCCTAACCTCTTGAGAACTAGCGAAATCTTCAATTCTTTTAATTCCTGAATCAGCAACTTTTCTTTTTCTTCATTATTTTGTAATTGAGATCGCAAATCATGGTTTTGTGCATCAGATCATTTATGACCTCATCTTTATGTTGGATAATGTTTTCATTATTTCCTATAACTTCTTTCAATTCTTCTAGAACTGTTATTTGACGTTTACAATGATTACATATATTCGCAATTGAAGTGGAGGAATTAATCTTACTACAGTGACATTTATGATGTTTTGAATCGGACATTTTAGAATTTTCAAATAATTTATTTGTCTGAGTGACATTGAAATATAATTTTTATTATTCAATGGTTCGTGCTGCTCTATAGTCAGGTGGCCTGGGGCACTGAAGTTTCACTTTCCACATTACAAGATAATATACCCTTGTTTATGTAACTCTAGTTGTCAATGAAGTGTAGTTCGAGGAGTTAGCTCACAGAGGGAGCTTTGGCTTAGATGTGCCCATTCATACATTCAATTTGAATTTTACTACGAATTCATTGCGCGCAAATTAAGAAAGTGAAATGTTGCTAAATAGTGTAGACGAAGATGAGGATATATAAAAAAGAAGAAGCAAATAGTGAAGTTGACCAAAACTCCCTCTGTGAGCTAACTCCCCGAACTACACTTCATTGGACAACTAGAGTTACATAAACAAGGATAATACGTACTTATAAACTTCTATACCGCTAACGTGGATCCACTTCTCTATTACAAATTGAAGCAGCGATCACGTGGTACAATGACCCGATGAATTCACTGCGCAAGCACCAAAACATAACCTCGAATAGTTTGAATTATGACTTGTCAAATGAAAGAACATAACCTCAATTTTTCAAGTCTAGTCAAATTTCGACATTGCACATGCGCAGATGATTGAAGGGATCATCGGAAATGGCAACTAGATTGCTTGATGTTGCTTTCAGCTTAACTCCCACAATCACTTCAGTTCATCATAACAATAACATAACCTAACACTTCGGAAAAAGTTAACAATTTACTTCTAAACATAACAGAAAGTAAATTTTTATCCTAGGTTTTCATTCCTAGTAATTAATAATTCATATTACTTTTAGAATTTCCAAACTATTGTTGATATTCCTATTTTTACTGATTTCAAACCTTATCGTTTTGTTGATTGTCATCCGAAAAAGGCATGTTCTATTTGTTAAAATCACTTCACTTCCAAATGATTTCGGAAATTATTTAGTCAAATAGAAAGCTAGGTTGAGCAGCTAGTTCATTAATGACAGCGATAAACGGTCAAGATATTTTAACGCTTTTCTGATAAACTTTTTAGGTTTTCACTCCCAGTCTCTGAAACAGAAATAATCAAAAAAATTTTAATTGTTGTTGTAATGTTTTTTAATTATTTCTGTTTCAGCGCCTAATGTATAGTACGTTCACAAAAGGTTGAGCCCTCGGTTGGCCATGATAATTTGACATATTCCACTGTATATATTAAAATTTTAGGTTATGATGTTTATTTTCTTGTCAGATTGATACGCAATGTTGTCTATATTGCATAGAGCTGTCTGATAACTCGCAAGCTCGCCGGACAAGGCCGGGTACATTCGGCAACATCGAATTTTTTTTACCTTATGACAGCAAATACTGCCAACTTAAGATAAATAAAGAAACTCCTACTATGTGCTCAACCTTTCGTGAACGGAATATACTATTTCTGAATAGAAAAAACCTCAATCAATTTCATTTCAAACAAGCAATAGTTTGAATATTTTTACACCTGTTTTTATCGACACTTCATATTCAGTATCCAATTCTTGCTTACTGCGGTTTTTTCATATACATTCGTTTGTTAGATTTCTAAACTTCAGTCATAATGATGATATAGTAGGTTAATACTTCACTCAATTGGTTGTACGATGTGAAAACTATATAAGAAAAATATGAACCAAAATAATAATAATAATGGTCATTGTGCAACATTAAAATGAATGCAATATTTGGCCATGCAAGAATTAACATTTAACTGGTTATCTAATGAGTTGTTTTCCAAATCTGACTAACACTCTCATATCTTAAGTTATGACGTCATCATAACAATGGAAATTTTTTCGCGAATTCTTCCATTTCTGAGAAACCAATATAATGTTTTCATCTGATAAGTAATCTTAATTAGGTGCAATATAACCGTGGGTTTCATAAAGCTTGATTGGGCAATCAAATCGTTGATTTTGAATTATGTCTATGGTTTATGTCAAAAATGAACTGAAATTTCACAGAAATGATGACATTTCAATAATCAAGCTGATTGGAGTTCTGTGAAACCCGGCTTGAGAATGTATGCATTGATTGTAGAAATTATCAACATAAAAACTGAAAATGCATCTCCACTTACTCTTGGACAGATTTGAACATGTCAGCAACAATGTCTCTCCGTTTGCCAGGTCCTAACACTTGTTGACCACTATGTTCTGATCCACCAGCGTAGAATGCTTGTCCTTCTTCTTCATCATCATCCTCGTCCTTAGCTAGGGTGTTCAGAGTCCCAAATTTATTATTAGTCTTCTTCGGCCTTGCCTTAGGCCTGCTGGTGGCACTTTTAAGCTGCTCACCTTCATTTGATGGTATCACTTCGACTGAATCATCGGAATCCATTTGCAGTGATTCATTTGGCTCTAGATCGCCTAGAGTTTCATCCCCATTCTCATAATAACTAGCTAAAGCTACCTACAATACATTAGAACAATGATGATGCATAGGAATAATCAAAGTATACAAATAAATATTACTTACATCCACTTGCCAAGCTGCAGATTCTAAGAAAAACTTTGCTCTGTCTTCAGTAGCGCCCGTGATCGCAGTAAATTGTGTAAGTTTATCATTTCTTTCGGAATCAGACATATTCTTATGAAAAAGTATACAAAAATCCTCAAGACTAAAATCTACGATTACTCAGCTACTTGTCAAAAAAATCTTTTGTTTGGAAGATTGTAGATTTTGGTTAACCTATAAAACGGTCATTGTCATTAAATCATAGTATTTTCTTCTTCTATTCGAAATGTTTCACTGACAACAGGTGCCGTACCCTTGATTTAATCGTGTAGTCATAATAAGTAGCTTGAAATGAAATGAATTTACTCCCTATTTGAATATTTATAGCGGAAAATTAATTAACATTGAATTATTTATGCTGAAGAAAATTAACTTAATAATTAATAATATTCTGTGATTTTGCTTCTTAACCTCCTCAGATCTGGGTTAACCTCACTTTGTCTTCCGCTTTTGTTGTGTTAAGTGAAGTAAATGTTTATATTTCGAATGTTGAAAGTTTTAGATTTTAGAAATAACAACCCTGTCTTTTCGTGATCATGGATCAATGCGATATACTTGTTTCTCAGAAAAATTGGTCGGAAGCTGCCAAAACTATCAGAAATTTACTGGAGACAAAGGATACCGAATTGCTAAGGTATATTATCACATAATTCTGGTTCTGGTCTGACTACTTTTAATATGCAATATTTTCATTACAGCAAAGACTTGGGGAAAGCTCTCAAACATGTTAAGTCTGACTATATATCGGAAGGTGACGTTTTCATTATACAGGTTTTTCGTTACTTGAGAAATATGGCAATTACGAAAGAGAATCAAAACATTATAACAAATGATCCAGTCATTCTGAAGGAAGTGAAAATAATACTGCAAAAATTGATACTTGAACCTCATGAACCTGCCTTACTCAAAATTATTCTTCAGTTTCTGATTAATTTGATGGTATCGAATGAATCTAATTGTTTGAAAATATCTCAAGTATTATACGAAGATATTCTTAATTGTTTTTATGAGAAGAAAAACGAATATGAAGTTCTAGCTCTTTTGTACAATTTACATAAAAACAATGTTCTCTTAAAATTTCCAGAAAGATTGTATGAAAATGTTTTGGAAGTCTTGACTGAAAATGATAGTCATTATGCCCTATTTTTGTCCGAATTATTTTTATGTGATGAAAACTTTTGGGTTTCCTTCAGCTCAATGAAAATATCTAATAGAATAATGTCTTTGGAACTGTTAAAATCCAGATGGATCAAAGGAGAACTGGGAGATCTTCCTGAAATCTCACTCAAAGTTTTGAGCACACAATTTTGGACTTCCGATAAAATAATCTTTCAAACGATATCTTCAAATGATACGCCTTTGGAACCTTACGAAGTTTCTCTTCTGTTAGATATTTTAGGTTCTCTGTGTGGCAATGAAATGTATTTACAGTTATTTCAGACAGATAAGGACTTGATTATTAGATGTGGAGTTTTGCTCTTGAATATTCATAGGCTAGGAAAACAATCGGAAAATTATTTTTCGTCAATTCAAAGATTGTCAGAACTGAAAGAACCTAGTGAAGCCATTCAGAAGCATGCTGCCTTTGGCTTCAAAGTTGGACTAGTTCGACTAATTGGAATTTATGCTGGAAACATAAAAAAAATCAAGATTTGGTAAGTGACACTTGTCTTTGACACTTTTGTTACTTTCGAAACTCTGTGTTCGACATTTTTGACACAGATGCTCAGTTGCAGGAACGTCCATTAAAATTTAAGGTCCATTAAACCCTTAATCCTCCATTAGTTCCTTGTAATAATGGAGGATTAAGAGTTTAATGGACCTTTAAATTTTAATGGACGTTCCTGCAACTGACACTTTGACTCTTTATCTTTGACACTTTCACCCTTTAGACAATTCGGCACTTTAGACACTTCGTCACTTTATCTTCGACCCTTTAGACACTTTGACGCATTCGACATTTTAGACACTTCGGCACTTCTTTAAACTAACTCCAGTAGTGGCTTGTGACACTAATTAACCGATAAATACTATGAATCAATAATGTGAATTACCGATTTTGTTATACTAAAATGGGTAAGAGTTTCCTGGTGCCTATTCAAAGTATCTAAAGCAGCTTCGAAAGAAAATGTTCTTCCGGAAAATATTTTTCTGACCTCAAATAAATTTCTCCGAATAAATTTTCCTTCTTGACCTCAGAAAAATTTCTTCCGAAAAAATTTCCTCTTTGACCTCAGAAAATTTCCTTCCGAAAAAAATTTGAACCTCTGAAAAATTTTGACCTCATAAAATTCTGATCTCAGAAAATTTGGACCACAGAAAATTTTCTGAGGTCAAAGAGTAAATTTTTTTCGGAGGTCAAAATTTTCAGAGGTCAAAGAAAAAAATTTTGTCAGGAGAAATTTTTCTGAGGTTAAAGCGAATTTTTTTGGAAGGAAATTTTCAGGGGTCAAAGAGGAATTTTTTTTGGAAGAAAATGTTCTGAAGTCAAAGAGGAAAATTTCTTTCAAATTTTTTTTTCTGATCTCTAAAAAAATTCTTCCGAGAAAATTTTCCCCTTTGACCTCAGAAAATTGCTACCTCAGAAAATTTTCCTCCGAATAAATATATTTTCTTTTGACCTCAGAAATTTTTCTGTTTGATCTCAGAAAATTTTGACCTCAGAAAATTTCAACCTCAGAAAATTTTGACCTCGGAAAACTTTGACCCCAGAAAATTTCAACCTCAGAAAATTTACTTCCGAAAAAAATTTCGACCTCGAAAAAATTTTCTTCCGAAAAAAATTTTTCTTTCAAAAAATTTGACCTCAGAAAAATTTCTTCCGAAACTTTTTTCTTGACCTCAGAAAATTTTCTTAGGTCAAAGAGTAAAATTTTTTCAGAAAAAAATTCTCAGAGGTCAAAGAGGAAAAAATTAAGAAAAAAATTTTCTGAGGTTGAAGTGAAAATTTTGACCTTAAATTTTCTTCAAAATTCTTTTTGTCCTCTTAAAAAATTTCTTCGGAAAAAAATTTCCTCCTTGACCTTGGAAAATTTTCTTTCAAATTTCGACCTCAGAAAATTTTCCTCCGAAATTTTTTTTTCTTTTGACCTCAGAAATTTTTTTTTGATCTCAGAAAATTCTGACCTCAGACAATTTTACCTCAGAAAATGTTGACCTCACAAAACATTGACCTCTGAAAATTTCGACCTCAGAAATTTTCTTCCGAAAAATTTTTCTTTCAAAAAATTTGACCTCAGAAATTTTCTTCCGAAAAATATCCTTCCGAAAAAAATTTTGATCTCTAAAAACGGTCAAATTTGACAAATTTGAAGCAACTCCTGGTGATCAAATTTTCTATGGTTTACGTTCATTTTTCCCAACCGAAGTTTTCTGCAAAATTTTTTCTCGAATATAACAATAGTTATCCTTTGGTGCGGAGTTCATGGGAAGCACTGTATGTTAGAAACATTTTTAAGAAAATAAATGAATAAAAAAATTATAATAATAAGAAATTCATGCCTTCAATATTTGTCTTTTATTATTATTTCAAATTTCCAAGCTTTCCAAAAAATACCCAGTTAATATTATGGACAAATATGAAAATACCATTCATAGGATGGTATTCATTATTATTCATAGGATATGTATTTATTTCAATTTATTTTATTTTTCTTTTCCAGGTCAGAGAAACGGAAATAATACCTGTTTTATTAGACTGTTGCAACATTGATGCTAGAAATCCATGTATCCTTTTTAGTTATTTTACATTTTGAACTGTGTAGAATTCACAATCAGTTTTCAAGCGACTTCAGAAGTACGAGATGAGAAACATTGGATTGGCATGCAAACAAAAGCTCTTTTGACAGTTTTTCTATTAGAGAAATGTTAAATCTACAGTGGCGCTTCTCGCCACCGTACGTGAGTTAATTTTGCTTTATAGTTGAAAATCAAAATGAATTAATTTCACAAAAAAAAAACAACCAAATTCCACACGAATTTTTGTCATTTTCTGTATAAAGCAAGTGACTCCTATATTACAATCTAGAAATTTCTGCTGTCAAATTTCATCTCATTTCAGCTTTAAAAATTAAAGACGAATTTCTTGTTTTCGTGTTCTCTGATGTACGGGGTGTCCTAAATTCGTTGTCTAGTGAGGGGATCTGAGAAACCCGATGAGCTAGAACGAAATGTAATAAAGAAAAATTGAGTACTTCAATGAATTCTACTGAAAAAAGTGTCTGTATAATGTTTTAGTTTCATGTTTATAACTTCAGTAATGAAGAAGTTACGAAAACTTTTCATTTGACGCCATTTTCCAAATTTCTCTGATAGCTCGAAAACGGTTTGACTTAGAAGGTTGCGGTTTTCACCAAATGAATTCTCTTATAAATCGAGCTCGAAAATGTGCCACTCATTTTGTTCTAGCTCATTGGGTTTCTGAGATTCCCTCACTACACAACGAATTTATGACATCCGGTACAATTAAAAATTCGTTATTTTTCCTTATATTCTGTAGTGATCATGCAGTGGGTTATCCTAGCTAAGAAACTTATGCGAAAATAATTTGGATAACCAAGCACTAATAGCAGGATTGCATAAAGAAGGGACTGTAAGTTCGACTCTGATTGAAGAAATGGGATTAACTCTACATGACAGTGATAATGGAGGAATAAGAATTATCCCTCTTGATATGAGGAAGTGATACAGAACTAAAATCCAATCATTATTTGAGAAGAATGTACATATGTATAATAGATTTTATAAATCTAATAAAACATAAATTGTTTATGGCTCATTTTTTCTTGAAGTATGGATTGTGATTTGTTAATCGGGTTTCCAGAAGGGAGTTCGCAACTTTGAATTTAGCATCCAAATCCAAAATATCAATGTTGGATTTACTACCAGAAGGAGGAACAACCGGAATGTTCTAGTTCTAGTAGTAGAACTGAAAGGTTGAGACAAGGAAGTCTAAGTAAAGAAAAACCCACAGAAAAATGCTCTTGTGAAGAGAAAAAGTACTGTTTGAATATAATAAAATGAAGTTAATTCATCTGTTCAACAAACAACATTGTTTTCCTTAATTTCCTCAACAGCCTTTTAACCTAATTCATCTTTCACTAAGCTGAAATAGTCTATTTCGGTAGATGTCACGTTTGAAACTGTCATATTTTGATATTTGACAAGTAGAAACTACGCCAATAATAAAAATAGAACGATACACGTTTCAAGAACGCATTGAAATTATTAAAATTTGGTAGAGACGGTTCGTAAAACTCGAACATTTTTGGGTAGTCGTGAAGCACCTTGTCGGACCGCAATAAAGAAATTGGTGGAAAAATTCGAGCTGTTGGGACAAGTGATGTGTGACTGTTCGGTGCGGTTTATGGTCCGGCGGAGTCATTGGACCTTACTTTTTCGAAAATGAGGCTGGAGCAACAGTTACGGTGAATGGATCGAGAGATGATTAATGATTTTTTATGGCCGCAATTGGATAGTATTGATCTAGACAACGTTTACTTCCAACAAGACGGCGGTCCGTGCTACACAAGCAACGAAACCATTGATCTTTTGCGGGAAAAGGTTCCAGACCGTGTTATCTCTTGAAGAGGTGATAACAATTGGCCACGGAGATCTTGTGATTTAATCCCTCTCGACTTCTTCCTTTGGGACCACATGAAAGAGAAGGTCTACGCCAATAGCCCAGCGTCGATTCAAGACCTCAAAGATGGAATTCGTGAGGCTATCGAGGACATTGGGCAGCCACTTTGCGATTTGGTTATGGAAAATTGCATAAAAGGATATGGTCCTCTAAGCCTGATGTTATTTTCCACTATTAACGGCATAGCTTCTTCTTTATAATGAAACTAGCGACCCGCCCCGGCTTCGCATGGACATCACATTAGAAACCTCAAAAAAACAGTACTTCTCCACCATTTAATGGATGTTATTATACATATAACCTTCCTCTCGAATCACTCTATCTTTTTAAAAAAACGAATCAAAATCCGTTGCGTAGTTTCAAAGATTTAAGCATACAAAGGGACATAGGGACAGAGAAAGCAACTTTGTTTTATACTATGTAGTGATAAACATCCGATCATTCATATTGAAAAATGGAATTTTTCTTTGAATATCAAACAATATCTCTTATTGGAAAACCCTTTAGCATAGACAAATTAAGTTTGTCTGGTACAAGGAACAAGGGCCCAAAAACGCTACTTACACCTAACAAAAAATTAAGTAACTGACGAGATCCTAATGTCATAAACTTGACTGACAGATACTTCCTCTTAGACATTCTGGCAGCTTTCAACAATTGCATAACCAATTCTCCCCACATTCAAATTCAATATAATGGCTAATCTTTGTATCTAGTAAACTAGACTATCCTGTGTCAGGCAGTCATCTGTTCTTGTATCAAGTTACAAAACACGGATATATCAACCCGTAGTTCGTTATATGTATCAATCCGAGACCACAGACAAAAACCGCAAGTATCAGATTACGCGGGATAAGTTCTTTATGTTCATTCATGCTTTCGTTTCTTTCCCTGTTTTGAGGTGAGTCAACGGCTTTGTTGGAAATAATAGAAATAGAAAATAGGTGGTGTCGGGTTATAAGCAAGCTGTCTCATGGTACCTATCTGTCTATCATCTGACCACTTCTTGGAGAACGATTGTTACCGTTCCCAAGGTATTTGTTTACACTGAAAGCGTAATAATTGGCTAGATGTAAAAGTTTCGAGAAAACTGATTTGAATGTATAATATTATAGCTGACAAAGAAACTGCAACACCAAGGGATGTTTAAATTTAATTTTTTCGGTGAAACATTGAAAGAAGGGACAGCAAGGAGTAAATGATGATGAAAAAAACGAAGGCTTTACAATTTTTTTAAATAGAGGGTTTTCCAATAAGAGGTATTATTTTATTAGCCCGCTATTTCGGTGGATGCCACGTTGAAGCTGTCATTTTTTGACATTTGACAAGTAGAAACTACGCCATTAATAAAAATGGAACGATACACGCTTCAAGAACGCATTGAAATTATTAAAAATCACTATAAAAATGGTGAAAATTTGGTAGAGACGGTTCGTAAAACTCGAACATTTTTGGGTCGTCGTGAAGCACCTTGTCGGGCCGCAATAAAAATTGGCGTAAAAATTCGACCTGCCGGGACAAGTTAGTAATATGAAAAATAACCCCGTGCACGTCGTTCAAGAACACCCGAGAATATTGCTGCTGTAGCCGAAAGTATTGAAGGAAACAAAGGTTTTTCCATTCCTCGTCGTTCTTTGGAATTAGGCATTCCATGAACGTCATTACACCGTATTTTACAGGGGCGTATCCAGAGAGCGAGTCTGGGGGGTAGTGGTAAGTTTTAGCGAGTGTTCTGCTAGGAGAGTTATTGCAAAATCTCTTCTGGGGGTAATTACCCCCAGTACACCCCCAGTAAATACGCCCATATGACCTTACTTTTTCGAAAATGATTAATGATTTTTACTTTCAACAAGACGGCGCTACGTGCCACACAAGCAACGAAAACATATTGATCTTTTACAGGAAACGTTTCCGGATCGTGTTATCTCTCGAAGAGGTGATCACAATTGGCCGCCGAGATTTTGTGATTCAACACCTTGCGACTTCTTCCTTTGGGACCACGTGAACGAGAATGTCTACGCCAATAGCCCAGCGTCGATTCAAGACCTCAAAGATGGAATTCTTGAGGCTATCGAGGACATAGGGCAGCCACTTTGCGATTGGGTTATGGAAAATTTCATTAAAATGATATGGTCCTGTAAGCGTGGTCGTTTTGGTTATTTGCCTGATGTTATTCTCCAATATTACTGGCATAGCTTCTTCTTTATAATGAAATAAACATCCGATCATTCATATCGAAAAATGGCATTTTTCTTTGAATATCAAAATAACACCTCTTATAGTCTTATATGAAAACCTTTTACAAAGTGAATGTTTAGGTACATGAAAAAACCTTCACGATTTTTTCTCCAAATTTAAATCATATAATCCTTGCAAACTACTAGTTTCTACATTTCACCAGAAAAAAATTGAATTTCAAACAGTTCCGTTTGGGACGTGAAAAACTTGGGAGTTTTATGGTAGATCAAGTAGTTTGAAGGTTTGTAATAAAGAGTATAATTCATGAATGAAGCCATTTAACGGGATAGTTATCAACTTATCAAGTTATATTTGATCAAGGTGTAAGATTCGAATACGAAAGTTTACGACTTCATTTCAAGACTTTTCAAAATTTCGTGTAGAATAACTCAAATCATTATTAGTATTCTTGAGATGAAGCGATTTTTTTAATACTTAGCAATGCAACCGAAAGCTTTTTACCCAAGCCAGAGAGAATCTCGAGACTCGAATTTTCAATATAACCTTTAAGCAGGTCATCTGACATTGCAAAACTCTTCTATGAACCATCAATCACTAAGTTAGATTTATTTCATCAATATGTTTCAGGTAATGAACCTATTTGTAATCTTTAAGTCTTCTGTTCTCGTACGCTTGGGTTATTGATGATGAACTAACACTGAAAACGACATCTTTAAATTAACCTACCATCTTCATTGTATTCTTGATGATCCTATTGACTTTGACATAATATCGTTATCTAGCGAATCTTCAGGTAATTAAGACGTCAGTCGAAAGTAGACAGATGTTCAATAGTAACTCTCAGCTCTAGGATCGACGACTTATACAATAATATACAGGGTGTATCTAATGATACCGAAAAATGAAAGGGGTGATTATTTATTATTTTATGGAAAATTTTAAGAAAAGGTCTGAGCAGGTGCTTTTGAGTGCTCGTTCATTGCTGAAGCAATAATGCTATTACTTGAAAGTTTTGTATAGGACTTAAAATTCATGCTTAGTATATGAATCAAAAATATCAGCACAATCGGAATTATATTCTGCAAATTATTAAGAATTAAGAGTTGTGCGTAGGTATCTATCTGCTGTTGAGGTGTTTCCTTCGTATAACTCATGTGTGTACTAGTTGAAATTTAATTAATATAAAAATATAAAATAATTAATAAAAAATAAAGATCATACAAATATCAAATATAAAATTATAAAGGATATGATCTGAAACATAACCAGTGACTTAAAACTTTGCAAATAAAGCCGGTAAACCAATCAACTCACACGTACACGAATACACTGCTCAACAATTGATAGGGATCACTTACTTGTTCTTAATTTATTTCTGAAATATTCGCTCCAAGATTATAAATTTAGTCAGATATCAGAGTATTTTCAGTTAATAATATGGTTCACTTGAGAAAGAATGAAAAAATGGAAAGTTGGAGAGATAAAAGACTGTATTAGGAACACTCAAAATTCTGTGTTTGAATAACATAAAAAATTTTATGATGAATCCACGAGAAGGCTGAAGTTTCGGTTAAGCTAGTACCTAGTTGGTCCCCCACGAGCTCGTCTCAAGCATTCTACCCTTCGAGGCACACTTTCGATCAAACGATTTATAAAATTTTTGGCCAAATTCGTCCAAATATCCCGTAAAGCGTTAGAAAGGTCCTCCAGGTTATTGGTCGGTTGTTCTTAGGTTGACAATTGTCTAGACATCTCAGACCAGACATGTTTGATGCAATTCAAGTCTGTAGAGCGAGCTGGCCAGTCCATCCTATCAATAGCATGAGTTTCTAGCGCTTCATTAACCAGACGACTACGGTGTGGACGGGCATTATCGTCAATTAAAATGAAATTCTCGCCGGCAGCCGCAAACGGAACAACTATGGGTTCAATAATCATATTGTGATATCTCTGGCTGGTCATGGTGGTGTTCTACAGAACAACCAACTCTGTGCGTTGATTCAAACGAATGCCTCTCCATACACATATAGGCCAAGCAATAGAGATATTTCCTTGACAAAAAACTACCTGGAAGCCACCTGTGCCATTCCGAGCAGGACAGTCCGTAGTTTATTCCCACCATGTTTTAAACACGAAAATGCTATTTTTTTATTTGTTATTAACAAAAAACAACAAAATTCGCGTTCTTTTTAGTTTTTTCGTTGCAAAATGGAAACTATTGATGCAGTGATAACGTTGCAATGAGATGAATTGTAGAGAATTACATTGTGAAGAAAATGATGGGTCAAACGATCCGATCGAATAATTAAAACTGGAGAAAAGCGGAAAAACCGGAAAATTGCGTGTTTTTTCTTTTAACTCATAACTCTGCCATTTTGCAATATTAAGAACTGAAACTTCACACGATAGTAGCTATTGACGTGCAATTCATGTGTGCCAAAATTGGATTCGGTCGGATAAATAGTTTTCACATAATTCCCATTTGAATTTTTTTTGGACATATTTTCGCGGAGAGCTGGATGCGTTTGAGGTCGTCCGATTGAAATTAAAAAAATTGATTTGGAAAGAAGACGTGATCAGTAACAAAACGTCTATTCTGATTTTTCAATAAAACGCGTTTAAGTGTGTTAAAAACTAGTGAGAACATGAGGGAAAACGACCGACCAAGCGAGAGTGGTCGAGTGGTGAGAGAATGAGCGAATCGAGGGGAAACGCCGCGGAACCAACGGTCGCCGAGTTTAAGAATTGTTGCGCGGACAGCGCACCAAATTTTGTACACATATACGTTTCCCCTCGATTCGCTTATTTCCTCTCCACTCGACCGCTCTCGCTCGGTCGGCCGTTTTCCCTCATGTTCTCACTAGTTTTTAACACACTTAAACACGTTTTATTGAAAAATCAGAATAGACGTTTTGTTACTGATCACGTCTTCTTTCCAAATCAATTTTTTTAATTTCAATCGGACGACCTCAAACGCATCCAGCTCTCCGCGAAAATATGTCCAAAAAAATTCAAATGGGAATTATGTGAAAACTATTTATCCGACCGAATCCAATTTTGGCACACATGAATTGCACGTCAATAGCTACTATCGTGTGAAGTTTCAGTTCTTAATATTGCAAAATGGCAGAGTTATGAGTTAAAAGAAAAAACACGCAATTTTCCGGTTTTTTCCGCTTTTCTCCAGTTTTAATTATTCGATCGGATCGTTTGACCCATCATTCTCTTCAAAATGTAATTCTCTACAATTCATCCCATTGCAACGTTATCACTGCATCAATAGTTTCCATTTTGCAACGAAAAAACTAAAAAGAACGCGTATTTTTATTGTTTTCTGTTAATAACAAATAAAAAATGGCATTTTCGTGTTTAAAACATGGTGGGAATAAACTACGGACTGTCCTGCACGGAATGGCACAGGTGGCGTCCAGGTAGTATTTTTGTCAAAAAACTAATCATTTGTAGCTCTGTTGCTTGGCGTAATATAGACCTCCGCTAAAAGCTGTTGTGGGTACCACAAACTGTTCTGCATACCTTCGACCACTTTCCCTCCAAGCAAGAATACGTCCATCGGAGTTGACCAAACGAAATCTAGACTCATCCGTAAATAAACATCGGCTCCAATCTTCAAGTGTCCAATTGTGGTGCTCCTCAGCCCATTGCTGTCGATGAACCCGGTGTTCCCTATTCAAACGGGGATGTTGTACCTTCCTACGTGCTCTCAAACCACGAACATGTAGTCGTCGTCTTACAGTCTGGTTCGAAATTAGAACTCCTGTTGCAACTCTCAGTGATCTATTGAGCCGCGACGCCGGGTAAGTGGGATTTTCTCCTAGCATTGAGGATCAAAAGACGATCTTGCAGCTGTTTCACTGCGCTGCCGAACTCCCCCATGAACATAAGCTACTGAGTCGTTTGGATTCCACTCACGACACTTTGCGAAACATTCAACCGCCGGGACAAACCTTCCTGTATCCACCGTATGATTTGGTCCAGTTGCACAGGAGCAAATGCCAAACGTCTTCTCGGCATGACTGATAAGCTGATATTGTTCTCATTTATTCAATTATTGTCACCTTATGTGTTTGAACGAGAGAAAAAAACAGATTTAATAACAAATACCACATTGTTTTTCACTCCACCTGTAACAGCCTACAGATAATAATCGATTTTGTGAACAAGAGCCGATGAAGTGAGGAAGACTTTGATATAATCAACTCAAAATATCTTACTTTTTCCTTAGAGAACATACATAGAGATAGAATCTATTCTATCTCTATGAGAACATATAATGTACAGATATTCACGAGATAACTTGAAAAAAATACAAATGAAGAGAAGTTCATAAGTGATCCCTAGCAATTGTTGATCAGTGTATATGAATAATTTATTCTGCTGAACGCAAATAACTAATAATTGATCTGAGGGTCAATTTTCCCGAAATTTCAATTTCACCACGGATTCGTCACCAGAGAGTTGAACCCTATCGTTTGAGAACATTTTCGGTTCAAAATTAGCAAATTGCAGACATTTGGACAAAACGATAGAGCTCGTTTAATGTCAATAGTGAAAAAAAGTGTGCTTTGTGTCGGATTGGCTGGACACCTCAGTATATGCTTGTAACAAACTAAATAAGTATACAAGTTGACGACAAGAATCGATGTTAAAATTTCGGTCACAGCAAGAAGAAGCTAAGCAGCTCCTTATCATAATCTCATATCAGTTAACAGGATCAGGTGGTGTTTGTATTTGTTCGAGAAGACGGAAGCCCTCTTCATAACCGTGTGTGTTAGTGGTAGCTCAGTTATGAATCGGATTACAATAGGAAGATGATGTCTTCCTTTCCTATTATATTCGTGTGACCGTGTTTACAAGGCTAAAATTGAATTTTGGGATGTTTCGACTGGGTGTTCTATTGAGGTAAGAGAAGTTAATTTAATATTGCAACAAATGTTAATAAAAATTCATTATCTATATTTTAATAATTGCGTGAAAGGGTAATGTAGAAATTTTCTGATTGACACATTAATAGTATTAGGTAGGTACAGCAAGCAAGGTTTATATTGAAGAAAAAATGATACATGTTTGGGCGAAAGTCCAATATACATATATTATATCTGTGACTTCAAAAGAGCTGAAACACGTTAATAAAGAAATAACAATATATTCACTAGGTATAGTCCGTTCACGAAAGTTTGATCTCATAG
The DNA here is from genome assembly GCA_013421045.1 of Propylea japonica. NCBI lineage: Eukaryota > Metazoa > Arthropoda > Insecta > Coleoptera > Coccinellidae > Propylea > Propylea japonica. The sequence goes on along the minus strand of CM024240.1, from coordinate 16,479,268 downwards.
TAGGCGTTTGTTCATTTATCTGAAGTTGGCAGTAGGTATTTGCTGTCATAACGTAAACGTCAATGTTGCCGAATGTACCCGGCCTCGTCCGACGAGCTTGCGAGTTATCAGAGAACTCTATGCAATATTGTCAACATTGCTTATCAATTTGACAAGAAAATAAAGAACATAACCTAAAATTTTAATATACACAGTGGAATATGCCAAATTGTCATGGCCAACTGACGGCTCAAACTTTCGTGAACGAAATGTATTTATATGTATCTATTTTTCCAACCAAGAACCGTTGGTGAATTTGAGGAACTCAATATTGGAAGGTTGAAACTTCTAAATCTAATTGAGTAAAAAATGACTTTTATGGAATTAGGGCTTTTCTTTTCGCTCCTACTACGTTTCAAGTGTGTTTCTTGACGACAACTATAGCAAATGCTACATTGAAAAAAAAGGTGAAAATGGTGGAATAGCCCATATATCATTTCAATAATCATTCCATTCTCAAGAAATGATAAAGTAGAATTTTTTCACATTGATCATTTTTCCACCGCGAAATCAAAGAAAAAACCATTTTCAATCGTCCATTGAGATATACAGTGTATTTGGCCATGAGTTAGCGATAATTTAAGGTCGTCAAATATACCTAATATTATCCACAAAAAAAACCAAACTTGGAAGTTTACCCTCTTTGTTTTGGAGTAGCCCCCATTTTGAATTTACTTTTTTATTTTCGTTGATCCTTCCAAATAATATCGATTTCTTTGGACATAAAGGTCCTACAGATGTGAAAAAAATGTTTTTGCAAGATGATTCTACCACCTTTCATTGAAGTATAACAATATAAAAACATTCAACTTGAAAACGCCATAAAAAATTCTTTTAAAAGTTCATAGTAAAAATATGTACAGATTTTCTTAGTAAATCCGCAATAGTACAAGAACTAGCGCATTGAAGTATAATTTTTTTTCAATGATTTAACATGCAAGGATATTAGCTACAAAAACACTAACATAATATCTGTAAATTACAGAATTTGAGAGTTATTGCTGCTCGAACATGATCACTACGCGAGCAAAAGACACAAGACAGGTCGTCATGTCTACAGAGCAGAGGCGGCCATTTTAAGCAATTTTTATGATTAATATGTTTGTTTGATCAATGAAGATTATCGAAAGTACAGTACTGAGGTTTTTTTTATTTGATCAATTCTCATAAGGGTCATGTTCGAACAGTAATAACTCTCAAATTATGTAACTTACAGAAATGATGTGAGTGTTGTTTTGTAGCTTGTGTCCTTGCTTGTTAAATCATTGAAAAAATTATACTTCAATGTGCTAGTGCTTGTACTATTGCGGATTTACTGAGAAAATCAGTAGGTACATATTTTCACTATGAACTTTTTTAAAGATTTTTTATGGCATTTTGAAGTTGAATGTTTTTATATTGTTATACTTCAATGAAAGGTGGTGGTATCATCTTTCAAAAACATTTTTTTACATCTGTAGGACCTTTATGTCCAAAGAAAACGATATTATTTGGAAGGGTGAACGAAAATAAAAAAGTAAATTCAAAATGAGGGCTATCCCAAAACTAAGTGGGTAAACTTCCAAGTTTGGGTGTTTTTGACGATAATATAAGGTATATTTGATGACCTCAATTATCGCTAAGTCATGACCAAACACACTGTATAAAATAAGATATGTACTATACTTGTAAAGACACTCTATATTTCAAGAATCACTTTGAAACATGAATACATTTTCTATCGTCTCTCATAATATGTTTATTCATTGTCTGTCATTGAATGATAAATGTTAGTATTTGCTTTAAATTAGCATATTCTGATATCCTAGAATTTTTTGCGTTCTCCACTGAATGACATATTATAGTATGCAATCATCTAAATGAATAATAATATTAATTTTCCGCTCTTCGATAGTACAAGTTTTGTTGGGAATAACGAAAAAAAATTCGAGGTGGTATACTTAGACTACTAAAGACTTTCACTTAGACATGTCGCATTAGCAATTACTTTATGTAGTGTAAATAACAAGCTCGTACTTGGCCGATAAATTTGAATTTACACGATCGCGATTGTGAAGAGATATGTCATAGACGTGTTAATGATACCTATATACAAAGAATTTATGTCTTTTTATAATATGTTATAGTGAGAGGCGACTTTGCATTAAATAGGGTGTCTGTAACAAATGTGAAGGACTTAGGAAGATGATTTTCGATGAAAATAAGCAGGGTGGTTCATTTAAATTTTTTTCGAAATCGACCCTTCCAAGATACAGCCTTTGGAAGGCTATATGACGAGTTGGCAGTTTTTAATTTTTTAGGAGTACTAAAAAACACGGAGTCATAAAACTATACATAATATGATTCAATTTTGTAGATGTTACTCACACAACTTTTTTGATCCCACTACTGCATTTTAGGGGTTGAAAATAACCACTCCTTATAATTTTCCTTCAAAAATTGTTTACGTGGGATATTTTTCGAAAAATAAAATTCTCCTATGAAAAATATAAGAGCAGGTGCTTATGAGCGCTCGTTCATTGGTGGAGTACTAATGCTATTACCTCAAAATTTTGTATAGGACTTGAGTTTCATGCTGGTATATAAATGCAAATTCTCGGATCGGATTACATTCTGGAAACTATTCAAAAAATGGAATAAGGTAAATCCGGGTTAGATGCCCAACCTAACGAAAAACTGTGATTAAAAATGCAATTATAATTTAAAATGATAAAACAGATGCTGAAAACATGAGATATTTATTAGACACAATATTGTTTGTTCTAAAACTTAAAATTCTTATGTTCCTTCTGAAAAAAAGGTAAAAATAAAAACAACTTTTTTGGCCATCTCTCCGAGAGTAAGGGAGAGTTGCCCCTGTAGTTTGGGTGAGCCGCCCCACTCAAGGAAAGCGCTTTATAAAGGAAGAGCAGAAACTTTCATTAGTTTTTTTATCTTAATCTTAAGAAGAAGGATTAGCCAAACCTCAGATCATGAGAATTTTTATTTTACGGCGGTCAAGATTTACAGCCCTTAATTTTCACGTCCACAAGTGACGCAGTTATAACCATTGTAAACGTCTCTTGGAACCACTAGTCACAACCCAAACATTTTGACCAATCTGCCTTGTTCGTTGTGATATTAATTTTCAATGATTCTGATTCTTTAGCACAACTTGTAGATGGTGAATTTCTAGGTACCTTTTAATATGAATGGGATTCCATCTTCCGAAAACGAAAAATGTTCTTCTATATTTTTTTTTATTTTGGGTTTCGCTTTGTCAAAGTTTCATTTCCTGATCGATTTTAGGAGAACTTGTACCAGGCTTATAACTTTCAGCTATTTTGAAGGAGTTTTTTTGGGTGTAGTACCATTGTACCTTTTCGTACAAGGAACCAGTTCGGCGCTGACTTCATCTGAGTTTTTAAGTTGGGACATACCATCCGAAATTTTTATTTATTCATCATTAAGAAATATTCCCTCAATTAAACAGCAAGGGCGAGACTCATCAGATATATCATCAACATTTGCAAATATACAATGAATCTAGGGCGTTCTATCCCGTATTATTTCAGGCCATCTTTCCTTTTTTTACGGGAGAGATGCCCCAGTATATCAAAATTGACCCATGAAGAATTCCTCTACTATTTTCTAACCTACAATGAAACCATGGACCCTTTCATACGAAAATGCAATAGTATTGCATTAAACGTTGAAAGATATATATTTTCCACTGTGATATATTCACACCTAAATTAGATCATAGGAGCAAGTCACCAACAGTTTCCTGTTTTTCTGAATATTTCGGGTAAAAATATTTTGTGGTATTATTTCCTTGACTTTTGCAAAACGAAGAACAAGTAAACAACGACCATGCACGTGGCGCCAACTAACGATTAGGTCCGAAGTTATGCTGATCGGGGCATCTGTACCGGTGGGGCATCTAACCCGGAATTACCTTATGTGAAAATCAATAAATAAAACAGTTGAATTCTATGGGTTACATGATGCAATTCTCTTGAAATTTTGCATGAACATTCAGTATAACAATCAATTGAATTTGTCTGAGATATTGAGGAATTGAAATTCCGAATCACCATATTTATGGTGACCAGCTTGTACGATTTGGCTGGTTAACAAACTTAATCGCTACGTTTGATAACCGAATCACCCTAAAAATCTCAAGTCTCTAGGACAATCCCTTCGAATGTATCGTGCCCAAAGCCGGACGGCCCCACAGACAGAATTGAATTTGACCACGTATTTGTCATCAGGGAGTCAAACCCTATGGTTTGAGACCATCTTCGGTTCAAACTTCGTAAATTACAGTCGTTTGGGTAAACGATATAGCTCTCGTTTAAGTAAAACGAGCGCTCAAAAAAGGGTTTGAATTATTCCTTCCACATTTCTGAGTAGTGGATGCAGGTTTCAAGTTTAAAATTTTTAAATGGTATTTCAGTTCATTTACTTCGATAATTTCTGCTAGCGGTTTTGTTACAAATCTTTTTGTTCAACTCTTCTATTGCCATCTTCCTAAAACAATATGGCTGGAGTAAATTGTACCCATTTCATTCCAAGTAATATACTTATTTTGCTTATTGATTTTTCTTATTAATAGAATGTGAACTTCAAAATCGGCAACTAAAGAGACTGAAAATTTTGAATTTTTAATATTTTCAGGAGCAGAAAATCTGTTATTATATTCCCTCGTCAAATATAAACAGCTGTCTACATTTTTCGGAATTCAAACGACCACTTTGTAAGATTCGAATACTAAACAAAATTTAAGCTGCCCCACGGTTTCTCCCACGTTATAACCGATCGAGATTACCAACAATATCGCCCAATTCCATTCGATCTGAAATAAAGAGGAAATGAATATTCGGATTAACATCGAAAGTCATTTAGCCGCACGCTCCTTATCTATGATCTAATCGCCATAACTCACCTCTTAACTATCTCGAGGGAATTCCGATTACAGATCGCCGATAGTTCCCAACAAATGCCACCATTCTGTTTCTAACTTATTACATCGAGAGGTTCGTCGTCTCATCGCCCGTTGGAATCTCTTTCAACGCTAAGCGGTTAATTCATATTTTTAGGGTTGTCTCGGATTTTATCGGTCTATAAATGAAATATGTTTGAAAAGGAACTGAATGAGTTGTTCGTAAACGGAGAAATGATTTTAAATATTTAAAATTTACGTATGAAGTTTAGTTGAAGTGGCCAGAATTGGTGGCCCCCTGAACTAAGTACAACTTTTTGAATTTTAATGATTTTTTCTAATTTTTTTTGGTGATTTTTAATGATCTATGGGCGATATATGACACGTTACATATTTTGGAAATGAGAAAACATGGTGATAGTTTTAAGTGAAAAATTATTAGGTACCACAGAAGGGTTCTGGGCCAATAAGTTACATTCGTGCACCTCTTCGGCAAGTGTATGGCCTTCGTTTTCTTCGATTCTCGAATGGCGGGGCACCCAAATTGAAAAGACCTTTTTTCATGCCTACCTCATTGAGTTTGTTCCTGCACTCCCAGATCATTTTGAGTCGATGACGTAGGAGCTCAGTGCTTTAATAGCAACTTGACTATCTGAGTGTATGGCTATATCGCAATTCTGATAGTTTCTCAGTTAAACGTATATGAAATTGATCCATAATGACCCATTTTATTGCTCAATTTCTTCTATTTTAATGTGAATTTTCCATGGGCAAACGAACTCAAAATTATGAGAAACAATATGAGAAATGTTACAACTGAATACTGAAACTTAGACATTTTTATAGTCAAGTGTATCTCTTATGCAGAATTTCAACCAAGAAGTTATATCAATGCATAATGCAGTCGAATGGAGGAGGTTATCAAATTGTGTATTAATCTGGCGATTAATATCTAGAACTATTTACGCGCTAGATCCACTCTTGAGCAATAATCTCTGTCATTATTGAACCAGTTGATTGAATAACTATTTACGTGGACCTCGAAATACAGAAGGTGATTTTAACGTTACGGAAGTGAAATTAAACCCATTTTAATGCTCAAAGTATGCTATTTTAATGTGCAATCCTTATGGCAAACGTAAACAAAGTATTTAGAAGCACTACGAGAAGTGTCAAAACTCATCTACTAGAACATAGAAATTTGTCATTGTCAAATGTATGTCTTCTGCAAAAAAAAATGTATACACATCAAGAATTTATACATCATTCATGTTGAAGTCGTCGGAAAAATCTATAATTTAAGTTTATACACGACTATTGAATAATCTACCCATTATACGCTGTTTGCTGACGGTCATAATAATATCCTTGATCACAAGTGAATAATGGGTTATTATTCACTGCTGTAAGATGCTTCATAGATTCAGCTTTATATTATATTATTCGACTTGATATTTCTTCAGTATTCTAAGTACTTCAACTAACAAATAGTGGTTACCTTGTCAATCGAGGCCGAATCTACTTTCATCACATCAATTAAATTTTCATTACAAAATATACAATGACAAGTTCTCAAAAAATTTTTTTCCGCCGACCTCGAAATAAAAGGTGATTTTAATGTGTACGAAATTGAGCATTAATGACCCATTTTAATGCTCATTTTTTTAGCCATTTTAATGTGCAATCCTCATGGCAACCGTACACAAATATTCAGAAGCACTACGAGAAATGTCAAAACTCTACTGGAACATAGAACATAGAAATTCCATTATGTCAGATGTATGTCTTGTGCAAAATGAGAATGTATTTCAATCAAGAATTGTATACACTATTCATGTTGAGATCGTCGGAGAAATCTTGTAATCAACACGGTTATTATCTAGCGACTAATGGTCTCGAACTATTAACGTGTGAGCGGAGCGAATCTTGACCATAAGTCGCCCGTAACATTTCGGAAACCTTCTTCTAGATAATATATTTCCATTCGACCGGTTATCTTGTTTTGAAAATAATAAAAAACCGAAGCAACAAATACCACCATTCTGTTTCTAACTTATTACATCGAGGGGTTCGTCGTCTCATCGCCTGTTGGAATCTCTTTTAATGCTAAGTTTTTAATTCATATTTTTAGGTCGTCTGAGATTTTATAGGCCTATAAATGTGAAATTATATTTGAAAAAAATTAAGTCATCTAGGAACTGAATGAGTTTATAGTAAACGAAGTAAAGATTTAAATACACTTGATGACGAAACGATAAGGTTTGAAACCATTGTACAAAATTAGAATATCGAAAGAATTTCTAAAACTAATATGAATTTTTTCTTAGGAACTTTATAGGTTTTCACTCCCAGTCTCCCAGTCACTTCCTTCCTCAATAAATCAATCCGAATACGATCTATTCCAACAGAACAATTGGCCAAATTATTTATTTCATCTAACAAATACATTCTAGATTTCTTAATTTTCCTTTTATAATTATCAGGTTCCGTCATGAGGATCTTTGTATTGTTCCAGTTCATCATATGATCTCCGCTATTTGAACAACATGATCAGCGATTTGTGATCTTGTAATGTCTCTATTTTTGATGTTATTCTTATGTTCCCGTTTCTTATTTCTAAAGGTCTTGATGTCTCCCCTGTAAAAGATTTTCCACATATACAGGGAATATTGTAACACAATTTTTGATTTTGTGTCTCATTCATTGGTTTTGTTCTAGTAGAATGGATCTCAAATCATTTTGTGTTTTGAAAACAGTTATTATGTTGAATTTGGAACCAATTCTTCTTATTTCTCTGATAGGCCAGGAATATAAGGAATAACGTTCAACAAAATTTGGTTGGTTTCTTGACGGTTTCTGTTTTCTGTTTCTAAGAAATGCAGAATCTTCCCAGAATATATTTCAATCGATAATATGAATTATGTTATACCTATTTAAAAGTAAATTGTGAACTTTCACCCAAATGCTAGGTTATGTTATTGTTATGATGAACTGAAGTGATTGTGAATATTTAAACTGATTTTGTCGAAAAGCAACATCAGTTGGAAGTGATGCGAATCAGTTCAAAATCACAACAGTGTCAAATAGAACATGCATCAACTGATTTGCATCAGTTTGGAGTGATAGAAAGGGCCTACAGTGAAACCTCGATATCACAGATCGGAAGGGAACAAGAAGAAAATTGTTATATTGAGGTGAGATTTGTCTAAATTCGTTATATCGAGTCTCCACTTACAGTTTTACAGTTTTATTTATCTCAACATTACGTACTCATCTGTTTAGCGAACAAACCTCACTTACAAATGAAAACACATTTGTAGCCAATACCTATGCTTCCTTAACGGAATAGCGAACTTATTAGCTAGTTCATAAAACTTTGTAATCATCTGTCTTATAGTTTTAAAAATCTAATTATAACGAGTTCAAGAGAAACATTAAGAACTCATTGTCGAAAAAATGGTACTATACTGTAAATAAATACCTAAATGATTGTATAAAGAAACCTAATTTATATCGTTATTTTGACTTGTCCTATGCATGTATATTCGTGTCTGAAAGGATCAATAAATTTTCATTATTTTTTACTTTCCGTGTGACAGTACCATTTTCGATTTTTCCACAAGTCAATGACAAATTCCACCGAAACTAATATCCGAAACCACACGATGCATGCGCATACAGAAGGCCAGGCAAACCACTGTAGTTCCGTTGTTTTGTTGTCCCGATAGGAAGTACGAAAATCGTGGTAGTCTGGGTGTTTAGTTATGATGCTTTGATGATTTTAATGAACCGGTATTCGGTTTTTTGTTGTGCTGCTCTATTGTTCACGAAATTTTATGGGATCGACGCTGATGAGTTCGTGATTGGGAAGTACCAACTGAACCCGACCATTATTAGGTTGGTAATTATTGTTTTCACGCTTCTGTGATCAATGGATTCCAGGGTTGCCAGGTGTAACATTATTATCAGATTTTGATATAATTTTTCGGACAAATCGGGTTGAACAATAATAGTATTAATCAACTAGGTTATTAAAGACAGCGACTAATGGTCAAGATATTTTAATGCGTGAGCGAAGCGAACGCGTTAATAGTTCGAGGCTAGATTAATAACCGTGTTGATTACAAGATTTTCCGACGATCTCAACATGAATAGTGTATAAATTCTTGATTGAAATACATTCTCATTTTGCACAAGACGTGCATTTGACAAAATGGAGTTTCTATGTTTCTATGTTCCAGTAGAGTTTTGACATTTCTCGTAGTGCTTCTGAATACTTTGTGAACGGTTGCATTGAGGATTGCACATTGAATTGACTAAAAAATTGAGCATTAAAATGGGTCATTAATGCTTAATTTCGTACACATTATTAAAAATCACCTTTTTTTTGAGTCGGCGGAAAAAACATTTCATAACATAATTTCGAGAGTTCATCAATAAAAGTTTTGTATATATTCCTTTCATCAGAAATCCACGTATGCCAGAGGTTTTCACTTGAAAATAAAAATTGTCATCTATAATTTATCCACTACTATTGAATAATCTACCAATTATACGCTTGCTTGTTAGGCCATAATGATTTCCATGAATAATGGGTTAATATTCACTGCTGTCAGATGCTTCATAGATTTGGCTTTATAGTCCGTTCATGAAAGTTTGAACCGTCGGTTGGCCATGGAAATTCGGCATATTCCACTGTTGTATATAAAAAATTTTAGGTTATGTTGTTAATTTTCTTGTCAGATCGATACGTAATGTTGTCAATATTGCATAGAGTTCTCTGATAACTCTCAAGCTCGTCGGACGAGGCCGGATACATTATCGGCAACGTTGATTATTTACGTTATGACAGCAAATACTGCCAACTTCAGATAAATAAAACAAAAGCCTACTATGCGCTCAAACTTTCACGAAGGGACTATATATGGTATTTCTTCAGTATTCTAAAGTACTCCAACTAACAAATATGAGTTATACCTTGTCAATCGGGGGCCAAATCTATTTTATTATATTAATTAAAGCATTTTAATTACACAAAATTTACAATAACAAGTTTTTCAAAAAGTGTCAACTTGAATTTTTCCACACTTTAAATAGAAGGGTAATGTTACGGTCGCAAAATGTTAAAATTTTCAATAAAGATACCCAGTAGTTGTGGAAAAAAGTATAGTATGCTACTTGCGCTCGGTGATTTGGGCCATTCGCCTTCGACTCGTAGCCTAAACTTCTCTTCGTGAATAAAAGCTATCCTTATACGCTGGTTCTATAATATACTATTTCAACTTAAGCAAAATATTTTGTCAAGCGGTTTGATTTTTAGGAATTATTTTAGTTCTAAGGGAATAAAAGAATACTAAATTGCTAAGGAATCCAAAATCCAAGAACCGATTAGATATTGAATTACTAAGTGTCAAACGATCGAAGAATAATAAGCTTAATAATTTTATTAAGATGAAGATGTGTTCGAAGTTTCAGCGCTTCAATCTTAAACCTTTAGCTCTGCACGCCCGCTTCACTAGGGTTCTATGAAAATTTAGAGAGTACACCTAATAAGGAATATAATTTATATTAGACTTTTCACGGAATTAGCATGAAATTATTTCACGATGGTATTTCTCCCAATATTGCTGCCAAGTCTTCGGAAAAGTTTACTATATTTTATTTGTTTCTCATTTGTTAACGTCAGTTTCCAAAAACACCAATATTAATCAAGGAAGTTATTTTATCAAGTCACTAACTTGTAAAATTGACAGTTAACTTGCAAAATTTTCACAGTTAGTAGTATTATTTACATTGACAGTTGTCAAGTACTTGCTTCTAATTTCATTCATCCTTCTAATTTCAGAGTTCCTGGAACAAATGTATTTCTCAATAAACGTTCTCAAAACTATTCAAAAACGATATTCGTACCTTGTTTTATTCGTATCTATTTGTTTTCCTTCTCAAAATTGCAAATATCTTCGACGTTTTTTGTTTTTGACCTGTGAACTCACTGACAGTTGTCACGTTGCTTTTAAATTTCATTCATCCTTCTAATTTCATCGTTTCTGGAACAAATATTTTTAGTAATAAACGTATAAAAAGTATTAAAAAACGATATTCATACCTTGTTTCATTTGGATCTGGCCTTTTTCGTCAGAAATGAGAAAATATTCTCGAAGGACTTCCCTCTCGTAAAGCCACTGACAGTTGTCATAATTTTCCGATATCATAAATAATCCAATTTTAGAAATACTACATCAGTCGAGCATTATTTTTCCATTTTATTTCGCGTACATGTCAATATATGCTATTTTTAATCTATTTAATGGAAAAAAGTAAGAACGTTAGAACTTCCCTGGAGGCCGAATGCGAATAAGGAAAACAAGAACATGAATCGCAAATTGTTTTAGCATAATTTTCCGGAAAATCTGATAATTTTGGCAACCCTGTCCCATAATTTCATTTCGTTCATGTGGTAAAACTATTGTCTTTGAACGCTCCCATTCTATGACGGAATGCAAAATACGTAAGTTGAAGATGATGTTATGTTCATTATTCAAATTTAAGTGAGATACCTACCTATGCTTAATCTTCATTAGCGTTACATTGGAGTGACAGGAGTAGTATTTAAAGCGTGAATAAAATTGATTTTATCGCGATAATAATGATATTAATGCTCACGTTTGTTAGATTTGACGTTGAGAATTGTTATTCGAGAATAAAGCGCAGAAAAATGAGACACAGTTTCGTCAGTGATCCTTTACGTACCTTGATTTTGTAACGTCAATGATGTCAAGATGACATTTTGAAAAGAGTATATTTTCAGATGTTACGTCACTGCAACCACCTTTCAATCTTCCCGACATTTTTGAGGCCAGTAATACATAGGATGTTCACTTTAAACAAGCGCACAAAAGCTTGACGTCAATGCTCCACCACAATTTTTCAAATTTGACTCAAATAATTTTTCGAAGCTGACGAGCAGGAATGATTTTGCATGAATATTTTCTGTTTATTTTTTGAATAGGAGAAAAGCGTGCCATAGTTCTACCGAAATGTATCTAAACTTTGAATTTTGATTCTAGAGTGGTCGCCCAGGAAAATTCCGATCAGTTCTGGCGTCCTGATAGTTAAAGTTAAAAAAGGGGTTCCAGTTCACTGCAACTTCAAGGTCTATTGTGCCCTCTTACAGAACTGTTCTGACCAAACCCTCACAGCTCGCCTTCCTGTTACAGAGATCTGATGAAATCCAATATCTGCGAAGGTTTCAACGAGGCCAGTTCTCACTCTTACAAGTTTCTCGCCCAAGGCATTCTCTCCTTAGGCTCGAAAAGGCAAAGCATTCCGTGACTAGGTGAATTGGGGTTTTTTTCCTTCTCCTCGCAGAACCTACACTCGTCAGTGTCCGATAAGCTCATCCTCAATAGGTGCCTCCTGAGGCGACAGTGTCCTGTAAGAAAGTCAGTGAAGAGGTGTAATTGTTTCTTACCAAGATCCAGATATCTTTTGGATCTTGCTGTTTCAAGTTTCGAAGGAACTTAGTGAAATGATCCATCCCTGAGAGATTCCGCCAGAATTTTCCCTTTCGGCTTTCTCCTTCTCCAGAAGTCCTCCTTTATAGGTACATTTACCTATACCACAGAAGGGTTCTGTTTCAATGAGTGAATTTCGTGCGCCCTCTTTTGCAAATGTATTGGCTCTTCGTTCCCTTCGATTCCCGAATGCATAATGTTTATACTCCGTTCACGAAAATTTGAGCGGATAGTAGGCGTTTGTTTATTTATCTGAAGTTGGCAGTTTTTGCTGTCATAACGTAAATGAAAGTCAACTTTGCCTCTTACGACGAGCTTTCGAGTTATCAGAGAACTCTATGCAACATTGACAACATTTCGTATCAATCTGACAAGAAAATAAACAACATAACCTAAAATTTTAATATACAGGGTGTCCCATTACTCGACGTCAACCCGGAACCGGGTGAAAAGGCAAGTAATGCTGGTTGTCAGAAAAATAGGTTGCATGATTTAAAATAATGCGCATTTGAAAAAACACGCAAAATTTTTTTTTCTGATAACATTTTTTTCCCGGAAGATGGATCAGACGTTCTGGTCCAATCTCGTGGCCGGCCCGTTCACCGGACTTGAATCCATTGGACTTTTTAACTGGAAAGTAGTTAACGAAAAAGTGTATTCAAAGGCAATCGAAATAAATTTGAACTACGGCAGCTATAATTAAACAAGTATTACACCATTTTGGAAACCTTACTAAATGCGCCAACTTTTGAAAAAACATGCCAAACCTACGTAGTACATTTTTTTTTTCAATACAGTCAGTTGAAACTAGGCTATGTTTTTATTTCGAATTTTTTTTCTGAGAAGTAAGCCCTATTTTATGAAACCTAGAGCAGCTGGTATCAAAATTTTGATAACAGTTTAGACAAGCATTATTCAAGGTTACGCAGCAAAGAAAAAAATTGAAAAAAAGTTGATATTTGTGGCAACAGGAGCAAAAAGACTGTCACAGGGTGTGGATTTTGAGTGTTTTTTTAAATGCGCATTATTTTAAAATCATGTAACTTAGATTTTTTTTTATATTTTTCTGACAACCAGCATTACTTGCCTTTTCACCGGTTCCGGGTTGACGTCGAGTAATGGGACACCCTGTATACTCAGTGGAATATGCCCAATTGTCATGGCCAACCGACGACTCAAACTTTCGTGAACGGACTATAGATATTATTTGGCAATAACTATAAAGTTTTGCCGCCGTAATCTTGAGAAAACTGCTGAAACTTGCTGCAGTTTCTCCATCTAGAAACCAATTGCAATTCGAAATTGCGTATTTCTTATAGGAGTAAATTATCGAGGGAAATATTCGGCTCCTTAATGGGTCAAATGATTCTCTGGATTCTAAATTTTATATCTTGAATATAGATAAAATGAGACATCCACTCGAGACCAAATTTTATATTTACTTGAAGATTTTTTAAATGACATACCATGAGTGATTCTAAATCGAAAGAATGTCTATAATATACATTCAACCCCTGTTTTTTCATATCCTGATGTGGGATAAAAGCATACCTGAACACCCGATAAAGAGACAAATGATTGAGAGAAAAGAGACATATATTCTAGCTTTTAAAAATTTGATCACATTGATAAGAAAACAGGAATACATTGTTGTATCGTAATAAAAAATGGGGAGGGTAGTCACAATCGACCAAAAGTTTTAATGTAATGTAATGTATACAGATAAATCATGAAGATATTCGTTAATGCATGTTGATTAATCATAGTAATACAGGGTGTTTCAAAACAAAGTCTCTACGATAGATAGAAATATAATTGGTGTTTGTTCTGTGAAAAATTTTCGTAACATTAGTATTATTCAAGTAGGTACTATTCAAGATGAAGGAAATTGAGAAGAAATATACACATTATTTAGGATTTTTCCGAAACCAAAGTCAACATCGTGATGAAATATCATACAAATGTCTTTTGGAAGCAGAGACATCCAATGAATTTGTTTTAATGTTTGATTCTCACAAAGGGCACCTAAGTTACGCGGTTCATACCAAGTAGTATTGAACTTAACTTTTTGAGCTCCCGTTCTACTTAAACGAGTGCAATATCGTTTTGCCCAATTTTTTGCAATTTTCGAATTTGTAGCCGCAAATGGGCTCAAACAATAGGGGTCGACTGATGCCTGATGACGAATCCGTGGTCAAATTCAATTCTGTCAGTGGGACCGTCCGTCCGGCTGTTAGCACGATAACTTTCGAAGGAATTGTCCTAGAGATTTGAAATTTTCAAGGTGAGTTTGGTTCCTCAATGCCTAGGTTTAGTTTGTTAACCAGCCATATCGTACAGGGTGTACCATAAAATATGGCTATTCAAAATTTTGTTCCTCAATAACTCAACAAAACGAAACCAATCGGAGTGAAATTATGCGGCCACATGCAAGATGCTAATAGTAAGTCTCATGCAGAATTTCGTGGCCATAGTGTGAACAGAACCATAGAAAATTCAATTGGAATATTGAAAAGAAGAATCTTTATATTTCCATAACAAGATATCCGATTCCAGTGAAATTAATTTTTGTGAATGAAGATTGATTACACTGAATGTTCATGAGTTTAAGTAGAACGAGCGATCAGAAAGGCAGGTAACCATAAAAACACAAATTTTTTTCCGTTTTCACGAATACACAAGTCTATTCTTTATTCTGAAGAATTATACATATTATTTAGGATTTGGCCGAAACGACTGCCAATATAGTATATTATGCAACGAGCGTATAATGATAGCTATTTTTCGTGAGGTGAAGCCCAAATCACCTAGTGAATAATAGCCATTATACGAGAGTAGCATACTATACTTTATCCACGACTACTGAATATATTTCTTGAAGATTTTAACATTTTGCGACCGCGACAAGACCCTTCTATGACAAGCGTGAAAAAAGTCAAGTTGACACATGAGAAATTTTTGGAGAACTGGTCATTGTATATTTTGTAATAAAAAAAGCTTTAATTGATATAATGAAAGTAGATTTGGCTCTCGATTGACAAGGTATGCCCATATTTGTTAGTTGGAGTACTTTAGAATACTGAAGAAATACCAATTTGAAAAATATTATATCAAAGCTAAATCTATGAAGCATCTGACAGCAGTGAATTATAATCTCATTATTCCCTTGTGATTAATGGGTATTATTGAGGCCGAGCACAGAGACGTACAATGGACGAATTTTACAATAGTCTTGGATAAAATAATATATCAATGAATGTTCCATCATCAAGAATTTCCCGTCAACATCTACAGAGCTGCTGTTTCGTTTCAATGGCCCGGGTTATACAGGGCTATCTACTTTTCATGAATACCTATAGTGAGTGTTATTATTTTCTCTTGAACCTATATTATTCACTATGTAAAATCATGGAGTGGTGGATCATGAGGCAAAGGTGTGTACATTGTTCGTATAAATTAACATTTCCTCTCGATATACTGAAAGAGTTGCAGTAGAAGTTAGCATTTCCCACCCATTTATAACATTTTGTCTTCATTGTAGAATCGTTAAAATGACGAATACGAACGATAGATATGATAATATGAATAAATGCGTCTTTTGAGTAATATTGTTAGAAATATTAGCATGATAATCGAGGGAAATAATGAGAGATGTAATATTGAGCTATAAATTAATTGTAAGTTATGTACTTATATCCGAAGATGATAAAGCGCCGTTCTCTCGACTTCTCGAGTTATTTGTGGTTATTTACAGTAATATTCTTTATTGATCTTTCATATGAACAGTGGGAAAGTTATGTGTAGGGGATATACAGGGTGGTTGGTGATGTGGTAGACAATGGTTATAAGGAGATATGAAGGACATGGATTTGATTAAGAAACAGGTGTTCAAATACCGTTGGTTTCAGAAAAACTACATTCCGACTAGGATGAAAGCTAAAGGGCATGGATACTTTCAGTAGGCGAATTCGGTTGCTTATTTTACTGTAACACCATGGTTATTATTACGGAACTGTAAATAGTTGAATGTTGATATTTTGTTTTTACCTTCAAACTTTCAATAAATATCGATTGAATATTCGAGGAGACATCAATTTCGTCGAAATTACATATTTGATATTCATTGCCATACTTCTATAGTAATTGACACCCAGTATGATAATCATTGACATATTTCATCTCACTTTTGCATCAATTTTGGTTAGATATCATCCTGCTTTCTCTCACTCATACATTCTCATTATATGAGTCATTGAGATATTCATACTAAAAATAATAGAGAAATAAGAAGGTTTAGACAATTTTATTCCATATAAACAAAGAAATAACAAAAAGTATTAGTGATCTTCACATGTATACCGATGTAATGAACTATTGGTGCTATCTAGGGTTTTTCATCTGTTTCCCCATATTTCAGAGTGTTTTATTTCTATTTGAGTCTTCACGTTATCATTCTGAAACTGGCATCATTAGATATTTTGCGCGAGATTTTGCAGTAGTGTCAAAAAGTGTATATGTTTACTTAAGGATAGCGACTGCACATAATTGCGTATATTTTCCGATTTTGTTCTGTCTTATTCGTTGGAAGTTTTCTATTGGTCGGAAGGTTTCAAGGAATATTTAATTGATGTAGGTAAACCCTATGATTTATATATTATGGTTAAAGCCTATGTCAATCACTGTTCGATTTAATATTATTGATACAGTTATTGAAATTTGGTTTAAACTTAATATATTGATCATTGAAAGGTTTATTTACATCAATTAAATATTCATTGGAACCTTCCGAACAATATAAAACTCCTAGGAATATGGAACATGAAAAAATCGGAAAATATAGGCAATTGTATGCAGTCCCTATCCTTAAGTAAACTCTAACATATACACTTATTGCAAAATCTCACGCCAAATACCTAATGATGCCGTTTTCAGGATGATACCCTGAGGGAATTGAACTTGACCCAAATAGAAATAAAACATTCTGAAGTTTTCGAATAATTTTAGTTCTAATTAGTTCTTTGATATTCAGAGAAGAATCTAGGTTAATAATTACATAACCTAGCATTTTGGTAAAAGTTTACCATTTATTTCTGAACATACCATAACGGTATGAGTTATCTCCGTTCGAAAAAGCGTCGAGATGCAGTCAAAAGATTTTGCTCGCTAGTTTATATTAAGCAAACCATATCTTATTGAAAGAGCCTTCCACTTCATCGACTTAAGGTTAAATCCACATAGTTGGACTACCACCAGTTTATATGAAAAACGGATAAACATCTCGCACTTCGTTCAGGGTTCATGCATCGGAGGTAGGTGTTCGTAAGGATCCCAGGAGAAGGCGTTTTGGTTCTGTTATTCTCAGAGCTAGGCGACATTACTTCAAATAAGGGAACCTAGAATGCCTTTCAGACGGAGCTCCTCCATAATGAAGAGCCCCAAATAGGGCGAAATAGCTATCTATGGATGCTCCGTTTGATATTACCAATTACCACTATGCATATTCTTTGTGCGTTGACGGGATTAGTTCCAAAGTATGGGTTTAATATTGGTTGATTTTTAAATCAATTAATATCATTCTCCGCTTTCATTTGTTCATATCTTCTTGATATTTCATTTTAGTGCATCCAATAGCGTACAAATCGTGTGAAAGAAGGGCTTTCAAATACGTTTAAGTCAAAAATAAAGTCAACAAAAAACATATTATATGAACAATTTACAACAAAAAGGCTTCACCTTGTAGGTATATTATCATACATATATTCTGGTTGGTGATGTTTAAATCATTCCCTTCAATGATCACCTATATCAACAAGTGGGAAAATGATTAAAGAGAATGAAATATGCACTGTGTCTACATTAAACATATTCAGCATATATTTTTTTCTATTCATCAATATAATTTATAACCCGCGATTTCGAAATTCCAAGGATAGAAAGTATAAAACCATCGATTCTCAAACCTATCAATTATTTCTACCCACCTCTATGTTCGGATGATTCATATTGAATTTCAAAATGGCGGTAAATTACAAAGTAATTACATTTTGTGCCAATTACGATCGTGCGATGCATATAACGAATAAAAGTTGCAAATAGTAATCATTTACATATTTATGAGTCAGTGTTAGATAAATAATATGTCCATGTTTCTTCACGTTGTACGTTTAAACAAAATGAACGACGACGCCATGTTGTAAAATCGATAATTCATTGATTTCTATTGGGTAATTATTCTTGAGAATCGCCTCTTTCGAATAATTGAAACGCAAGACATAAGTTAGTGTTGAGATGAGAAGCAATAGGTCTATACAATTCCAAGAGTATACAGGGTGTGGCGTACAGAGTGGGCAATATTGCACCGGTAGGGGAAAAGACATGGCCGATTAATACAATTGAAAAAACCAATGAGAGTTTCATGGTGCAAAAACTTCGAGAGGTGATCATACAAGTGATTTGCAACAAAAAATGTCATATAACACATATTCGAAATGTTGACGGTTATTCTTCAATTTAACATTTCTTGATTTCACGAAAAATTCCAAGTTTTTTCTCTATAAAGATCATTATTCAGTTTTCCTTGTGGTCTCATCAACTTTGACACATATTCGGAAAGATCAAAAAGTTTGCTACAAGATGAGAGAGTCTGTGTGCAGAAAACACTCTTATTGCAGGCGTGGTAAGACGAAAATCACCATTCTGAAGTTAACAAAATCAGTTCTATTTTTACATCGGTTTTCTCGATGAAATATTAATTATTATGCATACGCTTTCTCTTCAGTAAAACATTTAGTGTACTTTCGAATGACATACCAACTTTTGTGCTAGCTGCTCATCACTACATACAGTAGTACCTAGTAGTAGTATAAAACAAAGTCGCTTTCTCTGTCTCTATGTCCCTTTGTATGCTTAAATCTTTGAAACTGCGCTAGTATCATACACTACTGGAAAAAAATTAGGGATAAAAAAAAATCCAATTTTTTCCGCCATTTTCAACATGCCGTAACTTTGAGAGGAATCGTCGTACAAAGAATTAAAAAAAGGAAATTGTAGCTACAAGTGTCTAGTTTTTGGATTAGAGCTCAAAAATTTTAAATTTCAGTGGTTTTTCCAGTAATGATAGAAAAACATCAGCAACAAAAAAATTCTCAAAATTTTACGCACAGAAAATTGAATGAGGGTTTCAAGACCTTAAATGAACTCCCATTAATGAACAAACTTTGCTTATTCATAGAAAATTTGTTTTCTTCATGTCGCATCAATATAAAATTAACAAAAAAAGGGCTTTTGGTGGTTTTTTGGAAAATCTAACTGCTAGATCGAAAATGTTGAGGAAACCAATAATTTAAGTGTGACTTTCACAGTTCAATATGTTGATAAAAACTTACGAAGAGTCAAAACCATCCAGCGAGCCGTTTTTTGTTTGACTCGATTGAATTTTGAAAAAAATAAGGATCACGTTTTTTGCTCTGAGAAGCTCATATTCTTCAAAAAAGGCAATCAAGAATTTTCTCGAGCTTATTCCACATTTTAATTGCAGATAGTACATGCATTTCAAAAAAATAAAATAAGCTAACAAATAAATTTTTTATTAATTTAATAACGGATAATAATGGATCCTTTTCCATTTGAAGACCGATATCTCGGCGAGAAGTGGACGTATTGAGTGTCAAAAATGAATAAATTAAAGCTGAATCAACAAAGTATCCTATCATTAAAACGATTATGCAAAAATAAACTTTCCACGCTCGTAGACACAAAAAAAAAGTGGTAAAATTTCGAGAATTTTTTTGTTGCTGATTTTTCTATCATTACTCGAAAAACCACTGAAACTTAAAATTTTTGAAGTTCTTATCCAAAAACTAGACACTTGGAGCTACAATTTCCTTTTTTAAATTCCTTGTACTACCATTCCTCTCAAAGTTACGGCATGTTGAAAATTGCCGAAAAATTTGGAATTTTTTTTGACTCTTCAATTTTTTCCAGTAGTGTATATAATGGCTAATCTAATAACAACGAAAAAGTCCCGATCTTACGCCTTTGGATTTTTATGTCTAGAATACTTTGAAAGAGAAGGTAGGTATGTAATTCGCTTTTAGGCTCGGAAGGATATCATTAACAGAATAAAATTGTGTTGTGAAGAAATGCTTTGGACTTTGTAGTGTTGTAGATTAAGTACGAAAACGATGGTCGAATGTATTGAAGAAAGAGGTCCATGACTTCGTTATCATTTCGATTCAATATTATTTCATATAACTTACATTAAAGTTCTATCATGAATAGCTTCGAAATAGAGCGAAAATAGGTTCGGAATTTTTAGACTTTTGCGTGGTTATCATGTTAGCCATGATATTATAGCGGAGAATTAGCAGCTAGCACAGAAGTTGATATGTCATTCGAAAGTACACTAAATGAGGTATTTTTTACTGAAGAGAAAGCGTATGCATAATTATAATATTTCATAGAAAAAACCATTGGAAAAATGGGAATGATTCTGTTATCTTCAGAATGGTGATATTCTTCCTAACACGCCTGCAATAAGAGTTTTTTATGCACATAGACTCCTCATCTTGTAGCGAATTTATTGTACTTTTCTAAATTTGTGGTCAAATTTGATGAGACACCAAGAAAACTGAATAATGATCTTTTTGGAGAAAAAAAACTTGAAATTTTTCGTGAAATCAACAAATGTAAAATTGATGAATAACCGTCAACATTTCGACCATGTGCTATATGACATTTTTTTGAAAATCACTCGTATAATCACCCTCGAATTTTGTCCACTTCAAAAGTAGACATCTTGTATAATATTTGATGAATATAATAATTGAGAAATAGTTTGCTACGAAGTCTCTTCGATTTCAAGAAACAGAATCATATTATTTATGTTTCCAAATCAAGGCATACTGTCACAATACAGAAAAAAATAAATGGAATAGAATAATAGAACAAGCTGCAGGCCGCTGACTATAGGAAATAGAAAAAAATGATATTTAGAAGAAACATTAAGAATAAAACTTATCTTTCGAATGACACAATAAAAAAGGTATAGTCCTGGAAAAAAAAAAATAAAAATAGTGTATTACATCAGTATATATGTACACAGAGTCAACCACTATCGGGTTGTCAACAACTGATCCTCTTACCCTATTCAAATATGAATTAATTCTGTAAATGGCGCATTCTGTGTATCATTTGATTTGAAAGAAATGGTTTGAAAATAAGCCTATAGAGATCACCTGACTAATTTCTCCTTTGTTCTTGAAATAACAAGATTTATAAGTTACGACAAATTCTACCTGATCGAACTCAACTTCTTCCTTCCACAATTTTCGCTACTGACCACTACTAAAATCAATAAATTCCAATTCCAACACTCCAAAACGGTACCCATTAATCTCACCCCCAAGTTTATCTGCAATCAGAGTGTTAATACTGTTGATAGGAAGAAATTAACAGTTTATCTGATAATAAAATCTGGCAAAACATTTCCGACCACTTAACCCCTTGTGAATACCAAACCAATCAACCATATCGGCGATGGTTCGACAATTATCACCTACATTCTGACAAGTGGGGCCAAGTGGGAGCACCGAAAGTGGCCTCCCATTGGTCCAAATTGCCAGGTAGCACAGCCAGGTGAGTATCAACTTCCACAGAATCGCAGCATCTCACAGACCAAGTATCAACCTCGTGTTATCTGTCGCTATACTTAGCGGCCGCAAGAACCGCCGTGAGAAATAGACCGCGATTTTTGAAAATTTTTGAGGGTGCGCGAGTACAAGAGACTCTGGAACAATATCGGAAATTGTTTATGCAAGACAAGGTGTTGTTTTTGTTGAAGAGTGTTGTGTTTTGTGTGCGTGCAAATTTTTTCCACTGGTAATTGATTATTTTTAGAAAGTTGATTGCTTTTCCTTCACACAACTCGTACTCCCCTAAAAAAACTTTTTATCATTTTTAATATGATACAGAATATCAAGATATTCTTATTCGATGCATAGGTATTCATTCATCCGAAAATATTTATGTTGACTATCTACGAACTTATCGCTCTAAAATTCTTTATGGAAGAACTATTGAAATATTGCTTCTTATATTCAATGTTTTCAGCTTGTATCCGCCAACCGTTGTCGGGAAAACATATATATTGATATGGTTCAATTTATAGTTTATAATGGTCAGAATTATGTAGATAGGTAGGCAAAAAAAATTAGATGAGCGTTTCCATGGAATGATGGAGTGTCATGAGAAAAAAACTACAAAAGAAATGTAACTAAAGTTCTTCGCCTGAATCCACCCTGAGAAGAGTCAATATAATATCATTACAAATCAGTCTAGTAAATTGTTTTATCGTGTAATTCCGCACCCAATCCAATTAAAATAAATTATAATGACCCGATACCATAACATATCACAAATATATTGACTCTTCAGGGTAGATTCAATCGAAGAACTTTCGTTACATTTCTTTATTAATTTTTTTCTCATTGACACTCAATCATTCCATGGAAACACTCATCTAATTTTTTTAGCCTACCTATGTACATAATTCAAACTATTATAACTATAAATTGAACCATATCAATATAAAGTAAATTTATCAGATTCTCTCGGTCATATTCATATCAATATATTCTTTTGAATTGAGAGCTAACAAAATACTATACATGAAACATAAGTACCTAGCTGAGGTTGGTGCAAAACGTACTATACTATTCTGTCGTATGATACCAGAGCACAGGGAAAAACTTCAGTAGAAAAAAACCTATCTCGCCGTTTTTACAGAATCGAAACTTAAAACTATTCGAATAAATACCTTCAATATTCAGATACAAAATACTTAATTCTTGCTCTTGGCCAGGAGGGTGTTTTAACCAGTTTGGCATTCCAATGACGATTTTTCGAATCTCCTGTTCTTCTAAGACCGCTACAGAACCCAACTGAAGGGTAATCATCTCCCAAAGATTTGAATAGTGGCATTTCATCCTAAATATCGAATTCAATTCCGGAATAAAAAAAACGTGTAACAAACTTATGTGAAAAGGACGTATGTATGATATTTACCATATATACTTTTTTTCTCCAACCAAGTCAAAATTACAATAAAATTGGTTATAGTCAAAAATCGTTAATAATTTGGTTATAAATTCGAATACATACTAATCATGACAGTGATTGTCAAGTAGACGTCAAATGCCAATTACTTTTAGTAAGGCTCTACTTTTAGTCCTAGGATTAAAGAAGCGTTGTTAATCCTAGGGTTGAAAGTGTTGCTAAGTAACGAGTGAATTTTTGTACGGTAAGGGAATTGGTGGCTTTTGCACCTGAAAATAATACAAAAATGTCAACATTTTTTGATGGTTGGAGAAATAAATAATTTAAGTAACAAGTCCGAAAAATAGGTTTTTTTTTGGACGAATAGACATAATTTTAGGACTAGCTATAGGCAAGTCCTAGAAATCTTTGTGTCCGAAAAAACTACAATATTTCTTCGGCAACTGCTTAGAATAATACTATCGCAGCTGATTTGCATATTTTATTGTGAATCGCGATCAAAAAACATGAAAACTTTTGACGACTAATTTCATATGAACTGTCATCCGTTAATTTATAGCTATGGTAATGATGAACGGAATTTATCAAAAACACGACTACTTCTTAATTATTTCTCAAAGAAAAAGCGCCAGGGAAATGGGTACTTTCCGAAAGGGTTGCCGGAAAAAAATCCGACTTAATAATTTAATGGACAATATTTTACTTCCCTTGATTTCTTTATGATAGAACTGCTATAATAGTATTATAATTTTCGCTATTTCCATTCTTTTTGCTGCTTGTATTCAATGTTTGGGCAATCGCCAGCCGTCGTCAGGAAAACACTAAAGGATTGTAATTGTAACTTTCAGAAAAGCAACTTTCCTCACACTTTGAATATTTTCGTCATTTTCGACAGTTTTCAGAACATAATCATCGATGACTTCGATCTATTTCTGATTGAATCAGTTTTCAGAAATGAATTCCAAATTTTTTAAAAACGAATTTTATTATTGTTCTCGAATTATTGTATATCAACAGACTGTTGGAATTTTTGGTGGTAATTGACATGAAAACTGCGTTTCAGTTTTTCTTTTTTCAGTATTATGAAATTTCATTTCTCCCCCAAAATCCTACGGTTTTCATTCAAAGTAGGTTGAACAAGCTTGAAATTTTCAGTATCTCCTTTTTTATGTTCCTTGATTCGGACATTTGAAACTTAAGTTGTGAATGAATAAAACTGTAATGGTCGACTTTCATTCGGTGACGAATTTCATTAGATACCATCGTCCCAAAGTGAGTGAGCCATGACAAAGTGAACATACTGAAAACCTATTTGAACTAACTAATTACAAAAAAATCTTGAGAATTACTAGAAGCTGAAGTGTTATTTAGCCAAAATAATATTTTCTATGCTTTGCTATTGAATTAATGGGCGAACTCGCTCGAAATTGTCAGACCCTAGTGTGAGAGGTTCAGTTGTTGACTCCCTGATAGTGATTGACACTGTGCACATACTGATGTAATAAACTATTGTGCTATCTCTACCTATTTCAGAATGTTTTATTCTATATGGGTCAAGTTCAATTTCCTCAGG
This sequence comes from Propylea japonica, assembly GCA_013421045.1. NCBI lineage: Eukaryota > Metazoa > Arthropoda > Insecta > Coleoptera > Coccinellidae > Propylea > Propylea japonica. The sequence continues at coordinate 16,454,163 of CM024240.1, read as the reverse complement.
TTATCACCCTGAAAATGGCATCATTAGATATTTGGCGTAATATTTTGCAGTAGTGTCATAAGTATTTTATTTAAGGATAACGACTGCATACAATTGCGTAAATTTCCCGATTTTTTATGTTTCATATTCGTTAGAAATTTTCTACTATTTGGAAGGTTCCAAGGAATATTTAATTGATGTAGTTAACCTTTCAATGATCAATATATTAAGTTATAACCTTATGTTAATAAATGTGTCAATATATTACATCGAACAGTGATTGACATAGGCTTTACCCTAAATTTATAAATCATTGAAAGGTTTACTTTCACCCATAAATATTCCTTGGAACCTTCCAAACTTCTAACGAATATGAAACAGAACAAAATCGAAAAATATACTCATTATTTGCAGTCGCTAAACTTAAGTAAACATATATACACTTATTGACACTACTGCAAAATCTCGAGCCAAATATCTAATGATGCCGTTTTCAGAATGATAACCTGAGGACTCAAATAGAAATGAAAACTTCTGAAATATGTGGACACAGATGAAAAACCCTAGATAGCACCATAGTTTCATTACATCGGTATATATGTGAAGACGCCTAATACTTTGTTATTTCTTTGTTTATCTGGAATAAAATTGTCGTAACTTTCTTATTTCTCTATTATTTTGAGTATGATGTCTCAATGTCCATAAATGTTAATATATGAGTGAGACAACCAGGATGATAGCATAATCAAAATTGATGCAAAAGCGAGATGAAATTATGTCAATGACTATCATACTGGGTGTCAATTACTATCGAAGTATGTCAGTGACTATAAAATATGTAATTTCGACGAAATTGGTGTCTTTTTCGAATATTCAATCGATATTCATTGAAGTTTGAAGGTTATACCAAAATAGCAGCATTTAAACAATATTTCCGTAATAATAACCATGGTGTTATAGTAAAATAGGAAACCGAATTCGCCTACTGAAGTATCCATGCCCTTAGGTGTCAGTCACTATAGCTTTTACCATTATAATATATACTGAAAGTTCTATGTCCTTCTATACTAATATTATAAAGAGGAAAGATTTGTATGTTTGTGGGTTTGTACTTTGTGTGTTTGTGGGTTTGTGGCGTTGATACGAGGTTGCATAAGCTACTTGACCGATTGAATAATTATTTCACCCCTAGAATGCTGCACTATCATGAGTAACATAGACTATTCTTTTCACCCGAGAAAATTAGGGAAACCTACTATAACTTCAAAGATAAAAAATAGTACCACAATCAGCTATTTTCAGGTGCGTGCGCTGCAAAACCGTAAGACGTACATGGAAACAATGTATGACGGAAATGTACCTTTTTAAAAGTTCTACAAAAAAGTCCGCGATACCATATATCTTTCAAGGTTTACTCGTATCACCTTTTAAAGATTTCCGAAAGTTTCTCAAAATTATGCATTATTTGGGAGTATTTTTTCATGAATACACTATTGATCCTCATCCAATTAAATACGTTGTTCATACCCAGTATTTAATTTAGAACGAAATTGCCTCTTACATCATTCAATTATGATGAATACATCAAAAGATATGGCAGGTTGAGATCGCACCAAAATGCGTCTCTGAGGTAGGCACTAGGCGGGTTATGTATGTATTTTGGATTGCCCCGTATGTTTATGATCAAAAATCAGATCAACAAATGGCGCTGTAGTCGTTATTTAGGTTATTCATCTACTATGGCACTATGCAACTAAACAGCTGGATCGAACTGAATGAATTTTTGTGTATACCTACAGAACGTCTGTTGGTCTGCTAGTAGTTCATATAGCTAGACCGGATAGAATTTTTATAGGATTTTCATCAACCTTTTTCGTTCGAGACCACTTTAGGCAAAAGCACTATTCCCTGCAAAAAACGTGCAAAAATTGTTGGAAAATTTTCATCATTGTTTCCGAGAAACTTTTACCCATATTTTCCATCTCAACTCTACATGTGTTAATTATTTCTCTATCGCTATATCATTAAACTAATGGCATAATTAGTTAATCAAGTACTTGTAGATCATAATTCTGATGTAAATTCGCATATAAATATTCAATCATCGTTTTTTTTTCACAAATTCCTTTTAGTATTGATTGAATGTTTATGAATATTTAACCTTCAGATGCAATCAATATTTTTCTTGAGGATAGGAAATAGGAATATAATTTTGGTTTATCTGCAAAACAATGTTTCTTCTTATGCATTTATGTGAAGGGTGATTTAAAAGTTCTTTGACAAATTTCAGGAGGTAATGTAAATTGTCCAGATGAATATTGTCCAAAACGCTCCATTTCTAAGATACAAGGTGTGGAAATATTATTTTTCTTATGACTTTCGAAATACTGATCATAATTGAACAACAATTGGTATACTATTGGTTTTGAAGAACTGATTTCAGACATGCAACTTTTCACTTTGCATTTTTCACTTTTCAAATGAATTGCGTTGCTACAAACGCATTCATAATTGAAAAGTACAATGTGAAAAGTCAAGTGCAAAGTGAAAAACACTTCGCAAAAATTAAATGTTGGGAGAAATATTGTGCAATATAAATAATTTTCACTTTGAATTTGGCAGAATGCAAAGTGCAAAGTGAAAAGATGCAAAGTATGTCGGTGCAATAGGCCCCTGATGTTATTATTGCTCTCATTAATGAGGGGCGCCACATATTTCTATTTTTTGAGCGCTTGTTCTACTTAAACGAGTGCTATATCGTTTTGCCCAAATGTCTGTAATTTTCAATTCTTGAGCCGAAAATGGTCTCTAACGATAGGGTTCGACTCCCTGATGACGAATTCGTGGTCAAATTCAAATCTGTCCGTGAAGCCGTCAGGCTGTGAGCACGTTTACTTTCGAAAGGATTTTCCTAATGACTTGAGATTTTCAGGGTGAGTTGGTTCCCAAATCATGCGGTTATGTTCGTTAACCATCCAGATCGTACAGGGTGCTCCATAAAATATGGCCATTAAAAAATTTTTGTTCTCAATATCTCAGACACACGAAACCAATCGTAATGAAGTTTGCGGCCCCATGCAAAATGCTCATTATAGCTTTATATGCTTCAGAAAAAGTTTTAATGGTCATAGTGTTAACAGAACCATAAAAATTTCAAATGGAATTGGAAAGAAGAATATTTTCATAACAAGCATTCCATTCCATTATATTTTTTCAATTATGGATTTTTACATATTTCATTTTTCAATAATTTCCACAATGAAGTTCCGATCATGCTGAAATTTTGCATTAATATACATGAATCTTAATTCTTGTACAAAATTTTCTGTTGATAGCTTTATTGCTCTACCAATGAATGAGCACTCGAAAGCACCTGCTCAGGGTTTTCAAATTTTTAAATTCATCATCTCATTCATTGACCTTCTTATAATCATAAAAATCCTTTTTTATATGGACGCATCCAAATAAAATCATAATAAAAAACCGAAATGATGATCAATACACTCAACACTATCATTCGCAAGCTATAAATTCACCATGAATATAGAAAAAGGAATTAACATATAAGGAATTTCACTTATCAATAGCTGAACATCATTTCGTTACTTTCAGCTACCATAAAAGAATCGCAAGACTTATCCAAGATAAATTGTAACCTTTCTACATTTTATTTTCGTTTAAACTTTGAATATATTAATTGAAAAATATTCATTTAAATTGTATCATATATTTTTTGAAATAACGAGCCGCCACTGACAAAACCATCCACCTTTGTATCGTAGTAATAATGAAAACTAATTTCTCAATTGAAACACGTAAAATTTGCTTGTGAAGAAAGGGAAGATACGAAAAACCTTCTTATTGAATTTGCATCCTTTTTAAATTCATCATCTCATTCAATGACCTTTTTCCAGTCATAAAAATCCTATTTTCTATCGACGCATCCAAATAAAATTATAATAAAAAACCGAAATGATGATCAACTACACTCAACACTATCATTCGCAAGCTATAAATCCAACATGAATATTAAAAAAGGAAATTAACATATAAGGAATTTCACTTATCAATAGCTGGACATCATTTCGTAACTTTCAGCTACCATAAAAGAATCGCAAGACTTGTCCAAGATAAATTGTTACCTTTCTACATATTATTTTTGTTTAAACTTTGAAATATATTATATTGAAAAATATTCATTTAAATTTTATCATATATTTTCTGAAATAACGAGCCGCCACTGACGAAACCATCCAACTTTTGATCGTAGTAATAATGAAAACTAATTTCTCAATTGAAACACGTAAAATTTGCTTGTGAAGAAAGGGAAGATACGAAAAACCTTCTTATAGAATTTGCATCGTTTTTGAATTCATCATCTCATTCAATGACCTTTTTCCAGTCATAAAAATCCTATTTTCTATCGACGCATCCAAATAAAATTATAATAAAAAACCGAAATGATGATCAACTACACTCAACACTATCATTCGCAAGCTATAAATCCAACATGAATATTAAAAAGGAATTAACATATAAGGATTTCACTTATCAATAAACTGGACATCATTTCGTTACTTTCAGCTACCATAAAAGACTTGTCCAAAATGAAATATTACCTGTCTACATTTTATTTTTGTTTATTGAAATATATTATATCGAAAAATATCGAAAAACAACTGCTGGCAAGTTCGGTAACGGAAATATTCAGTGATTTTTATGGTCAAATTATTGTTCGTTATCAAAACAATAAAGTAAGGTGCAATAAAAATACAGTTTATCGGTTTATTGGACGTTCAGTAGTTATGGATGCAGTAATTTTTCTTCAAGCGATTAAGTACACACAGGTATTGATGAAAACTTGCTCAGAAATTCTTTGAATACAGTTTGAGCCACGATTACATACATTCAGATTACAGTAAATGTGGAACAGAAATGATGACTATAATAATAATGAAAAAAATACATTGAAATGTTAATTGCACTGCTGTTTTTGGAGAAAAGCTTGCTATCATTTGCTCAAATGTCTGTATTTTTCGAATTTTGAGCCGAAATGGTCTCAAACGATAGAGTAAGACTCCCTGATGACGAATCCGTGGTCAAAATCAATTCTGTCCAAGGGGCCACCCAGCCGTAAGCTATATATTAATTTTATGTAATGAATCAGCGAGGAAACCCCTCAGCAGAAAATAAATTAAGCCACTGGATTCCCACCAAAAGAGTGCCTGTTTCTGATATTACAGGTATTTTGGCAAAACTATAGTACACAATGTAAAGAGTTCAATGAATATATTAGTACAGTATATTTGTGCTTAAAAGCACCCCTAGCGTTTGGGGTAGTTTCGATATCTTCCATTTTTTATGTTTTTTGGGGTGCTGAATCCGAATCTGATGATGAAGAAGAAAGATGAAAAATCATTCTTGGTCAGTTTTTTGCTTATTACTCGAAAACTATCAACTTTTCGTGAAAAACCTTTCCATACGACATGAAAGTACATAAAATTTCCTACAACAGCGTGTTCTGCGACAACCCATTCTGGCTCAAATTATAGTTGAAAATAACGCAATAAATGAAAAAAAAATTAATTCTATGATTCCGATCGATGATGCGGTCTTCTTGAAATTTTTCATGAACATTCATATATATCAGTCTCGATTCACAAGAAAAAAAATTCACTCGAATCGGATATCTTGTTATGGTAATATAAAGATTCTGCTTTTCAATATTCCAATTGAATTTTCTATGGTTCTCTTCACACTATAATCACACAAGTTTGCTTAAGGCTTGATATGAGGATCTTGCATTTGGGCCCGCAACATTTCATATTTCGATTGGTTTTGTTTTGTCTGAGATCTTGAGGAACAAGATTTTGAATGGCTATGTTTTATGAAACATGAAAAACCTCAGAAAACATAAAAAATGAGAGAAATGAAAACTACCCCAAAACTTTCCTGCTAAAAGCAAAATTCGACTGGTTTATATGTATATTTGCACAGTATTTCCTGATTTTCAATTTCACATCTTTCACAAAAAAATCACATTAGATCACACTCTTCAGATAATATGTGAATTTATTCGTTCAAAAATGTTTGTATGTTTAGTCTATTAGACCTTGAGTTTTTTTATTACTATAAATCAATTTAATTACCAAAATCAATATATTATGGGCACTTATTGCAGTGTAATTGCTACAAAAAATTCTATTTCAATAAAATATAAAAAATGACCCCCGTGACCACTAAAAGTCCTGTCTAAATAAATTTATTTCAAATCGGAAATGAAATAAAGAAACAATTACCATTCAGGATTATCTACACTAACATTGATTTCTTTGAAATTCCGATATATGGAAATGGATTCACAATGAATGTGACACATTCCTTTGAAGTGTGACAAACAACATCAAAGATATTGCTCACATGTTAAATTGTAACAGATACCACATAAAATAAACAAATAGTTATCTTTTTCACAACAGCGTGAAATTTTCACCTGTTTCCACATATTATAAGAAGTTAATCAGCTGAATCTTTTATTGCCAATGATAAAACCTTTTATGTCAAATTTAATGGCAATATTTTCATCGATTGTATTCATGTGTAATATTATAGTTATTTTGTTTGTCTAACACCTACAACCTGGGCAGGTTAACTTTTAAAGGAATCGACGTTAGCATGTCGGAGAAACACAAGATATTGTTGGCTTTCGAGTTTATTGAAGAAAAATAAATATGAACAAGTTATTGCTTTTTAAACATGAGAAGTGGCGGAGACAGTTTATACGAGGTGTGTGAAGGAAATTCTGTTTTTCTTATGAAATATTCATCATGTTTTATTGTTTAGTGCGATCGAGTGAGGAAAGGTTGTCGTGAAGAATATTTGTTGACAGTTCTGTGATGCTCTGTGATAAAGGAACTCCAATGAAGTCTCTGGGAAACCAGGATGTTAAATAGAAGATTTCAGTGGAAGATTTTTGCGCTTACTGTGCCTGTTCTGCTTGTGTTGCTGTCTAACAGGTAGAGTCAAATTATAATCCTTCTTATTTCTTTGCAAAACAATTTATTTCAGTAACGCACGAGGTAAAATTCCAATTTTAAATAGGTAAATTAAACGTTTTCAATGAGCATCGAATTTTATAACTAAAAGTACATTATACCTACTCGTCGTAGTGTAAGTGCTCTGAGAGACACCGAAAGATCTGTCTTTCAAATGAATAGATAATATACCCTGTATATTATCTTATCATTTGAAAGACAGATCTTTCCCAAACTTGACATCAACCCGGAACCGGGTGAAAGGGTAAGTAGCTGGTTATCAGAAAGATATAAAAAAAAAATCTAAGTTGCATGATTTTAAAATAGAAGGCATTTAAAAAAACACAGAAAATTCTACACTCTGTTACAGTCTTTTCACTCCTGTTGCCACAATCAACTTTTTCCAAATAGCGTGCCTAAACTGTTATCAAAATTTTGATACCAGCTGCTCTAGACTTCATGAAAATAGGGCTAAGTTCTCAGAAAAAAATTCAAAATAAACGATTGCCTAGTTTCTACTGACTGTATTGAAAAAAAATGTACTACGCAAGTTTGGCATATTTTTATCAAAAGTTGGTGCATTTAGTGAGGATTCCAAAATGGTATAATTCTTGGTGAATTGTAGCTACCGTAGTTCAAATTCGCTTTCAATTGCCTGTGAATTCACTTTTTTTTTAACTGCTTCCTAGTAAAAGAAGTCATTAAATTCAAGTCCAGTCCCCGAGATTGGACCAGAACGTCCGATCCAATGTTTCCAGAAAAAAATTTTCCATAGAAATTTCTCCGGAAAAATTTTTTTTCTGGAAACATTTTTCCCAGAAGATGGATCGGACGTTATGGTCCAATCTCGTGGCCGACCAGTTCACTGGACTTGAATCTAATGGATTGTTTTTACTAGGAAGCAGTTAAAGAAAAAGTGTATTCACAGGCATTCGAAAGCGAATTTGAACTACGGTAGCTACAATTCACCAAGAATTATACCATTTTGGAATCCTTATTAAATGCGCCAACTTTCGACAAAACATGCCGAACTTGCGTAGTACTTTTTTTTTCAATACAGTCAGTTGAAACTAGGCAATTGTTATTTTGAATTTTTTTTCTGAGAAGTTAGTCCTATTTTTATGAAACCGAGAGCAGCTGGTATCAACATTTTGATTACAGTTTAGACAAGCATTATTCAGGGGTTACACAGCAAAAAAAAAGTTGGAAAAAGTTGATATTTGTGGCAACAGGAATGAAAAGACTGTCACAGATTGTAGAATTTTCTGTGTTTTTTCAAATGTCTATTATTTTCAAAACATGCAACTTAGATTTTTTTCATATCTTTCTGACAACCAGCTTTACTTGCCCTTTCACCCGGTTCCGGGTTGACGTCAAGTTTTGGGACACCTGTATATAGATAATCTAACCAACCAATCTCTTAATTGAATAATTTATTGTGAGGTCCATTCATTTATGATTGTTTGCATTTTCGATTCACAAATCTCAAAATCAATTGACATAACATACTAAAGACACTGTCGTGAATAATTGCGAAAATGAAATTTTAATAAAAAAAGCAGAAAACTGATAGTGAGTAGAAAATAGAATAATTTACATTTAATAAACAAGTAATACAGTGGAATTTCCCTATAACGAAAGCGCTAAATCCGAAAAAAAATCGTTATAGAAAAATTTCGTCATACAGAAAAGTTGTTTTAAGATAAAAAAAATGATTACTATTTTCAATTTATCTATGTTTCAAAAAAGAAAAGTTGTTTCTATAATCGGCAATGTCGCGGTCGACTTCACTGATGAATTTAAGTTTATCATTCAAACTTCCTTTTCGACATTTTCGCACAACCACTTCACACTAGGGTAATGGTTAGTTTGAAACCAAACAGCTAGGGGTGTATTTAAAACTGTTTCAGAAGGATCTCTCTGCCCGCCGTAATGATTTAATTTAAGGTCGGGATTTATTATGTACGTCCAGAAAAATTTCGGAAAAAACCCAGCCGTTTACCTATAATACTATGATACTCCACGGCAATTTATTTTTAAAGAATGAAATTCGTATAATTTAACATTCACTTTGAGAGCTGCCAAAAGACACTCAAGACTCCGTCTTGAAGTTGAATATATACATGAATAAATTTCGAATAGAATGTGTATAACTACCTACATATTTCAAGAGCTGACCGGTTGAGGTCTTATTTATAAGGGCCTATAAATGAAAAGATGAAATTATTAGAAAAATACATTGTATAGTCAGCATTGAATTTTACTAAAAAAAATTCTCAAAGAAACTATATTATGAAGAACAGAATGCGAGTACTTTAACACTGTCTTCGAGTGTTGCCAAAAGACAAGAAAAAAATTTCAGTGGGCTTACTGTGCCTGTTCTGGTTGTGTTGCTGTCTAACAGGTAGAGTCAGATTACAGTCCTTTTAATTTTATTGCGAAGAAGTTTATTCCATTAATCCATGAGGTAGCACTCACATTAAGAATGAATCATTACAAAGTATTCCATAGGCATTGTATTTTAAAGTAAAAAAACATAATACTTCTCGAAAATTATATTTTCAAAAAACAGAATGCAAATAACTCAATTTTTAATGCTGCCATGAATAATTAAATGAATACATTATGAATACAGTGTGCATACATATAGTCTGTTCACGAAAGTTTGAGCGCATAGTAGGTGTTTGTTTATTTATCTGAAGTTGGCAGTATTTGCTGTCATAACGTAAAATAAAGTCAACGTTGCCGAATGTACCCGACCTCGTCCGACGAGATTCCGAGTTATCAGAGAACTCTATGCAATATTGACAACATTGCGTATCAATCTGACAAGAGAATAAACAACATAACCTAAAATTTTAAAATACACAGTGGAATATGACAAATTGTCATGGCCAACCGACGGCTCAAACTTTCGTGAACGGACTATAGTTATTTCAATGTCTAACCGAATTCAGTATAGAATAGATAGTCAGAATAATTGATTAATTCATTGTAAAGTTTACTTATTTTATGGTGCTCTTTGTCATTTTGATTCAACAAGAAATCGCATATTTCAAATCAATTGTTTCATCACATTCAATAGGTAAGCATTGATTTTCATAATTAGAAAAACATAATACTCATCGAAAATAATATTGTTGAAGAACATAGCGCACTTCAACTTATGTACCTCATTCTTCAGTATTCTAAAGTACTCCAACTAACAAATGTCAATCGAGGGCCAACTAAAGCCATTTTTATTACAAAATATACAATGACAAGTTTTCCAAAAATCTTTTATGTGGAACTTGACTTTTTCCACCTTTGTAATGAAAGAGTTTCGTCACGTTCGCCAAATGTTAAAATCTGCGAGAAATATATTCAGTAGTCGTGGATAAAGTATAGTATGCTACTCGCGTGTAATGTCTGTTATTCACTCGGTGATTTGGGCCACTCGCCTACGGCTCGTAGCCTAAACTTCACCTCGTGAATAATAGCTATCATTATACGCTCGTTTCATAATATACCATTAATCATTATCAATTTTTAATCTTATATCATTCCGTAGTTTTTGATCATTCACAAAAATTCAACTCTTGTATTATGGTCTAGATATGTCTGAAAAATTCTATTCAAACTCTATTCAATCTCCGAAATTCCTAGATAATATTCAAGAACCACATAAATTTCTCCTTCTCGAGAGGCAACGAAACGAATTTCCATGCTGGTTTCAAAAGAAAGACTTGGTATTTTTAACCCATTTACTTCTCAAAAAGCCACATGTTGAAAGCTTTTCATAGAAAACAAAATTCTTGATGATTTATCAAGGACTTGTGTTATTCCTTAAGTGAATCATTTGTCATAATTAAAAAAGTGGGGTTTCACCCAACCCATTAAAAATTGAAAAATACCATTAGGTACTTAATATGCAATTATCCCAACAACTATTGGATCAAAATTCCTGACATTGAATGCTGATTAAGCTGTCATTTAAAAAAATATTGATTTATCATGTGCTAAATAAGCAAATTAATTCCTCTGGAAATATGTATGATTTATATATCTAGTTAATTTTATTCGAAGAATTGTGACATTAATTGAGTAGTCAATGTTTATAGCAGATTAATTTCAATGAAATTGGAATTTCATGGAATGAGGGGTATTTTATAATTTGCTCTAGAGAATAACTTGAGGAATCGTTCATATGAAATCTATGAATTTTCACGTGCTACCTTCGGGTTTTTTGTAGAATGTTATGGTTTTTCCGATTGTAAATGCATAGCTAATATCTTACAAGCGTGCCTAAATTGTTGGAACCTTTTTGATCTAGTTGTGTTAGTGACAGTAGTGTCAATAGATTGAATTAATAAAAGTTGAGAGAGAAAAGTTACTCCATTCCTTTGTACATGTAACGGGCCCGAAAACCCACAGTTGGCCAACAGTTAATCCTTCTTCGATACTTTTACATAAATATAAATAAAAACACTTTTCTATAGTTCTTTTATCTCTGGAAGTAAAAGGTTTTCTAATAAGATGTGTTATTTTGATATTCAAAGAAAGATGCCATTTTTTTAATATGAATGATCGGATGTTTATTTCATTATAAAGAAGAAGCTATGCCGTTAATAGTGGAAAATAACATCAGGCTAATGACCACCACGACCACGCTTACAGGATCATATCCTTTTAATGAAATTTTCCATAACCAAATCGCGAAGTGACTGCCTATGTCCTCGATAGCCTCACGAATTCCATCGTTGAGGTCTTGAATCGACGCTTGGCTATTGCGTAGATCTTCTCTTTCACGTGGCTCCAAAGGAAGAAGTCACAAGATCTCGGTGGCCAATTGTGATCACTTCTTCGGGAGATAACACGGTCCGGAACTTTTTCCGCCAAAGATCAATGGTTTCGTTGCTTGTGTAGCACGTATCGCCGTCTTGTTGAAAGTAAACGTTGTCCAGATTAATACTATCCAATTTCGGCCATAAAAACCCTGGGTTTTCTTCAACACTTTCGGCTACAGCAGCAGTATTCTCGGCTGTTCTTGAGCGACGCACGTGCACGGATTTATTCTTCACACCACTAACTTGTCCCAACTGCTCGAATTTTTTACCAATTTCTTTATTGCGGTCCGACAAGGTGCTTTACGACGACTCAAAACAGTTCTAGTTTTACGAACCGTGTCTGCCAAATTTTCAACATTTTATAGTGAATTTTAATAATTTCAATGCGTTCTTGAAGCGTGCATCGTTCCATTTTTATTAATGACGTACTTTCTACTTGTCAAATGTCAAAAAATGACAGCTTCAAACGTGACATCTACCGAAATAGCGGGCTATTCAAAATAACACCTCTTATTGGAAAATCCTTTACTTTTCCATACTTCTTTTATCTCTAGTACCTATAACTTTCTCACATACTCGTCGCACGGGATTTCAATATTTTTTGAAATTGTAAATTATTATATGTACAGGGTGATTCAAGTATCTTGGTAACCTAATTTTTCTCGAAAAGGGATAGATATTTTTTATGCTGTTGATGGTGTTTGGTACAAGTGAATATTGACTTGAGATCAGCATTAAAGTCGGAGAAAGGAATTAAGACGCCAGGCGTCGTGGCGCTATCAAAATTTTTTTCTCATGGAACATCCTCTTTTTTATTATGTCATCGAAAAATAATTTAATTCTGAATATTTCTTTATACTATTTTATTTTTTTCTATTTCTTACCGTCAGCGACCTACAGCGTGTTTTATGTTAATTGTATTCCATTTATTTTTTCTGTATTATGACTTTTTGCCTTGATTTAGAGTGTGTTCTTTAAAACAAAAGAGACTTTGTAGCAGATTATTTCCGAATATGAATGAGAGCGTAAAAGATTTCAACGTCTCGTTAGTGCGTTTCAAATTTTTTCCATAAATGTATTTTAAAATCAGTCTCTCCATTCTTGTAAATGAATCAAAATCTCAAGGGTAATTTCTGTCTGAAAAGATCTTGTCTCCTAGAATTCCAAATTTTGCGAATGACAATAAAACATTACCGCAAAACTATCTGGATATCCAAACCAGTTATAACAAAATGCAACATTCACTTTTATTGTGTTATCTAATTCTTACCGATCGTACAATTTTTGTATGGATTTTTATGGCATATTATTAATAAATGTCCATTTTTATGGCATGGAGATAATACCTTTTGATGAGTTTCTACTAAGTTACGTTTCTACGGATGTTATTATTAAATTTTTATGACGGTCTCTCCGAGATATTGCAGTTTGGTTGCCTTTGCGTTTTTTATCACCTCGCGTATCGATGAAGCTTACATAAAGTTTTATGTTGAATGGGTTTGATCGTTACGTTAGTTTTACAGTAGATTAATTTATTTACTATGTAAGTCTCTTGAATTTTTAGATGGAATAATTTCTGTTGAATGAACATTTTAATTTAATTAACAGTGGCGTGGAGAATGAAATTATTTATCGAAAAAACAACATACTCATTTTTGTGTACCTACTTGTTTTTTGGTGTTTTCGTTTGGATCTTGAAGCTAGGGAGTCACCCAATTACCACATTATTTTTTTTCGTACTCTGAAACACCCTGTATCGAACAGATTCTGAATTAGGTATAGAATTTCGGAAAACATTTTTTTAAGTTTTCTATTCTGTGGGTCGAAATTTTTGCCAAGTGTTTGTATCGTTATTGAGCAGATGAATATTAAAGGACTCGATTGGGACACTACAAAATACGGTTTCCTCATAAAATCTTAATGAAAGAATTGATAATCACTCGAAAACCGTATTATGAACTTGGTGTAAAAATGTAAGGAAAAACTTTCCTATTTCGTTAGCTTTGCAAAAAGGTAAATACGTCAATAATTCCTTGATGCAATCAAAAACAATGACCGGAAAACCGAAAAGGTATCAGACTTTTTCGAGTCATTCAGATATCCTATTCTCCTCTATTTCATTCGAACCATGGCATGCTTACTAATCACGAGTGAAATAGAGGATAATATCTAACATAAATGACTCGAAAAAGGCTGTTACCTTTTCGGTTTTCCGGCCATAGTTTTTGATTGCATGTACCTTTTTGAAAGGCTAACGAAACAGGAAAGATTTTCCTTACATTTGTATACATTTGAAACAAACTCGTGAAATTATATCAATGTGATCACCTCTTCGAGAGATAACACAGTCCGGAAACTTTTTCCGCAGAAGATCAATGGTTTAGTTGCTTGTGTGGTACGTAGCGACGTCTTTCTGAAAGTAAACGTTGTCCAGATCAATACTATCGAATTTCGGCCATAAAAAGTCATTAATCATCTTCAATTCAAAAGAACGACGAGGAATGGACAAACCTGAGTTTTCTTCAACACTTTTGCAGCAATATTCAGCAATATTCTAGGCTGTTCTTGAGCGACGTGCACAGGTTTTATTCTTCACATCACTAACTTATCCCAACAAGTCGAATTTTTCCGCCAATTTCTTTATGGCGGTCCGAAAAGGTGCCTCACGACGACCCAAAAATGTTCGAGTTTTACTAACCGTCTCTGCCAATTTTCACCATTTTCATAGTGAATTAAAATAATTTCGATGCGTTCTTGAAGCGTGTATCGTTCCATTTTTAGTAATGGCATAGTTTCTACTTGTCAAATGTCAAAAAATGACAGCTTCAAACGTGACATCTACCGATTAGCGGGCTATTCAAAATAACACCTCGTATTGGAAAACCCTTTAGTATCATGAATAACTAGTTCAACATAGACTCATATGCAATACTACAGAAAAAAGGATGGTTGTGCCTAATCCAAAAAGATTGTCGAAAGTGCATACTAACTAGAAGCATCTCATAAATATTTTCTGCAGTCGGATTTTTATGGGCAAGTATTCGAATCAGAAGAATTCTTCGCTGTGATTTATTAACCCATTCAGTTGTCTCATTGACAAGTACTTCTTTAGGTAATACATGAATGATTTTTCATTTAAAACTTGAATTCAGGGATGACCAGATTACTATATCAGCTTTCAGGTATCGCAGCCAATTTTCTTCTTAAAATCTTGAACCTACCCTGAAAATTTCGAACTCGTTCCTTCCAAAAGGAAGATTTGGTCCATTAGCAAACTGAACTTTATAGATATCGTGACCTATCCTGAAAATTCTCTATTCCTTTCCTTCACTTTATCTTTTCAAATGAAAATAAAGGTTTTTCCAATAAGGGGTGTTATTTTGAATAGCTCGCTATTTCGGTAGATGTCACGTGTAAAGCTGTCATTTTTTGACATTTGACCAGTAGAAACTACGCCATTGATGAAAATGAAACGATAAACGCTTCAAGAACGCATTGAAATATTTAAATTTACTACAAAAATGGTGAAAAATTGGCAGAGACGGTTCGTGAAACTCGAACATTTTTGGGTCGTCCTGAAACACCTTGTCGGACCGCAATAAAGAAATTGGTGGCAAAATTCGAGCTCAGAAAACCCAAGAGTTATTGTTGGAAATGGAAAGCCTCTGTATCCTCAACGTGTGACTGTTTGGTGCTGTTTATGGTCCGGCAGAGTCATTGGACCATACTTTTTTAAAAATCAAGCTGGAAAAACAGTTACAGTGAATGGATTGCGCTATCGTGAGATGATTAATGTTTTTTCATGGTCGAAATTGGATAGTATTAATCTGGACAACGTTCACTTTCAACAAGACGGAGCTACGTGCTACATAAGCAACGAAACCATTGATCTTTTGCGAGAAAAGTTTCCGGACCGTGTTATCTCTCGAAGAGGTAATCACAATTGGCCACCGAGATCCTTCCTCGTGAAAGAAAAGGTCAACTCCAATAGCCCAGCGTCGATTCAAGACCTCAAAGATGGAATTCGTGAGGCTATCGATGACAAAGGGCAGCCACTTTGCGATTTGGTTATGGAAAATTTCATTAAAAGGATATATGGTCCTGTAAGCGTCGTCGTGGTGGTCATTTGCCTGATGTTATTTTCCACTATTAACGGCATAGCTTTTTCTTTATAATGAAATAAAAATCCGATCATTCATATTGAAAAATGGCATTTTTATTTGAATATGAAAATAACACCTCTTATTGGAAAACTCTTTATATGAGTTATGATACATCAAATTGAATACAATTGGATTACCTATTCAGCGATATGGCTAAAAGTAGAATTTGTTGTGTCATTTTTGACCTCTCGTTCTACTTAAACGAGTGCTATATCGTGTTGCCCAAATGTCTGTAATTTCAGAATTTTGATGAACATTCTTGAATAATCGTACAAAAATTCTGTAAACAACAATTAAAACCTTGTACTATTGGTCCCATTCTCAACTGAAAAATAAAATGCAAAAAATATTAGTTGATAATCATGCAAAATTTATGCGTATCTTCATGACACCACAGACAATCTTAGTGCGAAATAAATCAAATCGAAGAACAGCTAAGAGAAATGAGTTATCTTCGAATTGATATCTATTCGGAAAATACCATCGTAAGGCGTTGAATTCCCGATGAAAACCTACGCCGTTGGTACCAACGATGGATAGCTATCGACCAATAAATCCACATTAACTTGTTTTGTTCGCCCCTGGGCAATGCTTCCAACATCTATAAAATATATACAGTTAGTGACAATAACACCTAATTATATACTCCTAGAGGAGATTTTATTTATGCCCAACTTATTCCTGTTCCAAACCTATGATTATTTCTTGGGTGGTGCAGACGTCCATAATTTTTTATTTCAATTTTTGCTTGTCAAGTCGACGATTTCAATGAATACAATGATTCTCCTCGAAGCAAGAATTTCCACTGAAATCTTTGTAGTTGGTGGTTTCACTGTTACGCTTTTGTTCCGGACATTATGTCGACAAAATTTGAGACAATATTCAGACAGAAGAATTTGCGTTTTATTTTTCTACATATGTATTGTCTACAGTATACTGGAAACCATAATTTGAGATGAAAAGATTACATAATATAGTCCGTTCACGAAAGTTTGAGCGCATAGTAGGCATTTGTTTATTTATCTGAAGTTGGCTGTATTTGCTGTCATAACATAAAATAAAATAAATGTTGCCGAATGTACCCGGGCTGGTTCGATGAGCTTGCGAGTTATCAAAGAACTATATGCAATATTGACAAAATTGCGTATCAATCTGACAAGAAAATAAACAACATAACCTAAAATTTTAATATACACAGTGGAATATGCCAAATTTCCATGGCCAACCGATGGCTCAACCTTTCGTGAACGGACTATAGTAGGTATACTCTAAAATTTTTGATAAAAACGACGTGAGCGACATTTGAATTTAAAATAGTTGATGTTGAAATTTAATATCTTAGTTCGGTTTATACAGGGTCTCTATAAATGATTGTAACAGCGCAGTTGGCTTTGGATTATGCAAACCACAGAATTCTGTGATCATGCAATGCTCTGATTGGTTAGAGATTGGTATTCTTCAATCCAAAGCCAACTGCGCTGTTACAATCATTTATAAAGACCCTGTAGATGGATCCTTAGAATAGAAAAAAGTCCTCAGCAGTTGTTTCATAGCGCTCTTTCATTGGTGGAACAATAAGGCTATTACCTCAAAACTTTCTGACTTAAAATTTATAATGAATAAATTGCTACAAAATCTAAAAATCGGAATTATATAAAAAAGAAATATCTGAAAAATCGATAACTTTATATATCAGAAATCTATGGTTCTGATTTCACAATCCTTTTGATAATTTGCATGATCAATCACTTCGCCAATTTGCATTCTCAATTTCGATTTCATTTTGTTTCTCTTTCTCATGAAAATATAATAGTTTTTTTTTTATTTTACGATGGTGGCACAAATGCAACTTCCACAAATTTTTACGTACTGCTTCGAATTGGTTTTGAACATTTCAATACAAAATTTCAGCTAGATCGAATTGACAAATTCTGAATTATTCTAAAAAATTTATTATTCAGCGAAAAATGAAAAATTGAATATTCCGATTGAATTTTCCATATTTCTGTTAATAATATGGTTACAAAATGAGGCTTTTTATGAGTACGTGGCTGCACATTTAATTCTGATCGGTTTAGTTCTGTCTGAGATATTGAGTAACAAAAATTTTGAATGGCCATATTTTATGGAGCACCAGTACGGTTTTGCAGGTAAACGAAGCTAACCGCGGCATTTAGGAACCGAAATTACCCTGAAAATTTCAAGTCTTTAGGACAATCGTAAATGGAAATGATTTGAATTAATTTTTGACTTCTGAAATCGATACATGAAATCATAAAAAACTCTTTTACTGAAGATTATATATCATTATGTATTTTTAGTCGAAGATGGAAATTATCATAAATCAGTTTAAAATTTATGTTAATTTATGTCTTGGAAATTTGGAAGCAACTAATTAGTATCTACGCAATTACATAACTTATTTCGGAACAATCAACAAGGTAGAGCTCTCGAACTATAAGTAATTATTGACATGAAAGATGATACCATGCAAATCAAATGATATTTTTTGTCGAAATTCCGATATATGAAGTTAGAATTGGGAAGAACTGTCAAATATATTTTGTTATAATCTATCTGATATCTCTTTTGCAACGGAGATATTTCACATTTACATAGGTAAAACATGATATTACTACGATGATCCTAGGTCAATGATCGACAAATAAGTAGCGGTTTTGAGTATCAGAAAACATGACTTTCATTAGCCACTTGTATCTAAATGGCTGTTGAAAACTCTCCATATTGATTAGAAAATTCTGTTGCATTAAAGTATGGGAATCGGCATTTTTTGAAAGTGGTAATACAACTTCAGTTGCATAAAATGATGATTTTCTGTTCACTCAAATGCCTGTAGCAGAGTAACCTCTTTATGATGACCTCTCTTTGTAAAAATGCTGGAAACACATTAAACATTTCTCGTAGTTTACTAAGCTGGTGAATGATGAATCTAAACTGCGTACCAAAAAAGTAACTTAACTACTCAATAATTTTTGTACGTACTAAGAATTATCAAGGAAAATCCTCGCACCCGTCGATTTTTAATTTCAGAGTACCTAATTTGTCCTATGTTATACAGAAAATTTGTTTCTATAGTCGGCAATGTCGCGGTCGACTTCACTAATAAATTTAAGTTTATCATTTAAACTTAAGCAGTTCCTTTCAGACATTTTCGCACAACTTTCACACTAGCGAAATGGTTATATTGGAACCAAACAGCCAGGGGTGTTTTTAAAACTGTTTCAGAAGGATCTCTCTGCCCGCCGTAATTATTTAGTTTGAGGTCGGGATTTATTACGTACGCCCGTAAAAATTTCGGAAAAAACCCATCCTTATACCTTCTTACCAATATCCATTCAAAGAGTGATGCTCTTTGAATATTTCGTGGTAGAGAGAATTTACTTCGTTTTAGAAGGTGTTTTTAACATGGAATTTGGATTCAATGTGCAATGTCTTGTACATGTTATACATCAGGTTAAAGGTAATATGATTACCTATTCAGCTTGAAGAAGTAGTTGTGCTGTTTCTAATTGAAAAATCAGGGAATATTTCGAAACTTATGATTGGAGAGTACTGCAATCATACAATTATTCTTTTACTAATTATTATTGAGGGAAATTCACGAATCCATGTACATATTTGTAATTTCGAAAGCAGGTGTTCCTATATTTTTTTGAATTTGAAATGTCTCACCCCCTACTGCCCACACCCCTTTACTTTTTTTCAAATAGAAATAGATGGATCGTGATACTAGTCCGGTCTAGTCTAGACCAAAAAATGAGAGTAAAGTTACATAAAGTCCCAACAAGCTGAATTTCTGTGAAGTTGTTCAAAACATAATTATAAACAATGTCCTAAAAGTTCCTCATCATTCCCCTGTGAGGAAAAAAATTTATTCGAGGTCAAAGGTAAAAAAAATTGAGTTTCTCGCGATTTTCAGCAAAACGGTAAGTTTTATCATAAAAGTACCTCAGACAAAAATTGTAGATCATAAAATTATCTATAAAAAATGTATCCATACTTTTTTCCTAACGAGCCACCGTTTCTGAGATATAACGATTCAAAAAGTAATAAAAGTTGTTATCACATAATATGCACACGTTTCCACGCCACCCATGAGGTAGGTAGTGTACTTAGCGCGTAGTTAAACTTTTTGAATCGTTATATCTCAGAAACGGTGGCTCGTAAGAAAAAAAGTATTGATACATTTTTTATAGATAATTTTATGATCTACAATTTTTGTCTGAAGTACTTTTATGATAAAACTTACCGTTTTGCTGAAAATCGCGAAAAACTCGTTTTTTTGACATTTGACCTCGAATAAAATTTTTTCCTCACAGGGGAATGATGAGAAACTTTTAGACATTGCTTATAATTATGTTTTGAACAACTTCACAGAAATTCAGCTTGTTGGGACTGTCTAAATAGACTGGACTATACGTCAAACGAAAGGTAAGTTGATGACCTACTCATTTCAGCTGATATGTCAAAATCCGTGTATTTTCTATTTGACAGGTGTGTGTCTTACGGGGGTGAGAGATTTCAATTCAAACAGGCTTTTGAAATTACAAATCCATAGATACCCGAATTACCCTTAGAAATAATTGGTTAAAGAATAAAATTGTCTGATTGCAGTACTCTCCAATCACAAATTGAAAATTATTTCCTAATTTTTCAAAAGAATAACGCACAACCAATTCTACTTTTAGACACATCGCTGAAAAGGCAATCAACGTATCACAATCTCTATACAGTGGAACTTGTATAATGAAATTCGTACAAGACATTGCACCTTGAATCCATATTCTCTATAACGAAATATTCAAAGATCATCACTCTTTGAATGAGTATTGGTAAGAAGCTATAAGGGTGGGTTTTTACTGCGTACGTAATAAATCCCGACCTGAAACTAAATCATTACGGCGGGCAGAGAGATCCTTCTGAAACAGTTTTAAATACACCCCTGGCAGTTTGTTCTCAATATAACCATTACGTTAGGGTGACAGTTGTACGAAAATGTCTGAAGGGAAGTGATTAAGTTGGAATGATAAACTTAAATTAATCAGTGAAGTCAACCACGACATTGCCGACTAACGAAATAAATTTTCTGTATATCGAAATTTCTTTATAACGAATTTTTTTGCGGATTTAGCGCTTTCGATTAGATAAGTTTCACTGTATTTCCATTTGGAAAAAGAAAGTAGCGGGGTGCGTAGGGGGTGAGAAATATCAATTTTAAAAAGCATCGGATTAATTGCTTTTGAAATTAAAAATCGATGGATTTTGTCAATAATATTTTAATTATTCATGTGAACGTTATTTTTTCGGCACGCTGTATTTTGTATTGCCTGTGTCAGAAAAAATCCTATCTCGAAGATCAACACTTGTTCTGAAACCATAAAGTTCATAGATACCCACTGGAATTTAATAGTGTTATCTGCTTCTCACTTTATATCCTCATCTTTAGAATTCCCCATTCATCGTTCCATCAAGTTTTAATGGTCGCAATTTGTTTCATCACCTTTATTTTGACTGCTGCACACTCTCGCCTTCTTACTATGCACAAAAAAGAAAACTTGAATGCTTAATAATCTGTAACGATATATCATAAAACATAATACGATAACAACTATATTGGCCATACATTATTCATGATTTTATGGTACCGTGGTTGTAGATCCGTGGACTGGAATGGACGGAGGAATCTTTGTGTATCTACCATTTACAGATTATATGCTTGTGTAATTCATCTCTTTTTTGCTTGAATGTTGGTCGTTTCTTTGGGACAGGGAGTATGTGTGTACATTCCTTCGGCTCAACAGGTATGACTTTGATTGATTCTCGATAATTATTCGATCTTCAGAAAGGTGCCTAGTTCATTCAGTGGTTAATTAGTCACTATGGAAATTCAAATTCTTTATTTCTTATGAAAAGTTTTCCAATAAGAGGTGTTTTTTGATTTTCAAAGAAACATGCCATTTTTCAATTATAAATGATCGGATGTTTATTTCATTATAAAGAAGAAGCTATGCCGTTAATAGTGGAAAATAACATCAGGCAAATGACCACCACGACCATGCTTACAGGACCATAACCATTTAATGAAATTTTCCATGACCAAATTGCAAAGTGGCTGCCCTATGTCCTCGATAGCCTCACGAATTCCATCTTTGATGTCTTGAATCGACGCTAGGCTATTGGCGTAGACCTTCTCTTTCACGTGGCCCCAGAAGAAGTCGCAAGGTGTTAAATCACATTGATCTCGGTGACCAGTTGTGATCACCTTTTCGAGAGATAACAAGGTGCGGAAACTTTTCCCGCAAAAGATCAATGACACGACGTTGTTGATGATCGGCCGGCTTGAGTTCTTGTGTTAACTGAAATGTATAAGTCTTAAGACCCAAATCTTCATGCAAAATACGGTGTAATGACGTTTGTGGAATGCCTAATTCCAGAGAACGACGAGGATTGGACAAACCTGGGTTTTCTTCAATACTTTCGGCTGCAGCAGCAATATTCTCGGCTGTTATTGAGCAACGTGCATGGGTTTTATTCTTCACATTACTAATTTGTCCCAACAGCTGGAATTCTTCTACCAATTTCTTTATTGCGGTCCGATAAGATGCTTAACGACGAGCCAAAAATGTTCGAGTTTTACGAAGATCTCTGCCAAATTTCCACCATTTTTATAGTGAATTTTAATAATTTCAATGCGTTCTTGAAGCGTGTATCGTTCCATTTTTATTGATGGCGTAGTTTCTACTTGTCAAATGTCAAAAAATGACAGCTTCAAACGTGACATCTACCGAAATAGTGGGCTTTTCAAAAGAACACCCTCATTATTCGAGACCACTGAATACTGTATGGATGGAGTTTTTGTACTTGTATCTTCCATGAATTTTTCTGTGAAAAAGAAACAGTACAAACAATATATAAATTCTTTCGGAATCAAGAGCTCACATAATACAATACATACAACATAAAACAAAAATAAAAATCCCTAACTGAGGTTGGTGCAAAACGGGGAACCATACTATTTTTTCGTATGATACCAGAGCTCAGGGAAAATTCAGTCTCACCGTTCCAACAAAAATAACACTTACAAACTTTTTGAATATTGAGGGTTTCTTCTTTATTGGGTCCAACCTCGGGTCCAACCGATAATCCTCTTCAAAGTGCCTTCGGAATTCTGAAACGAAATAATCTAATCAGAGAAAAGGAACAGAAAAATTAAATGATTTAAATTCTATTCAATTGATTTGAAATCAACAACCGAATTCAAAAACGACTCGGTAACTTCATGTAGGCCATCCTGAAATTTAAATATTGGACAATTACCTATTGTTCTACAGTCTCCTCTGCTTCCTCGCATTCGCAACTAGGACTCTCAACTGAATTCAACTTGAAAAGCATGCTATTACAACGGCCATGATCTGTTTGTATACAGGGTGGGGCAGAAAAACCTATCCGATTTCAAAACGTTATAAAATTAAAACCACTCATCTTGTCAAAATTTTTTTTATTAACATATCGCAAATTTTATGCCATTTTTAAATTTAAGTTTTGAAAAGCACATCACTCAAATGTCGTCCTTGGGAGCGGATACACTTATTTAGGCGCTCGCGGTAGCTTTCCATGACTTTCACCGTCATTTCCACAGGAATTTCTTTAATTGCCCGAGCAATTTCCCTTCGTAAAGCAAGAAGGGTCCTTGGTCGATGCTGGTAAACCTTCGATTTGAGGTAACCCCAAAGGAAGAAGTCACATGGAGTGAGATCCGGTGAGCGCGGCGGCCAGCCAAGATCACCTCTCAGAGAAATGAGGCGACCGGGAAACAGTTCCCTGAGAATGTCCATAGATCGTCGCGATGTGTGGGCGGTTGCACCATCCTGTTGAAACCACACATTTTCCACGCCATTTTCTTCCATTTTGGGTCTAAGAAAATTTTTCAGCATGAAACAATAGCGCTCGCTGTTGACCGTTACGGTTTGCCCATTTTCTTCAAAAAAGTAGGGCCCCCCCCAGACGCCTAGGCGGGAAAGAGCACACCACACAGTCACTTTTGGGCTATTGAGGGGTTCCTGATGGATTTCCCGAGGATTTTCGTCACTCCAATATCGAAAATTCTGCCTGTGTAGCAATTATCGAACCGCCGCATTCGATAAACCGCTCAATAACAAAAGCACGATGTTCACCAGACCAAGGCATGTTGACTACTGACAAATGGCATAAAACCAGCTTTCTAACGGTTTTTACCCCACTACTCTACCTGCTCTCTCTTCTGAGAAAAAGGGATTTGAAATCGGATAGGTTTTTCTGCCGCACCCTGTACGATTAAGAACAGTCCAAATTTTCCTTGGAAGATCAAGTCCAGGAACTTTATTGGAGGGATCAGTTATTAAATCCTTGTTTTGAATATTAAATGTGTTCCACTCGCATTGCCAAATTGCTTTATCGCTTTCATTCGAGCTCATAAAATAATTGGACCAAAATGGTTTATGTGATTTTAATCGTGGAACCTTATTATCTGGAATATAGAAATGTATTTGATATGAATTTGTATAAACAATAAAACCATTCATTCGTACCCGGTTTTTTCTAATTATTATTGGACATCAGGTTCTTTGGAGGGATGTCAAGCAATTTTGGAGGATTCAATAATACCCCTTCAAAGGGTTCATTCTTCCACTCTGTTTCGAAAAAATATCAATGCTTTCTGCACTTTTATAATGAATAATCATTTGAGTGCTCGTTACAAATCAATAATCAAACGAATGAATTTTACATGAGTTACTTGCAATTACTTTTTGCTTACCATACTTGACATTAACATTCAATCTGTTGATTCAAGTGAACCACATGATCAGGCTACTTGTTGGATTTCTACTTTTGAGACGAGAGGTTTTTCAAGTTTTGCAAGCAATTAGTCAACTATATCAATTGAGCTAATTTCAATACGCAATTAATCACATATGGCATAGATTGGATAGAAATCGCTCGTTGAGATATTATTATTTTCCATAATTCTTATAGATAATATCGTGATTCAACCTTTAAATACATATACTGTTTCGAAGTTAATCACAAATATTATGAATGTAGGTGGTAGTTGGTATTGATAATTACCATAATATTATAAGCAGTGTTTGTTCTAAAGTTTGAATTATTCGAATCAATTGCATCATCTTTAGTTGGTAGGAAATTTTGAATGAACTCAGAAAATGAAAATTGTTAGCATACTGTATGATATTGCCGTCTCTTGAAATATTTTATAAAATAAAAAGATTTGGTTTCGATTATTATGGTTAGGTTTTCAATTTGCCAGAAAAACAAATGTATACACTGCGCAAAAAATTAACGCATATTCTGAAAATCTCAATTTTAATGAAAGTTAACTCTACATTGACTTTATAACTTATTTTTATGTTCTCTCGGGAAGGTTTTGAACGAAACAAGACACATTAAACGAAAGAAAAATTCAGGTTTTCACCGAATCTTATGTGAAAGAAGAGAAATAAACAATTTTCAAAATACTGGAATGCTGATAAGTGATTTAATACTTGGTATTTCCACCCCTTGAGTTAATTACAGCTCGGCAACAACGGTTCATACTCAAAATGAGTGATCTTAAAATATTCTGATCTAATCCTTCCCAGGTTTCTCTGAGGTGAATTCCTAGGTCATTAAGAGTAGATGGATGATTTTCTGAACTTCTCAGCCTTCTATTGAGGTTGTCTCAAACCTTCTCAATCGGATTGAGATCTGGACTCCTTGCTAGCCATCCCATTTGAGAGACACTATGGGGTGTGGCATTATCGTCCATAAAAATGAAATTTTCACCAATGTTTGGGGCAAATGGCACTACATGCTCTTCAAGAATGTTCCTTATATACCTATCAGCTTTCATAGCTCCATTATCAACGACCACTAGGTCTGTGTGAGCAGTCAAAGATATTCCACCCCATACCATAATCGATCCTCCCTCGAAACCAGTAGTATTCGGGAAATTGCACTGAGCACATCTTTCATGTGGACGTCTGTATACAAGGGAACATCCATCACAATAGTAGAGGCAGAATCTAGACTCATCTGTGAGAGAACTCTTTCCCAATCAGCCTCTTCCCAATGGATATGCTCTCTCGCAAAATCCAAACGCGCCCTTCGATGGGCTGGGGTAAGAGCTGGGCCTCTTGCCACGAGGCCTTAAATCATATTCTTTGAGGCGATTTCGTATCGTCTGAGTGCTAATTTGCACCCCGTGTGTTTGCTCAAGCTGATTTTGAAGGAGGCGAGAGTAACGTTCTACCATGACATTCATACCTGTCTCCCTGAATCGTTGCAACATTCTGGAAACACTTCTACGGGAAACTCCAAACCTTTCTGCAATTCTTGTGTATGTCCACCCTTCTTCTCGCAAAACTACCGCTTGGGCACATTCCTCTTGAGTCAAATTGCGTGTTTCGCGTTGCATAGCGATCGACTGTAAAAATCAAACGAAAGAAAAACTATTGATTACTAGAATTGATCGAGAACAACTAATTTTAGAATGGGGCCAATACATTCAAAATCTGATAATCTCATCATTTTTATTCCTGCTGGAGAAAACATATGCATGCATAATTCTGATAAAAATAATTATCATTGAGAACACCTTTAGTTGTAGAATAAATTTGTGATTTTAATAATGTGCGTTAATTTTTTTGCGCAGTGTATTTGAACACGTGAATTGAATTTGGTTAAGATAAAGCCAACAGCTTTCAAGCCTGATTTCGAGTTTTAGAGAAAATGGTAGAGTTTGATGGTGAAGTACTTACTGTTCACCTACTACTATAGCCTAATGTAAACAGATTATTCTAGTAACAGTGGAGTACTTACTAAAGATAGTGTTGGATAGAGTAGAGTGGAAAGCACGTGTAGAAAGTAGGTACACTCTACTATGTCATTCACACTTCTAAAATTTCAATTTACTGTTAACTTTACCAATGTAAACCGGGCATTACTCTACTGAACGATTCCTTACACTTCTGAGAAACCAAAGCGGAAAACACTCGTAAAATAGTTACAACTTATGCAACAAAACGGAGATGATTTGCTACATCCACCAAGAATCGCGTTGGCTTTGTTGTTTGTTGACGGTACGAATTGATTTAGCGCTTTCTCAGTGTTATGCAGACGTGGAAGATGACTTGAGACGTTTCACGGAAATTAAAAGCCATTGCTTTGATCGCTAAATGCGTGTTGACAATTGTTAATTGACTGAAAAAGGTCTAAAGATACATGGAGGATGATTCGTAAAACCGTGTTTCTAATGTGAGTGCTAAAGGTACTGTTATTTTGTTACGAGTCTATAAATGAGAAATTCTAGGAAAACACTATTCTGGTAGAGAAAACGAGTACCTTATTTTCACAGCTTAAGGATAGGCACACACCAGTGGCGGCTCGCCAGATTTTAATCAGAGGAGGCCCGAGACCACGCAACCAACAAAATAATTTATTTCGAACTGGGCTTTTTGTCAGCCACTGTCATTTATTATACCATTCCACGTAGAACGAACGATTATGAGCAGAATCAATAATTAAATATGACATTGCTGGTCGAGGTGTTTTACTGAATTTATCATTGAAAATGAAATCTACATGATCTGGCGTTTCTTTAAGTTCACTACTTGCATTATAATTCTCACTTCTTGTTTCTGTTTCCATCTTTATAGCTGAAATATTAAAATCTTACCTAGAAAATTTTCTGAAAAATGTCCAAAACCACAATTCGCACGATGAGAGGAATAATACTTCGTTAATTAAAAGGTAGGGAATCAAAACAACAGCTGATCTCCATCCACGATCGCCGGGGTTGATTCGGGCCCATCGGACGGTCAGTTTCGTCTAAGCTCGTTCGCCTAGAAGCGAAAATAATGCCGCGGAGCCGGGCCTCCGACTCGTGATCTATAGCATGATTTTTGAGTGGTTCATTTGAAGAAGTTTGAAATGTTACATTCTAACGAATCTCGACTCGTGGAGGCGAGCCTCCTTCACTAAATGGTTTGCCTGCTATCCCTTACTCTGTATCGTGTGTTGCGAATAATGTTTGAATGTTTTAGATCGCTGAGTAATAAACATATGTTTACAACTTTGAAATTTGGATAGTAAATGGAATGATGAAAAAAATACAGATATAGAAATGTAATAATTTTTCATTTGAACTTGAATTTAAATTTGAATAAAATGCAGTGAAATAAGGGCTGCCACTGGCATACACCGTAGTCGAAAAACAGACAGACAGACGGAACCTGATAATTATAATAGGAAAATTAAGGAATCCACATGTATTTTGTTAGATGAAGTAGATAATTTGGCCAATTGTTCTGTTGGAATAGATCAAATTTGGATTGATTTATTGAAGAAAGAAATGACATCAGGAAATTTCAAAATTAAATAAATCAACATCCCTTTATATTGACATCTTTCAATGTAAATTAGACTGCAAATGAAGAAACACACCATTCTGAAGATTTTACAAGTTTGTCTGAAGAAGGTGTCTGATATAGACACCGAAACGTTACCTTGTCCTTTTCATTTATTTCTTTTTATGAATTTTACTGTTAGGCATCAATTTTTTCAAAACCAATTTGTTCCTGACAAATAAGTGCAAAGATTATCGCAGGAGCAATTCATCTTAATTAATTTTTTTAAAATTATTTCTGTTTCAGAGACTATCAGTGAAAACCTATAAAGTTTCTCAGAATGCAGAATCCTTCCAGAATATATTTCAATTCATATCCGAAAGATATTTTCATTAGCTAGGACCAAGGGCGTAGCCAGGAATTGTTTTCGGGGGGGGGAGGGGTTTTGACATTTTGGCAATTGACTTTGTAGGTGCCGGGAATTGTGAGGGTCGCTTTCTGTAGCAAGTATTTGTTGTTTTTAAGAGTTCAATAATCCTTTTTCTACTTCGGAAACAATATTCAACATAGATATTCCTGGTTAGGTAGGGTGAACCTATTTTTCAAATATGCTTCAGAATTTAATTTTATTCACTCAAACAAAAACACAAACAATACTTACAGGATGAATCAATATGAAATTAGTGTGGATGTGTGCTTTCATTGAAACTAAATAGAGTTTTTTAATGTTTTACTCCAAAATAGTGCCAGCAACATATGAATAGGTATTAAAAATGAAACAGTGAGAAAACACAAACAATACTTTATGGTGAATTCCTTCAGTTAAAGTCTATCCGTCTTTTTTTTCTAGCGAATTGGTCAACCACTTCATTTTCATCAATTTTCACACAATAATGAATATTTTAAGCGCCAACCCATTCAATTTAGTTTCGCTAGGTAATTTTTAATTCTCCTCAAGCTGGAAAAACTTCTTTCTGGAGTAGCAGTAGATACTGGAATCGTAGCTAAAATTTGTAGTAGGATGTAGATGTTCTGATACATATTCTGATTGCACTCATCTAAGCATTATTCAAATGCCGATTTTGAAATGGAGTTCATTGACATTTTCCATATTTCAAATTCTGCTTTAATTACGTTTTTATTCTTTTCTGGGAGTAGTGAATAATGAGTACATCGATAATGCGTCTTCTCATTCATATTTTCTTTTAAAATTCTGGGGTAGCAGACCAGATAAGGCTGATATTAATTTTCGGTGTTTAGAAAATCTATCAGTTAATTGTTAGATAGTATGTTCTAGAAATGGAATGGAACTTTAATATCATTCATATTGCTGATATGAATTGATAATTTCAACTAGATTTTCGGAGATAAATTGGTTTAAGTGCAAAATGAAAATTATTTTGCAACAAAAAATAACTCTGAAACATTTTGGGGGAGGGTTTGAACCCCCAAAAACCCCCTGGCTACGCCCTTGGCTAGGAATTTGTTTTCAATAATGAGCTGATTAACTAGAGAATGCTTATTCAATAAAAAAAGATGTATCCAAGTAGGACATTGTCATTGTTACTTTATATCCTGTGAACTTAACAGGGTACGTGTTCTCGTAGACAGAAACAAGTCGAGTTGAACTGAATACGAGCGAAATGACATTTTCTCTCAAAAAACGACTTTTACGACACATTCGTCACAGCATTCGTGATATGGTAAGAGGTCACATGTCTCGAACACAGTCCATTATTTCTACCATAATCGCCGTTTCCAGAAACGACAAATAAATAAATAATGCCGTTGTTTGGGATGTCAGTAAGCGAACTTTTATTTTTTTCCAGTGAGAGCCTAAATAACTCGACTGGTTCGCTGAGAATACTTCAATGTTGATATTTATTGGACGAGAAAAATGTCGAACGGTTTCAAAACGAGTGCCTCTCCTTCGCTTCCACCATAGGTGATCCCTTTCATTTCTTACAGAATGGGAATGTATCTTTTTCAACTTTATTGCACATCACTTATCTTTTAATACGTGAAGTCTTATTTTAGAAACTAGTTTCTGCTCGACGGAGGTGGTTTTCGATTAGTTATACTTCTATTTAATGTGTCTATATTTTGAAGTATCTTCCTAAGGAAATTTTTTGTATACAGGTTGTAAAAAAAGTGACTAGTCTCTAGGATAGGTAAAGGATTTTTCAATAGGAGGTGTTATTTCAATATTCAAAGAAAAATGCCATTTTTCAATAAAATAATCGGATGTTTATTTCATTATAAAGAAGAAGCTATGCCGTTAATAGTGGAAAATAACATCAGGCAAATGACCACCACGACCACGATTACAAGACCATATCCTTTTAATGAAATTTTCCATAACCAAATCGCAAAGTGGCTGCCCTATGCCCTCGATAGCCTCAGGAATTCCATATTTGAGGTCTTGAATCGACGCTTGGCTATTGGCGTAGACCTTTTCTTTCACGTGGCCCCAAAGGAAGAAGGCCCAAGTTGTTGAATCACAAGATCTCGGTGGCCAATTGCGATCACCTTTTCGAGAGATAACACAGTCCGGAAACTTCTCCCGCAAAATATCAATGGTTTCGTTGCTTGTGTGACTTGTTTTTTTGAAAGTGAACGTTGTCCAGATCAATACTATTCAATTTCGGCCATAAAAAAATCATTCATCAT
Organism: Propylea japonica; assembly: GCA_013421045.1. Lineage (NCBI taxonomy): Eukaryota > Metazoa > Arthropoda > Insecta > Coleoptera > Coccinellidae > Propylea > Propylea japonica. The sequence continues at coordinate 16,423,090 of CM024240.1, read as the reverse complement.
CTGTCGATAGCGCAACCCATTCACCGTGACTGTTGCTCCAACCTCATTTTCGAAAAAGTAAGGTCCAATGACTCCGCCGGACCATGAACCGCACCAAACAGTCACACGTTGAGGCACTGGCGCAGCTAGGGGGGGGCTTTGGGGCTGCAGCCCCCCAAAGATTAATTTCTTCGTTGTACCTTTCATCTTTATTTTTTTCGCAACTTCCGTATTTGTTGTATTATCAAGAATTTTTCAGTTCAGCCCCCCCCCCATAACAAAATCCTGGCTGCGCCACTGCGTTGAGGAAAGAGAGGCTTTACAACAATAACTCTTGGGTTTTCCGAGCCCCAGATGCGACAATTTTGCTTGTTGACGAAGCCACCGAGGTAGAAATGGGCCTCATCACTCAAGATGATTTTTCGATGGAATTCCGGATCATTTTCATGCATTTCAACGACCCAATCAGCGAAGACACGACGTTGTTGATGATCAGCCGGCTTGAATTCTTGTGTTAACTGAACTTTATAAGCCTGAAGACCCAAATCTTTAAGCAAAATACGGTGTAATGACTTTCATGGAATGCCTACTTTCGAAGAACGACGAGGAATGGACAAACATGGGATTTCTCCAACACTTTCGGCTACAGCAGCAGTATTCTTGGCCGTTCTTGAGCGACGTGCACGGGTTTTACTCTTCACATTACTAACTTGTCCCAACAACTCGAATTTTTCCACCAATTTCTTTATTGCGGTCCGACAAGGTACTTTATGACGACCCAAAAATGTTCTAGTTTTACGAAAAGTCCCTGCCAAATTTTCACCATTTTCATAGTGAATTTTAATGATTTCAGTGCGTTCATGAAGCGTGTATTGTTCTATTTTTTTATTAATGGCGTAGTTTTTACTTGTCATTATTATGTCAAAAAATTAAAGCTTCAAACGTGATATCTACCGAAAAAGCGGGCTATTCAAAATAACACTTCTTATTGGAAAGCCCTTTATTTGTTTTAATGAACCTCCTTCCTTCACTTTTCCCTGAGTAAAAACTCCAGATAAGCTCACATTAATTCAGTTCCTTGCACAAACAGCCCATCACGAATGCATTCAATTATTTCGTAGCACCCTGTAGAGTCGCGTACCTAATTATCGAGCGCACCAAGCTGTGACCATCATCGAAATATTCCAAATAACGAATAACAACTTCCTCTCACGCGACCATATTTAACGAATCAGCATTTTTTAACACAAATGAAAACCAATTTGGAACGGATAAACCGAACAATTTATGAGTTTTGCTACGATTTATTTGATGGCTCTGACCAGTGATCCGTTTCGTGGTTTTGTCGTGGAGCGAATGGTTGAATTTGTTCGGGATTTGTTCTTTTTTTATTGAATGGAAAGACAAAAGGAATAGCTTGATGTCATTGTTAAAAAATTCAAGGAAAACCCTGAGCAGAGCAGGTGCTTTTGATCGTTCGTTTATTATGGTGAAGTATTGAGAGTATTACCATTGTATAAGGATCCTTATACAATGGCTATTACCTCAAATTTTGAAAAGTACTTTAGTTTAATCACAGTGTGTGGTTTAATACTAAATACAGTGGAACTGCCCTATAGCGAACGTCTTTATAACGAATTTCTCTGTATAACGAATTTCGTTCAAAACTTTGCACCTTGAATACAAATTCCATGTTCAAAACACCCTCTAAAACGAAGTAAATTTTCTCTATAACGAAATATTCCAAGAACAAGAACATCATTTTTTGAATGGGTATTGGTAAAAAGGTATAGGGGTGGGTTTTTTCCATAATTATGCCGGACGTAGGTGATAAATCGCGACCATAAACTAAACCATCACGGCGGGCGGATAGATCCTTCCGAAACGTTGGATTCAGCAGGAAATGTTGATAATTTCGTCAATGTCGATGTGAATATTATAACAAATTAACTTCCAAATGAAAATGACATGTTAAGCAGAGTCAAATGCGGTGTTCGAGATCACTACGTTAGCAGTGATGATACCGACAGCGTTGATTTGGAAGGGCAACCGGCCGAAAAACCAAATCGTGAAGAGGAACTTCAAGCCTTTAAAACGTGCTCGCTTTCCGGTCCATTGAAGTGGTTGCGGAAAATATTTTTGAATCTTTGAGGAAATGCAAAGTTTTTTATGAGAATTAAATGTTTTTTTCCGCCGACCTCGAAATAAAAGGTGATTTTAATGTGTACGAAATTGATCATTAATGACCCATTTTAATGCTCAATTTTTGGCTATTTTAATGTGCAATCCTCATGGCACCGTTCACAAAGTATTCAGAAGCACTACGAGAAATGTCAAAACTCTACTGGAACATAGATACATAGAAATTTTATTATGACAAATGTATGTCTTGTGCAGAATGAAAATGTATTTCAATCAAGAATTCATACAGAAATCATATTGAGATCGTCGGAAAAATCTTGTAATAAACTCGGTTATTAATCGAGCGACTAATGGTCTCGAACTATTAAAGCGTTCGCTCCGCTCACGCTTTAAAATATCTTGACCATTAATCGCTGTCTTTAATAACCTAGTTTATTAAATAACTATTAATTGTACCACTCAGACAAAAATCACGAATTATTTGCCCAAAAATCGTGAATAGCTATGTATTGTATACGTACCTACATAAAATGGCTATAAGCCATTGGTGTAAATTCTAGAAATCTTTCAAAAAAGCGAGCGCTCGTTCATTGGTGGGACAATAATACTATTACCTCAAATTTTTATATGTGAATTGAGATTTATACCAAATATATAAATGCAGAATCTCAGCACAATCAGAATTATATTCTGAAAATATTCAGAAAATGGAATATGTGAAAATATAAATTGAGAATAATTAAATTATATGGTTCTGATGATTCAATCCTCTTGAAATTCTGCATGAACATTTATTATAATAGTTTTCATGCAAATAATTAAATTCACTCGAATCTAATACTCTGTTATGGAAATGTGATGGGTAACTCTAGTGATCGACGAAGTTTTATTGTTGTAAATTGTTACAAAGACTTTTACAAAGACTTGATGGTTGTTTGGATTGAGCTGACAACAAATTATGATGTGTCTCAAACTGAAACTGTACTCGAACTTTTCTTAATTTGGGGTGAAGAACTATTATGTAAAACTATTATCTAAGTGGTCAGTAGCGTACCAATATCTCAATGGGATGATGGGTCTTATCTCTAGATGAAAGGTAAACGAAGCCTGGACTTTCTGGGTCCAGTTACAATTATCTGTATTATGGATGATGATTACTATTGTGGATGATACATTATGAATACACAAATATATCTTAATTTATGTTTGGAATGGCGCTATGTGACTTATGATATTGGCAATGATTTGAGATAAAGTGAAATAACAGTGGCGTAGCTTGATGGCTACTGGGTTGGTACATTACACCTTCCCCCTTAATTTAATTAAAAATTGAGTCAAGCGAAATTTTTAATTACAATACTAAGTAGAATTGAGTGGAGCAAAATTCTTAATCTTAAAGTACATGAATTAAAGTTTTAATCACAATACATAACATACACACATTAAATATTTAGGAAAATAACACTTATAGTTTCAATTATGGTCTTTAATTTTTGCAATCCTAGCACTTCTACGAGGTTTCGTCGTTTCACCAGTTCCGATTGGTGAGTGTTCGTCTATATCCTCTAATTCTATTGTCGTTTCTCTCTCACGACTTTTACAAAATTTAACGTTAGGCAATTAGTTATACAATTATTTTCATGAGAATGTCTGAGTTTCAAGGGACTTCTACATCTGTTTTTTAAATACTTAAATAGTCTATAACCGACATATATCAGGGCAATCTTAAGAAGTGTACAGAGAATATAAACAACGTAACTGTTATTGGAGATTTGTGAGAAATAACTAGATTCTTGCAGTTTTTCAGCCATTCTGCTGATATCGTCTAGTTTGTGACTTGCCATTTTTAACGACTCTGTGTCGAGATTCACGGGACGGTAAGGGACAAAATGTATTGTTGCGTTATTTAACTTTTTTGTGTCCTCGCTACAGCAATCCACGAGGAGATCAAAAGGTGGTAATATCGAATTGAAGGAACTTTCTTTGATTGATACTTCGCTATTCAGTGTGACTGTAGACGAGTAAAGATCGCAATTAGAATTTAGGGTGATGATACCTGTAGAATTGAGAATTATTGTTTTTGGCGTTTCATTAATACAATTAATTGTTACATCTGTCCGGTCGGGCAACACATATATCCATGAGTTGGGTTTCTGTAATTTGTGCCAAATTTCGAAATTTCCCGGCATAATTCGTGTTTCACAAGAATCCGGAACTTTATCTATAGGGGTAAGAAGTTGGGTCTCACAAATCCTTCTGGTGTTCAACGAATATAGGTTCTGAATTTCGCAGATGATATCCGTACGAGAAATTGATTTACAAGCTCCTATATTTTTAAATAGGGTATAGGACATTTTTGTGACTGAAACAGCCAGATACTCGGCTGACGGTAAGATAAAAACAAAGTTTCCTGAAAATCGATGATGAACTGGTAAAGGAATTAAATTATATAGGGAAAAATCTGTATTCTCTACTATTGATCTGAAACATTAAGAAACTAGTTTAAGTATATAACAGAAATCTATTATAGGGTTGAAAATTGGAGAGCGCTAATAAGCAGATTTTAATCTGTTCGCGTGTACTTTGATACTTTTATTTTTTACTTTGATCGTATAGTTGACTGGAGGGTTATACTGCAAAATTTCGTATGTCCGGAGTAGTGATTTGTCATTTTGTCAACTTCTTTGAAAGTCCGCGTTTGGTTTGCTCATTTTCGAGGTAAAACATACTCTCCTACTTTAAAATTGACATCTCTTGCCTTTTTATCATATATTTGTTTGTTTTGTTCCTTCGATCTTATAAGGTTTTCTCTCGCTAATTCTTGAGATTTTCGGAGTTTCAACGTTAATTCGTCTATATAGTCGTCGTACGTATATTTAAATTCTGGAGACTTAGTTATGCTGGAAGGTAGGTTTGGTTTAACACCGAAAATTAATTCGAAAGGTGAGAATTTTGTTGAAGTATGAATAGTCGTGTTGTAACTGAACATACCGAATTCAAACCAATCGTCCCAGTCTGTTTGATTGTCCTTTATATAGTGTTTTAGGTAGTCCGCCAGGGTTGCGTGGCTTCTTTCCAACGCACCATTCGATTGAGGGTGATAAGCTGAACAATTTATGTGCTTGATTTTCAATAATTTTGAAATTTGCTTGAAGAGATCGGATGTAAACTCCTTTCCTTGATCTGTTACTATCACTCTAGGCAACCCAAATAAACATATGAAATTTTCGACAAAAATTTTGCCAATTGTGGCGGCTTCATGGTTTGGAATTGGAAATGCTCGGGAGAACTTAGTTAGGTCATCCTGCAAGGTAAGGATGAATCTATTTCCTCGTTCGGTTAAGGTGAGTGGACCCACTATATCTAAGAAAACCTTTTCAAATGCTGTGGTGCTAGTTGTCGTTATCTCCATTGGTTTTTTATGTTTTTTCCTTACAAGTTTATTCTGTTGACAGGAAACACAGGTTTTTATAAAGTTTTTGATATCCGTTTTCATTTTGTTCCTTTTATATCGTTCCCTGATTCTTTTATAGGTTCTATGGAATCCGCTATGGCCTGCTATTGGATTGGAGTGACATTCCGTTAGAATTTGGTTAATTTGATCTGGTGTTGGAGTGATTAATGAATTATGGTGAATTGTAATTTGTACACCAATCTTTTGAAATATAAATCTGAACATTATTCTAATTTTATTCCATCTGACATTATCATATTTGTTCCCTATAGCTGCCATGTTTAAATTCTTGATGTTGTGCGTTTGAATTGAACTAGCTAGTTCGACGAGCAATAGATAAATGGATTCATATGAAGTAGACTCCCAATAGTTTTCTTTGTATATCGCGTAGAAGTATTTTCTACCATTATCCTCGAATACGTTGATTTCTCTCGACTCGAGATTATTTTTTATGTGTTCATACAATTTGTTATGACTCTTAAGGAATAATTCTACCGATCGATCCAATGACTCAAGGTCCTTCGGAAGGAAGATCGCAACATGATTTTTTGTAGAGCCAAGATCTTCTCCGGTTTCTTCAAAGTTGTTATTGACGATTACCTGACTTTTTGTAATTTCTAAGAATTCACTATATTTAGGGAAATGGTTTGAATCGAAGGTTCGGATGTTGCGATTAATTTGAGGACTATTTTGATTTTGAGGTGGAATTCTACTTAAAGCGTCCGCGTTACTATTGTATTTTCCTGGTTTGTATACTATATCGTAGTCGTATTCTTCTAACAGGAGTCTCCAACGGATTAGTCTACTTGCGTCCGTGGTAAGAAAGAAGGGTTTGGAGAAATCGGGATACTTCAGTAAAGGTTCCGAACATAAAGCTGTTTTTAATTTTTCAAAGGCATCTTGTTGTGTGCTAGTCCAAGAAAATATAGAGTTTTTCTTCAGTAATTTTGTCAAGGGACTTGCTAGGGCGCTGAAATCCTTGATGAATCTGCGGTAATAACCAGCCAAACCGAGAAATGTTTTGATGTCTTTTGGAGATTCGGGAACGGGATATTTAGCAACTGCTTGAATTTTATCAGGATTTGGTTTTACTCCATCTTCCGTAATTAAATGACCTAGGTACATTACGTCGTGTTTGAGGAATTCACACTTGTCCGGTTGTACTTGAAGATTGAAGTCTGATAATCTTTGAAATACTTCTTTCAGTCTTTTATTATGATTTTCCAACGTATCTGCGAAGACAATTATATCGTCCAAATAGACAAAACATTTTATGTTTTGAATTCCGGTAAGCACGTTATTCATTGCTCTCTGAAAGGTGGACGGAGCGTTTCTCAAACCGAATGCCATCCTCTTGAATTGATAATGACCAGAAGGTGTTGAGAAAGCGGTTTTATCGGTATCTTTAGGATTCATTGGTATTTGATGAAAACCCGATGCTAGATCTATTACGCTAAAATATTTCGAATGTCCTAATTGATCGAGAATTTCTGAAATGTTGGGTATCGGAAACGAGTCGCCCACTGTGATTTCATTTAATTTGCGGTAATCTATGACTACACGCCATTTCTTTTTGCCTGATGCGTCTGACTTTTTGGGAACTACCCAAACGGGAGCATTCCACGGAGAGTTTGATGGCTCGATTATATCTTCTTCTAACATTTTGTTTATTTGTCTATCTACTTCGGCTTTGTGAATTTCCGGAAATCTATATGTTTTGGCGTTTATAGGAACTGAGGATTTTGTATGAATTTCGTGCATTGTGGCGTTAGTAGCTGTGAGTTTGTCTCCTTCTAAGAAAAATATTTGATTAAATTCGTAACAAAGGTTTAGTAAACTAGATTTTTCTTCTTCATTCAAATGAGTAGTCCGGATCTGAGATTTAAGTTTTTCTAATCTATCAGCGGAGGAGTTGGAATTTTGAATATGATTTATTTGACGGTGTTGATTGGAATCATTATTATCGGGAATTGGTTCGAGAGTAACCTTTGGTTCTTCAATTTGCACTTCATTTTCGGAGGTATTCAAAATGGTTGTTAGCGCGTAACCGTTTCTGTCTACTTTTACGAGGCTAGGACATAATATGACATCTTCACGTATTTGAATTTTTGGACAGATACCTTCTTTGTAGTTGGAGTTAATTATCTTTATCCTAATGACAGTTTCTGATCTAGAGTTTAGGGTTATATTATTTTGATTAGGAATGTGATTAGGTTTAGAGACTGATTCAGTAAGGGCGGATTCAATGTTGTCGTTTTTTTCGGTTTCAGTATCATAATCATCGTCGGATTTAATATTATTTTCTTCGTTGAATTCGAATGAATTTTGTATTGAACTTTTGGGAATTGGTTGACTTTCTTTTATTTCGGTCGCGATTTCAGAGTGAAGAAGAGGCAAAAATTGATTTTGTACTTGGAAAGTGTTATTCGAATAGTCCAAACTACACTGGAATTGTTTCACGAAGTCATTACCTATCAGTCCATCGTATGGGATTGGAAAATTATCCGGTACAACATGGAAGCAGTGACTTATAATAGTTCCACTTAGATCGAGATCTAAGAATGTGTAGCAGATTGTTTGAATTGGATTCGAGTTTGAGTGATCTATGCCCTTTAAGGTGATTTTATTATCTTTGTAACATAAGGCATCGCCTTCAAGTTTGCTGAGTTTAATAAGGGAAACATCCGCACCTGTGTCTAATAGAAATGAATTTGGATTATCGATAAGATGCGGGGATGAGATTTTTAGAAAAGTAGTTACAGCGAAGTTGACGGTTGCGATTCGGCCTGGATAATGCGGGCTGAACTCGAGCCGGCCGCTGGACGAGTGCCCATCGAGTTTAAATTATTCCCGAAATCATTTCTTTCCGATAGGTTATTGGAACCTCGGTATTTATTGGCAGAATTTTGGTTTCTATTGCGGTTATTAAATTCGCGTTTTCTGCATTCTGAAATGATGTGACCTGATTTCTTACAATAATTACAAAATTTGGTCGCTTGAGGAGAGCTTTGCGGTGGAGGGCCAGAACTACGATTTTGATTCCTTGGTGGATTTTCATTTTGCTGCGAGAAATGTCTTACATTACTAGGAGGATTTCTTCTTTGGTTAAAACGACAATTGGAAGTGTTATGGTTAGTTTTTTGACATATAGAACAAAATTTAGCGTTACTCACGGTTTGATATTTATGAATTTCGAGTTTCGACTTGAGTTCTTGTTCCTGGTTTAACGCGATCGCAATAGCTGATTCCAGAGAATCAGGTTTTTGTGATTTAACTAGAATGAGGAGGTCCTTTTGTAATCCCGTAATGAATACGTTCAGAGCCTGTTCGCGGAGGAGTTCGACACATGCTTCTCGTTTTTCTTTAGTGAACGTCGGATTTAATGAGTTAGTTAATTTCAAGTAACAATTTTCTACTCTATTAGAGTACGAAAGCACAGATTCGTTGTAATTTTGCCTGCAAGAATTTAGTTCGAGCTGCCATTGACAGCTTGTTCTTCTATCTGAATATGTTTCTAAAAGAAATTTACGTAGTTCACTCCAGTCATTGAATTCTCTGTTTCTTACGATTGCTCTTGCATTGTCAGTAAGACGCGTTTCTATCAGTGTGAATAGTAGGTGTTTCTGTTCTGGTTTTATTATCTGATTTGCCTTGTCGCAGTTGTCAATGAATTCATATAGTTTTGTTTTATTCCCATCGAATCTTATGATCATATCTTTTACATGTTCGAAGGAAACTGCCATATTAATATTTGAAAGATTTGAGGTAGTTTGTACCGGAACAGAATCACTTACGTTATTTAAATTAGGATATAACGGCATTTAAAAAGATGAAATGAGTACAATTATCAAAATATTTGAGTAGAGATTTTGAGGAAATGTTTTCTTCGCACTTACAAAAGCACAATTATTCTGCACATTTCTGTTGATCTTCTGGAATTCTCAATTGCTTCTTCTTAGAGTTGGAGTACGATGGAAAATATCCTTGGCTAGTCTTCTTCGTCCTAGAGTCGGTAGTACCTGTTCACTTTTTCCAGATCCAATGCTGTACTTCTTGATCTAAGAGCTGCACTTCTGGGCTGCTCTTCCTTGAGATCTTCTGTCGTACCTTTATGGATCCCACTTCTGACACCAGTTTGTGATGGGTAACTCTAGTGATCGACGAAGTTTTATTGTTGTAAATTGTTACAAAGACTTTTACAAAGACTTGATGGTTGTTTGGATTGAGCTGACAACAAATTATGATGTGTCTCAAACTGAAACTGTACTCGAACTTTTCTTAATTTGGGGTGAAGAACTATTTATGTAAAACTATTATCTAAGTGGTCAGTAGCGTACCAATATCTCAATGGGATGATGGGTCTTATCTCTAGATGAAAGGTAAACGAAGCCTGGACTTTCTGGGTCCAGTTACAATTATCTGTATTATGGATGATGATTACTATTGTGGATGATACATTATGAATACACAAATATATCTTAATTTATGTTTGGAATGGCGCTATGTGACTTATGATATTGGCAATGATTTGAGATAAAGTGAAATAACAGTGGCGTAGCTTGATGGCTACTGGGTTGGTACATTACAGAAATATGAAGATTTTTTTTTCAATATTCCAATAAAATTTCCTATGGTTTTGTTAACACTATGGCCACAGAATTTTGCATGAAAATGCAGTATATAAGTTTTCATTCACAAATAAAATTTTACTCGAATCGGATATCTTTCTATGGAAATGTGGAGTTTCTTCTGTTAATATTTCAATTGAACTTTCTATGGTTCTGTTATACTATGGCCACAAAATATTGCATGAGGCTTATTACGAGCATTTTGCATTTGGTCGCGATATTTTATTCTGATTGATTTAGTTTTGTCTGAGATATTGAGGAACAAAAATTTTGAATGGCTATATTTTATGGAACACAGATTTGGCTGGTTAACGAACTTAATCGAGGGATTTGGGAACCAAACTAACCCTGAAAATTTCAAGTCTCTAGGACAATTTTCGGCTGAAAATTCGAATTAAAAAAAAATTGGACAAAACAATATAGTGCACTCGTTTGAGTAGAACGTGCCCTAACAAATAAAACTATACTGAGAGAATATGCAGTTTACACAGGGTGTTTCTAAATTGATACGAAATATTCAAGGGGGTAATTTCTCAGATCATTTGATGAAAGAAAGGTCCCATGAATGTAGTACCGGAAATGCATTGTTTTCAAGATACAGAATATTGAAATTCTTCCCTAAAACTGACTAAAAGAAGTTGTACGCCCCTGAGGTATTCCATACTAACAATTACTTTTGAATTCTTCGTTCAATTTGTGAAAAAAATCTGGTCTGCTTTTTTTCTTGTGTGGCTCCATTTTCATGTATATGATATTTTAATAGTTCGAGACCACTATTTCGATTAATAACCGAGTTGATTACAAGATTTTTCCGACGATTTCAATATGAATTGTGTATAAATTCTTGATTGAAATACATTCCCATTTTGCACAAGACTTACATTTGACATAATAAAATTTCTATGTATCTTTGTTCCAGTAGTGTTTTGACATTTCTCGTAGTGCTTCTGAATACTTTGTGATCGGATTGTACATTAAAATGGCACAAACTAAGCATTACAATACGGTCATTAATGATCAATTTCGTACACATTAAAATCACCTTTTGTTTCGAGATCGATGGAAAAAATTATTTATTGATATTAATTGCACAACAGCCTGAAGAATTTCAAATTATTTGATACCAGATGTTCTCCATTTTTAACCTATAATTTTGTAATCAAATAAAAAACAACAAAAAATTCCGTGGGATATCTCTCGAAAAAAGTTGCCCTGATATTCAAATATTTCTAATTCCTGAGTGAATCTTCACCAAACTTAATAACAGTTGACATTTCGTTGAAATTCCCCCGCATTAACATAATATATAACCACAAGTTTATAGCGATGAGAAACGACCAGTCATCACATATAAGTCGCTCTTCATTAAAGCTCCCATATAATCTCCCCAATTTACCGAATTTATTCGATGTAAATTTCTGTTGGTTTAAAAATCATCAACTTAAGAATCTCCGGCACCTCTACACTACTTCAGCATCATTTTCTCAATTAGCCCGGCATTTTAATGAAATACCCAGGTAAAAAACGATCTAGTTGGTAATTGAATGGGCCTGGGGTCATCCCATAAATCATAAAAGTGCCTGGGTAATCGGCCGTGAAAAAGCCATCCAGATCACTTCGCACCTCCTCGATGTCTTGGAATTTCGAAAAAGAAAAAAAGTGATGCTGTGAGGAATCCGTCAAATTGCTGCGCCACCGGCGATTATTTGAGAATTAAGAACGAATTTTTCAAATTGGAGTGTGCTTTTTATGTTCTTCTTTCAACCGGCTATCATTTGGCAATTATTGATACTTGTAAATTATTATAGAATTAGTTGGACCGGCTAACGTTGTTTTGCCATTAATCTAGATTATTTGTAGAAAATATTTTTCTACTTTTCTGATTTGATGTAGATGTTACTTACAACAATTTTTTAGAACTCATAACTTTATTATTAGGAGTTGAAAATAACAACTTCCTATAATTGTCGTTCAAAACTATTTTCGTGGGATAGATTTTCGGAAAATAAATTCTCCCATGGTTTCCCATTGAATTCTGGAGAAAAAAAGTCTCTTGCAAAATTTCGATACAGTAGATACTTTTCTCGGAAAAAATAAAAACTTACAAGCAGTTATGATTCATCATAAAGTGATTGTAAGTTTTTATTTTTCCGAGAAACGTATCGACTGTATCGAAATTTTGCAAGTGATTTTTTTCTTCAGAATTGAATGGCAAACCATAAGGGAATTTTATTTTTCGAAAATCTCCCAAATTTTTGAGGTGATACCCTCATTGCTCCACCAATGAAAGAGCACTCAAAAGCACCTGCTCAGGGCTTCTTAAATTTTTCTTCCTACAATTTGGCACAAAACTAGAATAATGGAAGTCAATCATTAAACATAACGTTGTCCGAAGAAGAATGCATGGTCTTCAGTCTCCTTGTTGAAGATATACCAATACACCCATTGAGATAGGATAGAATAGAATAGAATAATTTATTCATGCTAATACACAGAGTGCTTACATACGTCATACAGCCATTGTTTCATAAACAAGGATACAAAATAACAGAAGTACCTACAGCAAAATATACTGAATATATCACAAAATATCGGAGACATCATCCGACAGGTACTCATCCAGAGAATAGTAACATTTTCTACACAAATATTCCTAATTAAACTATCGAATTTGATTACAGGCAACATCTTAACAGTGGTTGGCAACTTATTGCAAACCTTAGGACCGTAGAATGTTACGCCACACTTCATCCTGTCTATACGATGAAGTACAAATACACTGCAAGATACACTTTTACTTATTGTGTCAATATGAGAACTCCAAGTTAGATTGGAATCAACTATAACATCTAAAAATTTCCGAATCAAAGGTATCAAGTCCCTCCAGATCTCTCATAGAGAAATACACGAGAAGAGTTTTTGTCTCATTCAGGCTAAGTGGATTACTAAAAAACCACTCAGAAATAGATGAAAGAACATCCCTCATGATACGCTTTATATGGTCTTTACATGCTACTCTTTTCAGAATTAACTGTGGTATCATCAGCGAATAGTACAAGTTCAGCGCCTGGATCACAACTTATGATGTCATTAATGTAAATAAGGAATAAAAGTGGCCCGAGGACGAATCCTTGGGGCACACCAAATACAATATTCAACAAATTGGATAGTAGTACAGGAAGAAACCCCCATTCTCCTAGTCAAGGAATGCCTTGGCATTGCGAGCCTGAGCAAGGAATGCCTTGGACGAGAAACTTGTAAGAGTGAGGAACTAGCCTCGTTGAAGCCTCCACAGTTATTAGATTTCATTAGATCTCTGGAACTGGAAGGCGAGCTGTGAAGGTTTTGGCCAGAACAGCTCTGTAAGGGGGCACAATAGACCTTAAGGTCGCAGTGAACTGTAACCCCTCTTTTAAACTGAACTAACTAACTAGGATAGCATAGAGTTGCCATCATTGGAATAAACGTGGTATCAGATGCGCCATATTACTACCACCTTAACGTCAAAATTGACAATCGTTGAATTTTCTGGAGGAATTGTGATTCTTGCGCCTTTTTATAGTTGCTAAATTGTGATTTTTTCTGCTTAATAATACACAATTAAATGGTATCGTGTGCTGTAAGGCTCCCTTCAAGCAGATAAGAGACAGATAAGAAGAAAATTAGAGGAAAAATATATCACAGGTAGGGATGAGTACTGAACAGATCCGCATTCGAAATTTCTGCAAGTCTGTCTTGGTAATCTGATATCTTTTTATATGTGTATATTATCGCTTGAAGAAAAATTGTTCATTTGATATTCAATTGACCTTATTTGAACAGGTTTCCTAAAGACCCAACACGTCGTATTTCTTGGGTGAAATTTGTGAACAGAAAAAACTGGCAACCTAATTCAACCCTGAACTTTCCGCCGTATTGGTCCCAATTCAGCACTGTCTAGTGGTACTATTTTTCCTTACTCAATTGTATGTTATAGCGTCTCTTCTCTATTATATCTCGATGAATACACCGAAGACCATATCATGATGACAGTTCGAATAATATTTGCAAATTAAGCAGAAAACTTCATGCACCTACCTATTATTTCAATAGAAATGGCGAGACGAAACAAATGGGTTGAATTCTTCGAAAACTTCTGGGTTTATTTCCAAGGTCTTTTAATTTAATGACCAATTAGCAATTTGATCGATTAATGTTATTAGTATTTCCTGTAGAAAGGTGACTCATTTTTTGTAGAAATGTCAATTCTAGGTTTTATATGTTGTGATTTAGTAGGTATTCTCTGGAAATATGAAATCATATGAATATTCATCGAACTGTTGGGTATTCGAAAGAATAAAAATGGAGGAAACACAGATGTTACTTTGCTTCATAATATTTTTCATCTCCCACTAGTATACATTCCTTAGTGTTTGTCTACTCGAAATTTTATTCTGATTGTTTGAAATTATTTTTCTGATTATTTTAATAGTTATTTAATGAACTAGGTTATTAAAGACAGCGACTAATAACGAGTTTATTACAAGATTTTTCCGACGATCTCAACATGAATAGTGTATGAATTCTTGATTAAAATACATTCTCAATTCGCACAAGACATACATTTGACGTAAAGGAATTTCTATGTTTCTATGTTCCAGTAGAGTTTTGACATTTCTCGTAGTGCTTCTGAATACTTTGTGTACGGTTGCCATGAGGATTGCACATTAAAATGACATTAACATGGGTCATTAATGCTCAATTTCGTACACATTAAAAGCACCTTTTATTTCGAGAGTCGGCGGAAAAATCATTTTTCAATACTATGTGAAGCGCCAGAATAGCTCGATGTCCCCAGTTTTCTCGGCTATATTTCATTATCATAAGAAATACCATGAGGGCAATTAATTTTTCAGAAAAACAAATCGAAAAACACGTTGCTTAATAATGTTTTAACAAGAAGCATAGACTGCCTGTGACAACAAAAATCCGAGTCAAAGACGAGGATGCACGAATGCTTTTTGCTTTAAAAGTATTTTTAAACTCAATGGTATCAGTCTAAAGTTCTATACAAATAAATGAGCGATCAAATGCACCTGCTTAGGGCTTTTCTTAAACTTTCTATTTTTTTAATGTTATCAACTGAAAAAGTTCAAACTTCATTAAGACACCTTGTATATTTAAAAAAACTTCAATAATAAATAAAACCTAAATGATTCCTGCAGATTTCCGATTCACAAATAGAGTTGAAAATCCATTGAACTTTGAAGCGTCTGCTTCGTTCTCGGAGATCGCGGACCCCCTATAGTCCCCTGATCTTTTTTCATCAACAAATATTATACGGGTGGTCTTTTAAAAGCAGTATTTCACCCACCAACCTGCGAGCTGTCCTCACCACGGGACATCCTGTGATTATTAGCACGAAAATAAATCAAATCGGACTAGACCGTAATTGAGTCGTAGGAGAAAAGGTCAAGATATCTTCACTCTGCTGCACTGCAGAAATTTCGATTTATCACTGTAATATTTAGGATTGACCAGTCAATTTAGATGTATGAGATGTGTAGTTGTCTTGGTCAGGTAAATTCTGGGATGGCAAATTTGAATATTCAGAAAATGTCTCGTTTTCTACTAGTCCGGTCTATTTAGACCAAAAAATGAGAGTGAAGTTACATAAAGACCCAACAAGCTGAATTTCTGTGAAGTTGTTCAAAACATAATTATAAACAATGTCTAAAAGTTCCTCATCATTTCCCTGTGAGGAAAAAATTTTATTCGAGGTCAAATGTCAAAAAATAGTTATTTTCCTAACAAGTGCGGAAAGTGATATTTTCCCGCATGAAACTGCCGTTACCCAAACGACGCGAAGCGAAGCGGCTGTGCGACGTGCACGGGTTTTATTCTCCACATCATTAACTTGTCCCAACAGCTCGAATTTTTCCACCAATTTCTTCATTGCTGTCCGACAAGGTGCTTCACGACGCCCCAAAAATGTTCGAGTTTTACGAACCGACTCTGCCAAATTTTCACCATTTTTATAGTGAATTTTAATAATTATAATTCTTGAAGCGTGTATCGTTCCATTTTTATTATTTTATGTCAAAAAATGACAGCTTCAAACGTGACATCTACCGAAATAGCGGTCTATTTAAAATAACACCTCTTATTGAAAACCCTTTATTCATCTACGATTGATAATATACCTTTGAAGCAGGATCATACAAGAAATACACTACAGTTCAATCGATGGAGTTCATAAATCTTCTGTCACAACAAATAAACAAAATTCCTCGTTTACTACATTTACACTAGTTAATGAAGTCATGTCGTATATTTTTGGCTAGGTCTTTGTATCTTCTTTACAGGCGTGCAGAAATTTTCAAAAAATTTTTTTCAATAGTAATTTCAAAGAAGTTTCCAGTAATGCACTTTGTCATGTCTCATTTTTTGAAACGATGGTACTTTTCTATCTTACATCATTAAGGTAAATTTTTTTTTAATTCTAGCGCTTAAAATTCTAAATAAGTTATCAGAAAGATTCAAAATTTTGGATATTCTCATAAAAGTTGAATGAAACTTTATTTCATCTTATTTTCCTTCTTTCAAAGCAACTTTATATTTATAAAAATTATTTTATGCATTTATATGCATATATTATTATAACACAAGTAAGTCCATTCTTTTCTGTTAGTGCAAACTGTCAGAAATTAATCAGAAATCAAATGGTCAGATACATGAGCATCGACACTGCTTTACAGAAAGTCACGAAAATGTTTGAAATTTGTCGTGAGCATAAACACATATTTATCTGAAATTTGTAATACAACCTTTGAAGCAGGATAAAGCAAGAAATACTACAGTTCAATCGATGGAGTTAATAAATCTTCTGTCACAACAAATAAACGAAAATTATTGTCGTCTCTGAAAATCCCTCGTTCACTACATGTACACTAGTTAATGACGTGTACTCAAGTGTATGGTAATTGCAGCCATTCTGTTGATTTTATATCATCTGATTTATGAGTAAAAGAGGCGCATTCTGCACGTTACAAATTTGCATAATTAATATATGTCAACCAGTATAATTTATATAATAAATAATCGGCGATTATGGCTGTTTGTGGTAGCATAATCGTTCAACATGCTCCCTGAAAAAATATCAGAAGTTATGAGGTGGAAATAAGAAAAATAAGGCTAATTCAACAAAGTGTTATACAGGAAGTCGGGAAACTTCTTTTTTTGGCGCTTGTTTGCTATAGCATGCGACAATTTGTCCATATTTCCATAAGTTTTCAATTTTGAGTTATGTTTTGAACAACTCTGTTTGACTGGCCGCCGGAGAGCTATTTTGTCTGGCCGTCCGTTAACATTGTTACTTTGGAACTCAATGAGTGATAGTTCATGGGCCAGCGCCCGTTTTTCATAATGATTACTAACAATCTGAATATTTGTGAGTTGCTTCATTTTGACGAGACTCCCAACTTTTTCCTCTACGAAAATTCTCGTAAGTGAGGGCTAACAGTATGGAGGCGTCAAAGTGTTAAATGGGCGAATGTTCAAATTTTATTACTAACAGCTACTTTATAAATTAAATCTTGAAATGATTTTATTACAAATTGAAAACCATAATTATGCCCACAAAAATGATGATTCTATCAAGTGTACCCCACTCCCAACATATAACAAAAACTAGGTCTAAAAAAATATTACTAACCGCTGATTTTTTCACTGTTGCTTAGCAAATATTTCCTTTATGGTCACATTCTCCTACAAATTGAGTGGTACGTTTTTCCAGTCTTATGCTCGAAAATTGAAAAAATCAGCCGGTTAGTAATAATTTTTTTAGACCTAGTGTTGATATATGTTGGGAGTGGGGGACACTTTGATAGAATCATCATTTTGTAGGACAATTTTTGTTTTCAATTTGTAATAATATTGTTTCAAGATTTAATTTACGGGCGGCAGCCAGCGCGGTCCATTTATTACATGATGAAAAAAAGACATAAACTATCAGTGGCGCAGCCAGGATTTTGTTTTGGGGGGAGGGGCTGAACTGAACAATTTTTGATGATACAACAAATAACGAAAGTTGCAAAAAAAATAAAGAAAAAATAACGAAGAAATTAATCTTTAGGGGGGGGGCTGCAGCACCAAGCCCCCCCCCCTAGCTGCGCCAGTGTAAACTATATATTTTATAATAAAACTTCTGGGCACATCTACATCTAGTTTCAAAATTTTAGATGACCATTTTAGTGCTTCTTTCGAAGGAGACTACCTACATTTAAAAAAGAATATGCAATTCACTTTTAATTCCTGCTGTTCAACAGAAATTTATGAAAGTTCGAAATACCTATCGAGTTTTAGGAGAAATGTCACTTGAACGGTGAAATTCTAAACGCTTGCAGATATCGATTCGAATGTATTCTTTTCTGATTCAGCTACCTCGAAAACCTATATAAACAAACCGAATGCAAGCCATACTTTTCAAATAAATTCAGTTTATAGATTTTGTATTTTTTATTTTCGAGTTGCGTTCCAGAGCATCTGTGTAATGCAGTTCGCTTCGGATCAATGAATTTTCAACTTCAATCGATTCATTAGACCGAGTTCAACAATTATCAGTTTCTTCTGTAGATCCTACAAAATTTTTACAAACTACTGAAATATAGCGTTTTAGGGGAGTCAACCCTTATAGTTATTTTTTCTCCTGAATTTCAGAATATTTGATGATCATTTTATGTGCTTATATTGAAGGGGACTACAGACTGAAGAAAAATATTCAATTCATTTTTCATTGAGTCTGTTTAGGTAAACGGATTCTATGAAATATTGAGTTCTGATGGGAAAAATGCCATTTGCAGGGTGAAATTATAAACGCTCTCGGAAGTCGATTCAAAAGTATTTTTTTCTGATTCATCTTTCTCGAAAACCTGTAAAAACATACCAAATTCAATAATATCAGCCATATATTTCTTGAATAAATTCAGTTTATAGATTTTGCACTTTTCATTTTTCAAGTTACGTTCGAGAGCGTTTGTGTAATGCAGTTCGGTTGAATTTTCAACATCATGGCGTTTCATTTTCTTACATAAAAATGGCGACCCACACGAAATAACGCCAAAATTGTCATATATTGAACGAAGAATTCAAAAATAATTGTAAGCTTAAATATCTCAGTGGCGTAGCGCTTCTTGAGTTAGTTTTTGGGTAAAACTTGATCATTCTGTATCTTGGAAACAGAAAATTTCCGGACATACATTTATGGAAACTTTTGATCAGTGGAATTACTCCCTCAAATCTTTCGTTACAGTTCAGAAACAACCTGTATAGAGGACAGTTCAATTCACACTCTCTGTCACATTATTCTATGAAGTTAATGTCATTGACATTAGCTGAAATACTTTGTCTCATGAAGAACATTATACAAGTCAGAAACATTCCACGCTTGTTCATATTGGAAAAAAGATCAAAAATCTCCATTTTCTGAATAAATTCCACATTAATTTCAACACATTTCTTTTCGAACAGTTCTTTTGAACCCAAAGCTTATAATTATTTATCGATCGATCTTATTTTCTCGATCCCTTCAATATAAATGATTCATAAAAGTAGACGTTCATCTCATGTTTTTCATGAGTTGATTGATGTTATATGACATATTGCTATTTATTCGTGTGAAGATAACAGAATAATAAATATCATCGTTATTGAATGATTTATAGGGTGTTTTTCTTTTCAGAATAAAAAATTGAAATGAATCCCTAGATGTTATTCAATACAATTGCCTGGTTAACTAGTTTTTGTTCCATTAATTTAATTCTGTTTTTTTCCAAGAAGAAACTTTGTTTCATTTGTTTTTCAGTTTGTTTGAATGCCTGATGGTAGGATTTTGTCGTGATATTTATAATTTTAAGATAACGAGATTATTATAATGAAATGATCAGCAATTCAGTATTTCCCCAGTGTCAATTCCATCTTTCCTGAAAGCTTATAACAATTTAATGTGCATTGATCAGGAAAATGAGACACACTTATTGTAATAATGATATACTTAGACAATCGATTTCGGCTCTAGGCCATCATCAGGTCAGCTGAAATAAGACATAGATGACAAAAATTAATATAACGATGATACAGTATGTACAATTCACAAACTTTTTCAATAATAATAAATTATGTTTGATATAAATAAAATAAAATAATAAGGTTTGGACAGGTGGATCATAAACTCACCGTCAATGAAATATGTACTTTCTAGAAACATTTATGATTTATAATAATATTTCCTCTGATATGTATTTACAAGATGTTATAATCATTCAAGTTAATATATAAGTTATATTCTATGGAAATATCATCGATTATTTTCAATCGAGACATATTGTGTTTTCTTGATAGTAGGTATGTGTCAGTTGTCCTCAGATATATAAGAAAGAGTGTACAGAGTTGGTGGATAAGAAGTCTACACAGTAAGTGGGTGAATCATTTTGAAGAGATTGTTTGTTGGAATATCTTGTATTTCGTTGATGGGATGTTCGCTGTTTCTATTTTTTAGAATTTCGAGTTTGTTCCAATAATGTTAGCTTGTGAAAGTCGCTGTGTAGATGAAGCAAAGTCAGATTATAGAGTGATGTAGAATGTTTGCTTTCAATAAGATGATTTCCCATGGCGGAAGTGGGCCCTTTTTTTAATGTGCTCGTTAAATCTGATCTTTGCAGCTCTGGTGGTCATACCGATATAGAAGGCTGGACAGTTACCGCAGACAATCATATGTATACCACTTTTCTGGTTAAGGTCTGTTTTGGGTTTATTATTAACGAGCACTCTTTCCAGTGTCCCATGTGAAACATTGACAAGGTTCATATTGAAGTTTTTAAGTAGAGATTGTAGTTTGCTGTTCAGGTTGGAGAAGTAGGGGATGGTTATGTAAGATGTCTTGACAGTGGTATGTGGGTAAATTTTCTTGAGTAATTTTCTTCTTATACAGAGGCTAAGATATCATCGACAAACTGTTTTGAATAGTGATTATTCGTTGCTATCTGATAGATTTTGTTTAGTTCAATTTGATAGTTCATTTCAGAAAGTGGGATGTTGATCAGACGGTTTAGAAGAAAATGAAAAGCTGTTTTTTTGGTTTGAGGAGAATGATATGAGTATTTAGGTATACTAAAGCGGTCTGTGTGGGCTTTCTTTCAAACACACTAATGGAGTTTTTCGTTAAGAAAATTTAATGTGCACTACTATATTTGTGTGTTGTAAAGGGTTTTCCAATAAGAGGTGTTATTTTATATTCAAGAAAAATGCCATTTTTCAAAATAAATGATCGGATGTTTATTTCATTATAAGAAGAAACTATGCCGTTAATAGTGGAAAATAACATCAGGTAAATGGCCACCACGACCACGCTCACAACACCATATCCTTTTAATGAAATTTTCCATAACCAAATCGCAAGTTGGCTGCCCTGCGTCCTCGAAAGCCTCACGAATTCAATCTTTGAGGTCTTGAATCGACGCTGGGCTATTGGAGTAGATCTTCTCTTTCACGTGGCCCCAAAGGAAGAGTCGCAAGGTGTTAAATCACAAGATCTCGGTGGCCAATTGTGATCACCTCTTCGAGAGATAACACGGCCTGGAAACTTTTCCAGCAAAAGATCAATGGTTTGGTTGTTTGTGTGGCACGTAGCGCCGTCTTGTTGGAAGTAAACGTTGTCCAGATCAATACTATCCAACTTTGGCCATAAAAGGTCATTAATCATCTCTCGATAGCGCCATCGACAAACCTGGGTTTTCTTCAACACTTTTTGTACAGCACAGCAATATTCTCGGCTGTTATTGAGTTACGTTCTTCACATTACTAACTTGTTCCCAACAGCTCGAATTTTTCCACCAATTTCTTTATTGCGATCCGACAAGGTATTCGAGTTTTACGAACCGTCTCTGCCGAATTTTCACCATTTCCATAGTGAATTTTAATAATTTCAATGCTTCTTTAAGCGTGTATCGTTCCATTTTTATTAATGGCGTTGTTTCTACTTGTCAAATGTCAAAAACGACAGTTTCAAACGTGACATCTACCGAAATAGCCGGCTATTCAAAATAACAACTCTTATTGGAAAACCCTTTACAACAGCTTGTTTGAATGTCACTCAAATCATGGAGGTATCTTCCTACATCAGCTCTAAAACTTCAGGATACAAATTCGAAAATAATACAATGTTATGCTACTATTTATAAACGTATGTGAAAATCCAAAATATTTTCAAGCTCGGAAATTTCATCTACCTGCTTTGAGAAATTCTGGAAACAAATATTTGATGAAACTGATCGTTTGCTTCAATTCTCGATTAAGGTTTCAAGAAATACTTATCATCCAATTCGATTTATATTCACAAAAGATGAAGAAGTTTCCTCTAACATTACTATACTACCCATTCAGTGAAAAAGTTTACTCGGATATAACATAGACTGTGTTTTTTCCAATATAATAAGAAGAATGAATCACGAGGTGTATTTTTTCCACAGGATATCCTCAATAAAACTAACCAATTCACCTTTAAATTGCATGCACTTTTCCGAAGAAACCGATTAGTTTTTGTAGTCTGTCCAATTACAGTGTGGTCATAAAACGTACTTTGAAGCAATAAAACAAGCGACAGTTGTATGTGATAGACTGTTATCTTCTGAGATCAGTGGAAACGGCTACCAAAGGGCACTTGTAACTAGAGGGCATTGATGTTTTGTTTCTTCTTACCAGTTGAGCATGCTGGGAGAATTCTTTATCCTAAACCCAAGAAAAATATGTGAATCTTATCTTTATTGTCAAGTACCGGAACTGAGATA
Source organism: Propylea japonica (assembly GCA_013421045.1). Taxonomy (NCBI): domain Eukaryota; kingdom Metazoa; phylum Arthropoda; class Insecta; order Coleoptera; family Coccinellidae; genus Propylea; species Propylea japonica. The sequence continues at coordinate 16,400,066 of CM024240.1, read as the reverse complement.
TTTCGTTAGACAATTTGATTGTACGGTGATAGTTTTTCTGCTCACTCTTCTCTTTTATCTGACTCAGTAAGAAAGTAGGTATGTGACGCCCACTCAATTTCAAATGCTCATAACTTTTCCCTCAAATAAATATTGGAGTTCGCAACGTAATACAGATGGAACTTCCCTATAACGAAAGTGCTAAATCCAAAAAAATCGTTATAAAGAGATTTCGTTATACAGAAAATTTTTTTCTATAGTCGGCAATGTCGCGGTCGACCTTACTGATAAATTCAAGTTTATCATTTAAACTTAAGCACTTTCTTTTAGACATTTTCGCAGAACTTTCACACTAACGTAATGGTTATATTGAAACCAAACATTCAGGGTATATTTGAAACTGTTTCAGAAGGATCTCTCTGCCCGCCGTAATGATTTAGTTTAAGGTCGGGATTCATTACGTACGCCCGGAAAAATGTCGGAAAAAACCCACCCTTATACCTTCTTACCATACCTTCTTTGAATATTTCGTTATAGAGAGAATTTACTTCGTTTAGAGGGTGTTTCAACATGGAATTTGGTTCAAGGTGCAATGTCTTGTACGAAATTCTTTATACAGAGAAATTCGTTTTAACAGTCGTTCGTTATAGGAAAGTCCACAGTATTATATTTGAAGCTACTATATTAGGCTTGATTTCCCAGAACTTGAAAAGTGGTTTCAAAAATTTTTTGTATTTATTGGTTTGTAAAAAATGAAATTTGACAGATTCGTCTTATCTGGATGAAAGAGTAATCTAATTGAAGAAAAATTAATATTACATGCGCATGATCTATTTGATCATAAGCTTAAAAAGCTACCTTTTTGAGCTTTTGATAAAATTTCGACAGTTTTGGCAACAAAGGCGTTGGTTGGCAGAAGAACTTGATCTCTCTATGTTTTACTTTTTACAACTCTAAGGTTCACAAATGATAACCCTCAACAAGTCTGATGAAATATTCAAAAAATGTTACATCATTCACAATGCAATAACAAAGATAGCAAAAACTTTTAATTGGAAAAACATCTCGAAACATCAGTATAAATCAACAATTCAAGATATTATTCAATCATCTCAGGAGATATCTAAATCACATTTTGATTTGAAATTTTCATTTAAAATATCAATTTTAAGGATATTTGCCGACTGATATCAAACAAACTGCACATTAGAAAAGAATGTAACCGGTGACATTTGAAAACATCATGATTATAACTCACGAATTTGAATTTTTCTGAAATTAAGGAATATTAATGATGGAGATTTGACGATTATCGTTAAGTCCGAGGATATTGGCAAATGAAAAAATCCGACATAATTAACATAATATCTTCTATTTATAAGCAACAAGCTAACACGTGTACTTTGTACGCAAATTCGAAAATAGATATCAACAATAATAATAACAATTAAACCGCAATCTCTCCATCAAACGAATAGGGAGAAATCTGTGGAATTTTATATTGATCATTACCCTCATTTTTCTTGAATCACTGTTTCAATGCAGTCGAATAGAGTAAAGTTTAGTTTTGTAACATCCTCATCAAAATATCAAGTGTACACCTAGTAGCCTAGCAGAACTATATAAAGTTTGATAGTACAATATTTAGACAAAGCTCACATTGACACCCAAACCAAGAAACTTTCGCTGGTATCACCTACTGAAGGGTTTTCCATAAGAGGTGTTATTTTGATATTCTAAGAAAATTGCTATTTTTCAATGCAAATGATCGGATGTTAATTTCATTATAAAGAAGAAAGAAGCTATGCCGTTGATAGTGGAAAATAACATCAGGTAAATGACCACCACGACCACGCTTATCCGGACCCATATCCTTTTAATGAAAATTTTCCATAACCAAATCGAAAAGGGGCTGCCCTATGTCCTCGATAGGCCTCACGAATTCCCTCTTTGAGGTCTTGAATCGACGCTGGGCTATTGGCATAGACCTTCTCTTTC
>CM024240.1:16335214-16397989 GCA_013421045.1 Propylea japonica | reverse complement strand
GTCATTAGTTTCTTTCATATGCAGCCTGGTGAATTTTTTTGTTTACGATCGTTAACGAGAGAAGAATTCGACGCAAAATCATCAGAAATTAAGGTTATATGAAGGGTTTTCCAATAAAGTGTTATTTTGAATAGCCCGCTATTTCGGTAGATGTCACGTTTGAAGTCATTTTTTGACATTTGACTAGTAGAAACTACGCCATTAATAAAAATGAAACGATTCGCGCTTCGAGAACGCATTGAAATTATTAAACGTCACTATAAAAATGGTGAAAATTTGGCAGAGACGGTTCGTAAAACTCGTACATTTTTGGGTTGTCGTGAAGCACTTTGTAGCACCGCAATAAAGAAATTGGTGGAAATATTCGAGCTGCTGGGACAAGTTAGTGATATAAAGAATAAAACCCGGGCACGTCGCTCAAGAAAAATCAAGAATATTGCTGCTGTAACCGAAAGTGTTCAAGAAAACCCAGGTTTGTCCATTCGTCGTCGTTCTTTGGAATTTTTGGATTTTTCATGGCCGAAATTGGATAGTATTGATATGAACAACGTTTACTTTCAACAAGACGGAGGTACGTGCCACACAAGCAACGAAACCATTGATCTCTTGCGGGAAAAGTTTCTGGACCGTGTTATCTCTCGGAGAGGTGATCACAATTGGCCACCGAGATCTTGTGATTTAACACCTTGCGACTTCTTCCTTTGGGGCCACGTGAAAAAGAAGGTCTACGGGAATCGCCCAGCATCGATTCAAGACCTCAAAGATGGAATTCGTGAGGCTATCGCGGACATAGGGCAGCCACTTTGCGATTTGGTTATGAAAAATTTCATTAAAAGGATATGGTCCTGTAAGCGTGGTCGTGGTAGTCATTCGCCTGATGTTATTTTCCACTATTAACAGCATAGCTTTTTCTTTATAATGAAATAAACATCTGATCATTTATAATAAAAAATGGCATTCTTCTTTGAAAATCAAAATAACACCTCTCATTGAAAACCTTTATATTTAATATACCTCAAAGAATAATGTGTTTGGATGAGTGGAGTGGAGTGAAAAAAATTGAATCATCAATGAAATTTTATCGAAATGATATAAGATTGAGTTCAGAAAAAAAGCTATCAAATAAACCAAATAAACATGAACAGACACAAAATAATATACAACTTCCTTTTGAGAGTTAAAGTTGGGTTTCTTGAATTTTTGGGATTAAATATTTTTAAAATAACCATTCAACTATTCAAAAACTTCTACACATTTTCAAGAGGATCTTACGGGTTAACAATCAAAGATTTTCAATTTTATAAGCTCAAAAGTCAGATATAGCCTGCTGAAATCAAACACTTAAGTAAATACTCAACTCGAAACAAACTGTTGTCATAATTATATGAAATATAATGTTCTATGAAATACTTTGTAGTTGCATTAACCTCTCCTCGAAATATGTCATAGAAAATTAGTTCAAGATAGTCCATAAAATACCAAACATAATATCTGTTGGATATTAATAAACAAACTCTCAAAAATAACGTTATGGCATAAAACCGACATCAATCATGGGCTCAAAGCCATAACTTTAATGCCTGTTATACCAGCTCGTTAAGTAAGTATTGCACCTATTGTGCTAATCAATTATTCGCTAGTTCTATGGCAAATGACGATATTTCACGAGGTTCTATGCGAATGACGAATAATAAAGACATAGAAGCAAGCGGGGGCGAGCACTCATGCAATTTGTTTACACAGAGACGTATCTATAATGTTTCCGAGGCAACTTATATACCTACTTTCTTCCAAATATGGAGGCCATCAGATGACGGAGAAGAGCATACTATAATTTCAACTATTTATTCTCAGAATGAAATGATTTTTGTTCAAGAATAAAGAGAAAATTAGTTCTAATACACTCACCGGCAAAATAATCCATCCACTCAAAAAATCGATGAAGTTCGATAAAATTCATAAATAAGTTATTTCAAGTCCGATACGATTGATTATTTTCTTCAATTGTGGGTATGGTCATCCCTAATCAAACACCAGTTTTGAATTCTAAGAAAACTCGGCGTACGTCATTTTATACAAGGTGAAACAAAACCTGTTTTTTCACCCTAACTTTAGAACCACCCCTGGCGTGCTCCAGTAATTCCATCGTATGATTCCTTATTTCATCATCAAAACACATCTTCTCTTGACAATTCAATTCTCCATTCATAACAATAGCTCAATTTTTGTTAAAGAAACAGGGTTTTCAAAGCATTACTATACTCCACAATTTCGCTAACCTTCAAATAGAACGTTATGAAAATAAACTGAAAACAGTGAAAACATAAAACAAGAGAAGTTTCAGCGCGACATGTTGTTCGGCATGCACCATTTATTGAAGACGATTCCTTACTTATGCTTCATAATGCCCGACCGCATCAACCGCATGTGCCGGAAGTATCTCTAGCAGAGGTTGATATCCAAAGCATTAAACCAGCATGCTCTAAGACCAGTTTGAACCCAATGGGCATGTTTGGATGCTCTTGGAGGAAAATTCGAATCGCCTACCAACTCCCTGAAATTTGCAGCAGCTCGGTGATGCTTGATTGATTTAGGACTTTAATGAGGATATGCTGAGACGAATTGCACCTTTTTTCTGCGTTCTGGACGGAATACACAACTCTGTTTTGAGTTTGTTTCATTAGGTCAGAATTTAGGTTGGATTTGTGAAGTACTGTTGTAGCCTTAGCGGAATTTAATGTTTTAGTGAAAACCCAGTATCTGTAACAATAATTGAACTATTGTTATGAATGAAGAATCAAATTGTCAAAAGAAGATGTGTCTTGATGATGGAATAATAAATCACACAGGAGAACAACTGGAACACACCAGAGGTGGTTTTAAAGTTAGGAAAAAAACAGATATTGTTTCACCCTGTATAAAATTACGTGCGCCGAGTCTTATTTAAATACAAAGCTGGTGATTAATTAAGGATAAACATACCGACAATGGAAAAGAATTCATTCGAATTGGACTCGAAAGAACATATTTATGAATTAAAAAACTTCATCGATTTTTTGAATGGATCGATCATTTTGCCGATCAGTGTATATTCCATTCATTTCGGTGCAATTAGTGAGCCAGAAATGGTGATTCCTGAACCAGAACTTTCTAACCCATATAGATAGGGAAAACGTGATTGCGTGATCTTTCGAAGAGAAACTCGTAAGCTTATTTTTGTTTCCGAGTTTTAAGGCAAATTTGACTTTTGGAAATTCCAACTTGGGTCATTATATTCGTTCTTGTTTATGCAGAGAACTTAAACGGAAACATTATAGAGACTTTTTGAATCCAGTGGCTTAATCTGGGGTTTTCTAGGGAGTTTCCTTCCTGATCTGTAACAAAATTTCCAAAAAAAAATTGTTTTTTCCTCCTGAGATATTCAGTCAAAATTTCTAATGCGAGCTATTTTCAACAGTGTTCATCATTCGGCGTCCTTAATCTTCTGTTTCTGTTTTCTTCTCCGGAGCCACGTCTCCTTTTTCCCTCTCAAACTTTTTTGCAGTACGCCACTAATCAGCGTAAAATCAATTTTTGTTATCTGCGTTCCATTTAAAAACTTTTTTGACTCTTGTAATTTTTTCATATCTTTGACTGTTTTTGAGTGGAAAACGAGGTGAAAAATTAATTATTGAACGATTGTATTTGATATTGAATAACCTTAAGTTGAGTCTCAGAAACGAGCTATCAAAATGAAAGTAAATTTTGGGCATACCTCTCGAGTATTTCTATAATGATATTATTTTTTTTAAAATATTAATTAATAATAATATTATTTTTTTATTCAGCGAATAACATACAATCTTTCAATAATTTTTCACCCGAAAACGATTAGAGATACGAAAAAACTACAGAAGACAAAGTAGTTTTGAATTGAACGAATATATCAAAAATTGATTTCACGCTGATCAGTGGCGTACCGCAAAAAAGGTTGAAAGGGAAAAATGAGACAAGGCTCCGGAAAAGAAAACACCCTGTAGATTCTAGCTAAGATTTCCGGCGTGCAATGATGAAGACTGTTCTGAAAATAGCTAGTATTTCCCAAATTTGGACTGAATATCTCGAAAACTACAGGAGTTATGAAAAAAACAATTTTTTTCGGAAATTCAACACCTGTTTATAAGAACTTTTTTTCTTTAAATCACATGTAGATTCACCCCCTGAAGTTGTGACACACTATTATGTAACACCCTGTAAAATTTCTTGTATTCTTGTGCAAACCTAGCGTTCCACTTGAACGAAATCAGGTTCTGCGCTGAACTTATCCGAAAGAAACGTCGATAATAAATCTGGGTATTGGCGCACAGTCGTGGGCACGGAGAGTAATCCTAAACCACAATGAACGAGATGGTGCATCAATCTGACGCCTTGCAACTGACTCTCCACACATCATTTTGGAGCAGAGCGTTAATTAATGGACAAAGTTGAGGAGGCGTGGAAACCCAGTAATTAACGGCTTCCTCTAGACCGGGTCTTCTCGTTTGTCATTGAAACTAGGAAACGGTCACTTTCTGCGCGAAAAATACACTGACCGGCAAAATAATCGATCCACTCAAAAAATCGATGAGGTTTTTCTAATTCATAAATATGTTATTTCATGTCCGATTCAAATGAATTTTTCCTCATTTGTAGGTATGTTCACCAGTTTTAAATTTCAAGAAAACGTCATTTATATAGAGCGAAACAAAATCTGTTTTTTCACCTTAACTTTAGAACCACCCCTGATGTGTTCTAGTTATTTCACCGTATGATTTCTCGTTTCATCATCAAGACACATCTTCTCTTGGCAATTTAATTCTTCATTCATAACAATAGCTCAGTTTTTGTTAAATATATGAACAAGCAATGGTTGTTCATTAATGGGAGTTCATTAAGGTCTTGAAACCATCCTTCAATTTTCTGTGCGATCATTGGTTGCTGAGGAATCGATAATAATCAAAGACAAATGGATCCTTTTCCATTTGAAGACCGATATCTCGGCGAGAAGTGGACGTATTGAGGTCATAAAAAAATAAATTAAAGCTGAATTAACAAAGTATCCATCATTAAACGATTAGGCAAAAATAAAATTTCCACGCTCGTAGACAAGAAAAAAAAAGTGGTAAAATTCTGAGAATTTTTTTGTTCTGATTTTTCTATCATTACTCGAAACCACTGAAACTTAAAATTTTTGAAGTTCTATTTGAAAACTAGACACTTGGAGCTACAATTTCCTTTTTTTAAATTCCTTGTACGACCGTTCCTCTCAAAGTTACGGCATGTTGAAAATTGCCGAAAAATTTGGAATTTTTTTTTTGATCCTTTAATTTTTTCCAGTAGTGTATGTTATTTCGAGTCCGATTCAAATGAATTTATTTTTTCACTAGTCCGTTCACGAAAGTTTGAGCGCATAGTAGGCGTTTGCTGTTGTATCTGAAGTTGGTAGTATTTGCTGTCATAACGTAAAATAAAGTCAACGTTGCCGAATGTACCCGGCCTCGTCCGACGAGCTTGCGAGTTGTCAGACAACTCTATGCAATATTGACAACATTGCGTATCAATCTGACAAGAAAATAATTAACATAACCTAAAATTTTAATATACACAGTGGAATATGCCAAATATCCATGGCCAACTGACGGCTCAACCTTTCGTGAACGGACTAAAGGTATGTTCATCCTTAATCAATCACCAGTTTCAAAAAAACTCGGTGCACTTTATTTTGTGCTGCGTACACTATTTTTTCGGCAACTGTGAAGAAACACGCTCGCATTGATGAATTATCGCGATTTGGGATGAAAAACTGCAAACTTTTGACCACTATTTTATATGAATTGTCGGCCGTTATTTTGTTGTCAATGTTCAACTGAATTTATCAAAATTACACTCCCAACGACGAGAGAGACAACACTACATTATTGGAATCGGACAATTGGATTCAGATAGTTTCGTATCACGTAAATCTCTTTTATATGGAACAGTTCAACTGGACGAAAAATTCTCTGTCTGATGTATTGTATATTGTATGTTTTCAAACCTGTATATTTAAACTCAATGGTTCTGGACAGAATAGTAGCGCTTCTGCACTCACCGGCAAAATAATCGATCCACTCAAAAAATCCATGAAGTTTGTTAATTCATAAATATGTTATTTCAAATCCAATTCGAATAAATTTTATTTTCAATTTTTGGTATGTTCATCCTTAATCAATCACCAGTTTTGAATTTTAAGAAAACTCGGCGTACGTCATTTTATACATCATCAAGACACATCTCTTCTTGACAATTTAGTTCTTCATGTATAACAATAGCTCAATTTTTGTCAAAGATACAGGGTTTTCAGTAAAACATTAAATTTCGCTGAGGCTACAACAGTACTTCAACATATTCAAGCTTAAATTGTGACCTAATGAAAACAAAGTGAAAACTAAGTCAAAAACATAACGTGTTTTCCGGCAGGTGAAATTCGTCTCGGTATGTCCTTATTAAGGTTTTGAATCAATTAGAAAATCACTGAGCTGCTGCAAATTTTCAAGAGTTGGTACGCGAGATCGAATTTTCCTCCCAGGAGCAACCAAACATGCTCAATTGGGTTCAAATCTGGCTTAGAGCAGGCCAGTTGAATTCTTGGATATCAACCTCTGCTAAAAACTCCTTGGCTAGCCACATGCGGTTGATGCGTTCGGGTATTATAAAGCAACGGCACGAAATCGTCACCAATAAACAGTGCATACCGAACAACATGTCGCGCTAAAACTTCTGTCGTTTTATGTTTTAACTCAGTTTTTAGGGGGGTGATTCTTTAATAATATCGTATTCGCAATTCGACAATTGTCTACCAACTTCCCTGCTAAGTTGGTCGACATTTGTCGATTCTCGAACACGTCATAATTCAAGAATCGAACCTCAGTTTATTTTCATAATGGTCGGATTTAAGGTCAAATCTGTGAACCATAGCGAACTTGTGGAGTTTAATGTTGCTCTGAAAACCCTGTATCATTAACAAAAATTGAGCTATTGTTATGAATGAAGAACTAAACTGTCAAGAGAAGATGTGTCTTGATGATGAAAAAAGCAACCATACGGTGGAACAACTGGAAACACCGGGGGTGGTTCTAAATTTAAGATCTTGTTTCACACTGTATAAAATAACGTTAGCCAAGTTTTCTTTAATTCAAAACTGACGATTGATCAAGGATGAACTTACCTAGAATTGAAAAAAAATTCAATCGAATCGGACTTGAAATAACATATTTATGAATTAACAAACTTCATCGATTCTTTGAGTGGATCGATTATTTTGCCGGTGAGATTCTGCATTCATATACATTTGGTATCAATCTCAAATCCCATGAATTTTGAGGTAATAGTTTTTTTCTACAAGCGTGCACTTTCATTCTCTTTCCTGCACGTATTTCAATTCGTAAAGAGTCACATTGCCAAACAGTGTGAGAAAAACCCCTGCTATTCCATAACTAATGGTAATGGATTAGCAAGGATTTTTCTCGCACGCTTTTTCAAAAGAATAAACTGAATAATGATATATCTCTATGCCACTCAACTGCTTACCCAAACTCCGCTTCGCGTCGTTTGGGTAACGGCAGTTTCGTGCGGGAAAATATCACTTTCCGCACTTGTTAGGAAAATAACTATTTTCTACAAGCGTACACTTTCATTCTCTTTCCCGCACGTATTTCAATTCGTAAAGAGTCACATTGCCAAACAGTGTGGGAAAAACCCCTGCTATTCCATTACCGCACGCAAATGCGTGTGGTAATGGATTAGCAAGGGTTTTTCTCGCTCGCTTTTTCTAAAGAATAACGCAAATGCGTGTGGTAATGGATTAGCAAAGGTTTTTCTCGCACGCTTTTTCTAAAGAATAACGACTTGTCAGAGACTTTTGTCATTCATGTGTATTTAGAATAATCAATTCACATTTGATCTGTGTGTTGAAATCGATCTCGTATAAGCGCTTGTAGAAAAAATATTGTTCCTAACTCGTGCGGAAAGTGTTTTTCCCGCACTCAACTGCTTACCCAAACTCCGCTTCGCGTCGTTTGGGTAACGGCAGTTTCGTGCGGGAAAATATCACTTTCCGCACTTGTTAGGAAAACAACTATATTTTTCCACAAATAAACGAGCGCTCAAATGCTCTTGCTCAGAGCTTTTCTTAAATTTTTTAGATATGAATTGAAATGATGACCGACCCCACTATCATATGATCTGGGTCAATGATCAGTTCACATGGTCATGGTACCAACAATCGAAATAAAGATGGTTGTGTTTCTGCTGGGATTATCTCGTCGTGGTCCTGCAAGATCTGGCGGCTCGTAAACTATAGAATTAAGAACCATAAACAAGTCGCCATGCCAGCAGGGTAGTTGTCTATGGGCGACTACATTCCTCTAAGGGCCAACACTGGCGTAACGTCTGCTAGGGAAATGTTCTTATACTGATCAACCCACTAAAACTGAAAAAAATTCAAGAAGAGCACTGACGTGTGGTTAAGAGCTACAGTTCTATGTATACAAGGTGTTTGGTAATTCGACGTGATCCTTGGAATGGTATAATCCAATATGGAGTAAATCATGGCCCGAAAATCTATGGATACGGCAAATTTTCAACTTTTTTGAGATTTCCTGCTTCGTTATACACTACTACGGCCATTTTCAACATGCCGTAACTTTGAGAGGAATGGTCGCACAAGGAATTTAAAAGAAGGAAATTGTAGCTCCAAGTGTCTAGTTTTTGGATTAGAACTTCAAAAATTTAAAGTTTCAGTGGTTTTCTAGTGATGATAGAAAAATCAGCAACAAAAAATTCTCGAAATTTTACCACTTTTTTTTCTTGTCTATGAGCGTGGAAATTTTATTTTTGCATAATCGTTATAATGATGGGATACTTTGTTAATTCAGCTTTAATTTATTTTTTTATTGACTTCAATACGTCCACTTCTCGCCGAGATATATTTGTTAGTTTATTTTATTCTTCTTTTTGTGAAATTTATATACTATCTGCAATTAAAATGTGGAAAAAGCCCGAGAAAATTCTTTTTTGCCTTTTTTGAAGATTATGAGCTTCTCAGAGCAAAAAACGTGATCCTTATTTTTTTCAAAAATTCAAGCGAGTCGAACAAAAAAAACGGCTCGCTAGATTGAGTTGACTCTTCGTAAGGATTTTATCAACATATTGAACTGTGAAAGTCACACTTAACATTATTGGTTTCCTCAACATTTTCGATCCAGCGGTAGATTTTCCAAGAAACCACCAAAAGCCCTTTTTTTGTTAAATTTTTATATTGATGCGACATGAAGAAAAAAAATTTCTATGAATAAGCAATTGTTGTTCATTAATCGGAGTTCATTTAAGGTCTTGAAACCCTTCTTCAATTTTCTGTGCGATCATTGGTTGCTGAGAAATCGATAATCAAAGACAAATGGATCCTTTCCCATTTGAAGACCGATATCTCGGCGAGAAGTGGACGTATTGAGGTCAATAAGAAAATAAATTAAAGATGAATTAACAAAGTATCACACCATTATAACGATTATGCAAAAATAAAATTTCCATGCTCATGGACAAGAAAAAAAAATTGGTAAAATTTCGGGAATTTTTTTGTTGCTGATTTTTCTATCATTACTCGAAAACCACTGTAACTTAAAATTTTTGAAGTTCTAATCCAAAAACTAGACACTTGGAGCTACAATTTTCTTTATTTAAATTCCTTGTACGACCATTCCTCTCAAAGTTACGGTATGTTGAAAATGGCCGAAAAAATTTTTTTTTATGCTTAAATTTTTTCCAGTAGTGTACATAATGAGTAATTTTGTGAAAACTATTTGACTCTGAATAATCAGTGAAAAATTTTTTGAAAGCCGAGGACATTGTCCTCATTTCTTGTGAAAAAGTATTCATTAAAAGTCAGATTACTCGAAATATACAAGGTCATAAAATGGCTGCTCATGTTACCCTCATAAAATCCTGATGGTAGGATTGAGAATCACACGAAAGAAGTATCATGAACTTTGTGTACAAATGTTTCGTTAGTTTTTCAGTCAATAATTCCTCGATGCAATCAAAAACTATGGCTGGAAAACCGAATAGGTAGTAAAAGACTTTTCCGAGTCTTCAAGAAAGATATCCCCTTTTCACTCGATTGATCGAACCAAAACAAAGGGTTTTATTTTGATATTCAAAAGAAAAACACCATTTTTCAATTTGAATGATCGGAAAATAACATCAGGCAAATGACCACCACGACCACGCTTACATGACCATATCATTTTAATGAAATTTTCCATAACCAGATCGCAAAGTGGCTGCCATATGTCATTCAGATATCATCTATTTTATTCGAGTGATCTGAATATCTGAATGACTCGATAGAGTCTGTACCCGTTTTGTTTTTCTGGCCATAGTTTTTGATCGCATGTATAAATTATTGACGTATCTATCTTTTCGAAAAGCAAACGAAACAGGAAAGTTTTTCCTCACATTTGAACAACAAGTTCGTAATAATTTTCAATAAATTTCCCATTCTACCATCAAGATTTTATCAGGAAAACAGGTGCTGCCATTTATGACCCTGTATTTCTCGGGTTATCTGATTTATTATTCTAGCGTAATTAATCGCCGTCATTAATAGACTAGTTGATAAAATAACTCATTACTCAATTTCTACTATTTTAATGTGCAATGATTGTCATGAGCAACCAATGTTACAACTCTACTGAAACATAGAAATTTGGGGTTTTCCAATAAGAGTTGTTATTTTGATATTCGAAGAAAAATGCCATTTTTCAATATAAATGATCGGATGTTCATTTCATTATAAAGAAGAAGCTATGCCGTTAATAGTGGAAAATAACATCAGGCAAATTACCACCACGACCAAGCTTACGGGACCATATCTATTAATGAAATTTTCCATAACCAAATCGTAAAGTGGCTGCCCTATGTCCTCGATAGCCTCTCGAATTCCATCTTTGAGGTCTTGAATCTACGCTGGGCTATTGGTGTGGGCCTTCTTCTTCACGTGGCCCCAAAGGAAGAAGTCGCAAGGTATTTAATCACAAGATCTCGGGTGGCCAATTGTGATCAAGAGATAACACGCTCCGGAAACTTTTTCTGCAAAAGATCAATGGTTTCGTTGCTTGTGTTGCACGTAGCGCCGTCTTGTTGGAAGTAAACGTTGTCCAAATCAATACTATCTAATTTTGGCCATAAAGAACGTTTGTGGAATGCCTAATCCCAAAGAACGACAAGGAATGGACAAACCTGGGTTTTCTTCAACACATTCGGATACAGCAGCAATATTCTCGGCTGTTCTTGAGCGACGTGCACGAGTTTTATTCTTCACATCACTAACTTGTCCCAACAGCTCGAATTTTTCCACCAATTTCTTTATTGCGGTCCGACAAGGTGCTTCACGACGACCCAAAAATGTTCGAATTTTACCAACCGTCTCTGCCAAATTTTCAATAAATTCAATGCGTTCTTGAAGCGTGTTTTGTTACATTTTTATTAATGCCGTAGTTTCTTGTCAAATGTCGAAAAAAGAAAGCTTCAAACGTGACATTTACCGAAATAGTGTGCTATTCAAAATAATACCTTAGTGGAAAACCATTTATTATGTCAAATGTATTTTTGATGCCAAATAAAGATCTAGTCCAATCAAGAATTTACACTACTGGAAAAAATTAAAGGATCAAAAAAAATTCCAAATTTTTCGGCAATTTTCAACATGCTGTAACTTTGAAAGGAATGGTCGTACAAGAAGTTTAAAAAAAGGAAATTGTAGCTCTAATTGTCTAGTTTTTGGATAAGAACTTCAAAAATTTTAAGTTTCAGTGGTTTTAGAGTAATGATAGAAAATCAGCAACAAACAAATTCTCAAAATTTTAACACTTTTTTTTCTTGTCTACGAGCGTGGAAAATTTATTTTTGCATAATCGTTATAATGATGGGATACTTTGTTAATTCAACTTTAATTTATTTTTCTATTGACCTCAATACGTCCACTTCTCGCCGAGATATCGGCCTTCAAATGGAAAAGGACCCATTTGTCTTTGATTATCGAATTCTCAACAACCAATAATCGCACCAAAAATTGAAGGAGGGTTTCAAGACCTTAAATGAACTCCCATTAATGAACAATCATTGCTTATTCATAGAATTTTTTTTTCTTCATGTCGCATCAATATAAAAATTTAACAAAAAAAGGGCTTCTGGTGGTTTCTTGGAAAATCTACCGCTTGATCGAAAATGTTGAGGAAACCAATAATGTTATGTGTGACTTTAACAGTTCAATACGTTGGTAAAAACCTTACGAAGAGCCAACTCAATTTAGCGAGCCGTTTTTTCGTTCGACTCGATTGAATTTTTGAAAAAAAATAAGGATCACGTTTTTTTCTCAGAGAAGCTCGTAACCTTTAAAAAAGTCAAAAAAGAATTTTCTCAAGCTTTTTCCACATTTTAATTGCAGAAAGTACATAATATTCAAAAAAATAAAAATAAAATAAACTAATAAATAAATTTTTTATTAATTTAATAACGGGTATTACCACCTCTGCAGTGGAACCACAAGCGCTCGACTCGACAGTAATCCCTTTACCCCTCCTTGGTTGCTGAGAAACCGATAATCAAAGACAAATGGATCCTTTTCCATTTGAAGACCGATATCTCGGCGAGAAGTGGACGTATTGAGGTCAATAAAAAAATTAATTAAAGCTGAATTAACAAAGTATCCCATCATCATAACGATTATGCAAAAATAAAATTTCCAAAAACTAGACGCTTGGAGCTACAATTTCATTTTTTTAAATTCCTTGTACGACCATTCCTCTCAAAGTTACGGCTTGTTGAAAATTGCCGAAAAATTTGGAATTTTTTTTTGATCCTTTAATTTTTTTCCAGTAGTGTATAATCAATTCGTAATGAGATAGACAAAAAGTTTCTCATCACATTTCAAGATTCAACATTCCATTTTATGCCCCTTTCTTTTTGTGACTTGTGTAGTACTAGAGACGCCACTGCCTGCTCAATTACATGTCTTTTTCCTACCATACCCGTACACAACTGGATCCGTTGTGTGTACGCATGAAAAATATATGTATGTTATAATATGTTAGGATAACTTTCTTAATTGCTCAAGAATACATTTACAGACAGCAGGTATCCCAACATAGCCGCAATATTCCTAATTCGTCGTTCATAAAGTCATACATTAAAACGACATATGGTCATATGGGAGAAAACATGGTTTTTGAGCGGAAAAAGGCGTTATAGATATTCGAGATACATAAATTCCAGATCCTGCAGAAGCGGACGGTTTAGATAATGGATAATATAATCATTGACAAGCTCAAAAGAGAACTGGTTGTAAGTGGTAGAAGATAGGAAACTTCTGCAATAGTTACATGTTCATTTCACAGTTATTCTGAAAGTAAGTAATACTTACATGATTTTACAATTACTTATATACAATGTTGCTACTCTTAGACCTTCTTTTATGATCTGATTCTGGAAAAAAATTTAATTCACTTCCATGTTATTTATCAATCAAGGATTCGAAGAAGTGAAGGGTTTTCCAATAAGAGAAGTTATTTTGATATTCAGAAAAAAAACTTCTGCTTAGTTACTTGTTCATTTCACAGTTATTCTGAATGTAAGTAATACATACATGATTTTAAAATTATTTATACAAAGTTGCTACTCTCAGTCCTTCTTCTATGATCTAATTCTGGAAAAAAAGGGGTTTCCAATAGGAGATGTTATTTTAATATTCAGAAAAAATGCCATTTTTCAATATAAATGATCGGATGCTTATTTCATTGTAAAGAAGAAGCTATGCCGTTAATAGTGGAAAATAACTTTAGGCAAATGACCACCACGACCACGCTTACAGGACCATATCCTTTTAATGAAATTTTCCATAACCAAATCGCAAAGTGGCTGCCCTATGTCCTCGATAGCCTCACCAATTCCATCTTTGAGGTCTTGCATCGACGCTGGGCTATTGACGTAGACCTTCCCTTTCACGTGGCCCCAAAGGTAGAAGTCGGAAGGTGTTAAATCACAAGATCTCGCTGGCCAATTGTGATCACCTTTTCAAGAGATAAAACGTTTCGGAAAATTTTCCTGCAAAAAATCAATGGTTTCGTTTGTTGTGTAGCACGTAGCGCCGTCTTGTTGAAAGTGAACGTTGTCCAGATCAATACTATCCAATTTCGGCCATAAAAAATCATTTACCATCTCTCGATAGCGCAATCCATTCACCGTAACTGTTGCTCCAGCCTCATTTTCGAAAAAGTAAGGTCCATTGGCTCCGCCAGACCATAAACCGCACCAAACAGTCGCACGTTGAGGATAGAGAGGCTTGTCAACACTCTTGGGTTTTCTGAGCCCCAGATGCGACAATTTTGCTCGTTGACGAAGCCACTGAGTTGGAAATGATGAGTTTTCGATGGAATTCCGGATCATTTTCATGCATTTCAACGAACCAATCAACAGAGAAACGACGTTGTTGATGATCGGCCGGCTTGAGTTCTTGTGTCAACTGAATTTTATAAGCCTTAAGACCCAAATGTTCATGCAGATGTGGAATGCTTAATTCCAAAACACGAAGAGGAATGGACAAACCTGGGTTTTCTTCAACACTTTCGGCTACAGCAGCAATATTCTCGGCTGTTCTTGATCGACGTGCACGGGTTTTATTCTTCACATCACTAACTTGTCCCAACAGCTCGACTTTTTTTCAGCAATTTCTTTATTGTGGTCCGACAAGGAGCTTCACGACGACCCAAAAATGTTCGAGTCTATGCCAAATTTTCACCATTTTTAATGAATTTTAATAATTTCAATGCGTTCTTGAAGCCTGTATCGTTCCATTTTCATTAATGGCTTAATATCTACTTGTCAAATGTCAAAAAATGACAGCTTCACACGTGACATCTACCAAAATAGCGGACTATTCAAAAAACACCTCTTATCGGAAAACCCTCTATGTGGTACCATCGTCCGTAGCCCATCCTGTATATATTTTATGGTGTATAACTAAGAGTTTCAAGTTTGAAAGTGGAATAACATCGAATGGCGTGCATTTAACAAACTAATCTAGTAAGGTATCATGTTGATCCCTATCAAATTATCGAAATAAAAAACGACCGCTTGATACCGAAATCGTGTTGAAGCGTTACCGTAGGCGCAAGAACCCTCGAGCACAATTTGAAGATTAAGGATGAAAGCACACCCACACCGGGCCCACGAGATGCTTTTAATTGACCGGAGCAAAATCGTAATGTTAATCTTAAGAGTGAGGTGTTTTTCGAGATAATCGTTTATGTGAGGATTTACGACGAGATATTGAAAGCGATATCATAATCGTCCATTAGTTTGAGTACCTTCTGATTATAGACATAAAATGGATTGGATTATTCCGATTTTGTTCGGAGCGTGTTCGAATAACCTGCACTGCTGATTGACCAGTGACCTTTTTATAAGATTTTTTGATTATTTTCTATCGTGTTGGAATATTTTTTTTGAAGGAATGCCAAACACAACCCTATTTGTATGCTATAAAACATCATATCACATGGGCTGAAAAGTCCTGGGCCTAACATATAAAGGGCGCTAGTTTTACTGCAATAACCTTTTTTTCAGTTGATACCAACCTACATAAAATAGCTGTCAAATTCCATGACATTCGATTCATTAGGTGGTGAGTTATTGTGTTAAGAGTTTTTTTCCATTTTCATTTTCACAACAATGGATCAAAAACAATTTCGTGTTTTGATTTTACACTGCTTCCTGATGGGAAAAATACCGTTCAAGCAAAGCAATGGCTTGATAAGTATTATGGGGACTCCGCTCCATCAGAAACAACAATCGAACGTTGGTTTGCTGACTTCAAACGTGGTCGTAGAGACACCGATGATGCAGAACGCTTTGGACGTCCAAATGAGGTGGTAACACCAGAAAACATCAAAAAAATCCACAAAATCGTTTTGAATGATCGAAAAGTGAAGTTGCGTGAGTTAGCTGATATCGTGAAGATATCAAAAGAACGTGTTGGCTTTATATTTCATGAACATTTAAATATGAAAAAGCTCTGTTCAAAGTGGGTGCCGCGTTTGCTCACTGTCGACCAAAAACAAGAACGTGTTCATTCTTCTGAGCAGTGTTTAGCCATGTTTGAACGTAACAAACCGGAATTTTTGCGTCGATATGTGACAATGGATGAAACATGGATCCATCACTTCACTCCGGAATCAAAACGATCTTCATCTGAGTGGACAGCAACTGGTGAACCTCGTCCAAAGCGCCCGAAAGCACAACAATCGGCTGTAAAGGTTATGGCCTCTGTATTTTGGGATGTGCGAGGTGTAATATTCATCGACTATCTTGAGAAAGAAAATACCAACAACAGTGAATATTATATAGCTTTTTTGGGGCGTTTGAAGGCCGAAATTGCAAAGAAACGACCGCATATGGCAAAGAAAAAAAATTTGTTTAATCAGGATAACGCACCGTGTCACAAGTCGATCCGAACAGTGGCAAAACTACGTGAATTGAACTTCGAATTGCTCCTTCATCCACCGTATTCGCCAGATTTGGCTCCCAGCTACTACTGGCTGTTCACAGACCTGAAAAAATGCTCGCCGGTGAGAAATTTCGCACGAATGAAGAGGTTATTGCTGAAACTGAGGCCTTTCTTGAGGCAAAAGGTAAATCGTTCTACAAGAGTGGTATTGAAATGTTAGAGCGACGCTGGAATGATTGCGTCGCTCTTGATGGAGATTACGTTGATGAATAAAGCTAATTTTGAACGAAAAAAATTGTGTTTTCCTTGTTAGGCCCAGGACTTTTCAGCCCATGTGTTATGTCGGATTGTCAAGCCACTCTGCTAAGTTATAAATGCTTCTCTAAAAATAATAATTATGCAGCCCTTTCCAGAAAAAGGAGTTTCTGAAGACCTTACCAATTATAAAGGGTTTTCCAGTAAGAGGTGTTGTTTTAATATTCAAAGAAAAATGCAATTTTTCAATATAAATGATCGGATGTTTATTTCATTATAAAGAAGAAGCTATGCCGTTAATAGTGGAAAATAACATCAAGCAAATGACAAATGTTTTTTCACCCTAAATTTAAAACCACCACTGGTGTGTTCCAGTTCTTCCACCGTGTGATTTCTTATTTTATCATTAAGACACATCTTCTCTTGCTCATCGCTATGAATATGAAAGTACTTTCACAGATTTAACCTTAAATCCAAACGTTATGAAAATAAACAGAAAACTGAGTGAAAACATAAAACAGGAGAAGTTTTAGCGTATGCACCGTTTATTGAAGACAATTTCATGCTAATGCTTTATATTGCCCGACCCCATCAACCGCATGTGGCTAGGATTTCCAGGGAGTATTTAGCAGAGGTTGATATACAAGCGTTCAAGTGGTGCTCGAAGACCAGATCTGAACTCAATTGGGTATATTTGGATGCTCTTGGGAGGAAAATTCGATCTCGCGACCAACTCCTGAAAATTTACAGCAGCTCGGTGATGCTCTAATTGATTCAAAACCTTAATCAGGACATGTATTCAAAACCTTAATGAGAACATGCCGAGACGAATTGCTTCTGTTATCCGCGTCTGAGCGAAAAACGCGTTATGTTTCGACTCAGTTTTCAGTTTATTTTCATTAGGTCAGATTTTAGGTTGAATTTGTTGAAGTACTGTTGTATTCTTAGCGAAATTCACTGTTTTACCGAAAACCCTGTATCTTGAACAAACAATTGAGCTAATGTTATGAATGAAGAATTAAATTGTCAAGAAAAGATGTATCTTGATCGTGAATTAAGGAATCACACGGTGGAACAACTGGAACACACCAGGGGTGGTTCTAAAGTTAGGGTAAAAAACAGATTTTGTTTCACCCTGTATAAAATGACGTAGGTACGACGAGTTTTCTTGCAATTCAAAACAGGTCGATCACGAATGAACATACCTTCAACTGAAAAATTCATTCGGACATTCTCAAAATTCTCGCTCTATTTAACGCATGCTGACGTTTCAGAAAGTCTATTTTAGTACAATATTTTTAAGACCGATTTCATCAGCCAGAAAGGCATGACACACTCTCAGAATATATTACTACCAGTCTCCAGTATCAACTTAACGATATCGAAGAGATGGCTTCTTGTGAAGAATTTTTAAGACCAATCTTATCTTATCTAATAAAATTTCTCGAGTTGGAATTCGTCAGAAATGGCATTGCAACAATAATCATCACGATAAGTTTAAAATAATTAACAGCATAACAACTTCATTAAGTAGTTAAAATCTTATCTTTCGATGACACGATTCTCGCATACAATTTATTATGGGATCCTACAATTTTGCTGAGGACTGTCATTTGAGATGCAGCGTAGGAAGAGCACTTTTGACGTTCTCTTTTCTCGATATTCAAGGTCGTGTAACAAGGACATCAGCCTGTGACATCGATCAGGAAAATATCCTTTTCAGAAAAGGGCAAATAAAATTGTGAAAATTATGTTTAATACGTATCATTAGATATATCTTTGGATCCGTTTACAGAGTATGAGTGAATAATGCATTTTCAGAACAAAGATTTAATAATTGATCCCCCGAGTAAAGTTCCTGGAGTGACATGAAGTTAACGATCCATTTTTGAATCGGATGATAAATTTCAAATCGATTTGTTTTTTCTGCTTCAATTTTTGAGCGCTCGTTTTAAGGGGTTTCCAATAAGAGGTATTATTTTGATATTCAAAGAAAAATGCCATTTTTCAATATAAATGAGCGTATGTTTATTTCATTAAAACGAAGAAGCTATGACGTTCAAGGGCGTAGCCAGGAATTAATTTCGGGGCGGGGTTTTGACATTTTGGCAATTGACTTTGTAGGTGCCGGGAATTGTGAGGGTCGCTTTCTGTAGCGAGTATTTGTTGTTTTTACGAATTCAATAATCCTTTTCCTACTTCGGAAACAATATTCAACATAGATATTCCTGGTAAGGTTAGGTAAACCTATTTTTCAAATATGCTTCAGAATTTGATTTTTGTTCACTCAAACAAAAACTTAAAAAACAATATTTATTTCCCAAACAATACTTACAGGATGAATCAATATGAAATTAGTGTGGATGTGTGCTTTCATTGAAACTAAATGGAGTTTATTAATGTTTTAATCCAAAATAGTGCCAACAACATATGAATGGGTATTAAAAATTAAACAGTGAGAAAACACAAGCAATATTTTTTAGCGAATTGGTCAAACACTTCATTTTCATCAATTTTCACACTATAATGAATATTCATAAGCGCCAACCCATTCAATCTAGTTTCGCTAAAAGCTGGAAAAACTTTTTTTCTGGAGTAGCAGTAGATACTGGAATCGTAGCTAAAATTTGTAGTAGGGTGTAGATGTTCGGATACATATTCTGATTGCACTCATCTTAGCATTCTAATGCCGATTTTGAAATGGAATTCATTGACATTTTCCATATTTCAAATTCTGCTTTAATTACGTTTTTATTTTTTTCTGGGAGTAGTGAAGAATACATCGATAATGCGTCTTCTAATTCATATTCTCTGTTAAAATTCTGGGGTAGCAGACCAGATAAGGCTGATATTTACTTTCGGTGTTAATAATTATTGGTTCGACGGATCCATTTGTGTGCGATGTTATGAAACTTTAATATCATCCATATTGCTGATATGAATTGATAATTTTAACTAGATTTTCGGAGATAAGTTGGTTTAAGTGCAAAATGAAAGATTATTTTTGCAACAAAAAAATAACTCTGAAACATTTCGGGGGGGGTTTGAACCCCCAAAAGCCCCCCCCCCCCTGGCTACGCCCTTGATGACGTTAATAGTGGAAATGACCACCACGACCACGCTTACAGGACCATATCCTTTTAATGAAATTTTCCATAACCAAATCGCAAAGTGCCTCACGAATTCCATCTTTGAGGTCTTGAATCGACGCTGGGCTATTGGCGTAGACCTTCTGCTTCACGTTGCCCCAAAGGAAGAAGTCGCAAGGTGTTAAATCACAAGATCTCGGTGACCAATTGTGATAACTTCTTCTCATCATTAACATGTCCCAAGCTCGAATTTTTCCACCAATTTCTTTATTGGGGCCCGACAAGGTGCTTCACGACGACCCAAAAATGTTCGAGTTTTACGAACCGTCCAAATTTTCACCATTTTTATAGTGAATTTTAATAATTTCAATGCGTTCTTGAAGCGTGTATCATTCCATTTTTATTAATGGAGTAGTTTCTACTTGTCAAATGTAAAAAAATAACAGCTTCAAACGTGACATCCTTGTTTATGTAACTGTTTGTTGTTTTTTGTTCATGTAGTTATATAAACAAGGGTGACATCTACCGAAATAGCGGGCTTTTTTTTTGCCCAAATGCCTGTAATTTTCGAATTTTGAGCCGAAAATGGTTTCTAACGATAGGGTTAGACTCCCTGAAAACGAATTCGTGGTCAAATTCAATTCTGTCTGTGGGGCCGTCCGGCCGTTAGCACAATAACTTTCGGAGGGATTGTCCTCGAGATATGAAATTTTCAGGATGAGTTCGGGTCCCAAATGCGTCGGTTAACCAGCTAAATCGTATACAATGTGTTCCATAAAATATGGTCATTCAGAATTTTAGTTCCTCAATATCTCAGAAAATACGGAGCCAATCGGAATGAAATGTTAAGGCCAAATGTAAGATGCTCATAATAAGCCTCATACAGAATTCTGTGACCATAATGTGAAAAGAACCATAGAAAATTCAATTGGAATCTTGAAAGGAAGAATCTTTACATTTCCATAACAAGATATCAGATTCAAATGAAGTTCATTTAGGAATGAAGATTGAAATACGGAATGTTCATGCGAAATTTCAAGAGGATCGCATCATCTGAACCATTTCGTGTCATGTTATACCGAGTGTTATACATTTCAGTTTTCGAATAATTTCCAGAATATTATTCTGATAGTGCTGAGATTTTGCATTTATACAGGGTGTTTCCTAATAGAATGTCAATATTTATGGGGGTGAGTTTTGGGCTTATTTCAAGAAAAAAACTTCATATCAACATATTGTATGTACTAAACGTCTTACCTATTGAGTTACAGGGTGGTTAAAGTTAGCCAGTGCCGACCAAATTAACATAGCCCCAAATATTATCCAGACAGTCAGTGGCACGCCACTGACTTTTCTTAAAATAAAAAAAATTGAATCTGTATTCTGCATGGTGATATTGTCATATACAGGGTGTCCCATTACTCGACGTCAACCCGGAACCGGGTGAAAAGGCAAGTAATGCTGGTTGTCAGAAAAATATTAAAAAAAATCTAAGTTGCATGATTTTAAAATAATGCGCATTTAAAAAAACACGCAAAATTCCACACACTGTGACAATCTTTTCGCTCCTGTTGCCACAAATATCAACTTTTTCCAACTTTTTTCTTTGCTGTGTAACCTTGAATAATCCTTGTCTAAACTGTAATCAAAATTTTGATACCAGCTGCTCTAGGTTTCATAAAAATAGGGCTTACTTCTCAGAAAAAAAAATTCGAAATAAACAATTGCCTAGTTTCAACTGACTGTATTGAAAAAAAATGTACTACGTAGGTTTCGCATGTTTTTTCAAAAGTTTGCGCATTTAGTAAGGATTCCATAATGGTATAATACTTGTTTAATTGTAGCTGCCGTAGTTCAAATTTATTTTCGATTGCCTATAAATACACTTTTTCGTTAACTGCTTCCCAGTAATAAAGTCCAATGGATTCAAGTCCGGTGAACGAGCCGGCCACAAGATTGGACCAGAACGTCCAATTCATCTTCCGGGAAAAAATGTTACCAGAAAAAAATATTTTCAGAGAAATTTCTCCGGAAAAATTTTTTCTGGAAAAATTATTTTCTCTGGAAATTTTTTTTTCTGACAACATTTTTTCCCGGAAGATGGATCGGACTTTCTGGTCCAATCTCGTGGCCGGTCCGTTCACCGGACTTGAATCCATTGGACTCTATTACTGGGTAGCAGTTAACGAAAAAGTGTATTCAAAGGCAATCGAAAATAAATTTGAACTACGGCAGCTACAATTAAACAAGTATTATACCATTTTGGAATCCTCACTAAATGCGCCAACTTTTGAAAAAACATGCCAAACCTACGTAGTACATTTTTTTTTCAATACAGTCAGTTGAAACTAGGCAATTGTTTATTTCGAATTTTTTTTCTGAGAAGTAAGCCCTATTTTTATGAAACCTAGATCAGCTGGTATCAAAATTTTGATTATAGTTTAGACAAGCATTATTCAAGGTTACACAGCAAAGAAAAAAGTTGGAAAAAGTTGATATTTGTGGCAACAGGAGCGAAAAAGACTGTCACAGGGTGTTGAATTTTGCGTGTTTTTTTAAATGCGCATTATTTTGAAATCATCCAACTTAGATTTTTTTTTATATTTTTCTGACAACCAGCATTACTTGCCTTTTCACCCGGTTCCGGGTTGACGTCGAGTAATGTATTAACGATATTGTTATGATCATACAAAGAAACAGTTTTTATTTTTTTAAGATAGACATTGATGCATAAACCGTGCATCGGAGGGAAAAAGTCAAGAGATTAACTTTGGTGCGAAATGATTGGAAATTTCAAAAATAATTCTTATTTCATCAATGTCTATCAAAATAGGAAGGTAAAATCACCTACGAACGCCACTGGTGGAATTTAAGAAAAATGTGATGAATTAAAAAATGCCTCTTGATTCATAGTACAGGGTATCCCATTTTGGGCACTTTTACGGGATATCTCCGTTATTTTTAACGTTAGCGGGATGCGGTTTTCGCGACAGTGTGCTACTTTTTTGTGAAACTAAAGATGGCGCAATCAGTTTTTGCATAGCTCTCTTAGTTTTTGCTCTACAGGGCGGAAATGAAAAGTATCACTTTTTAATCACCTCCTGTATCTCAGTTGTGCTTAAACTTGGAGAAATGGTTGAAACGCATTCCTATAGATTTTTTTCCGTAGAATCCAGTGGCGTAGTCAGTTTTTCAATTAGACTTTCGGTTTTTGAGTTATTGAGCAAACATACGTTTTTTAAATTGGACACCCTGTATATTATTTTTTATTCTTATCAAGCACAATCTCAGCTTTTCAAAAACATATTATTTTATGCATTTATTTCCAAAACCAAGCTCAGAATTCAAGATTTTGTAATTAAATTGTCAATAACCAAGTAGTAGGCTATGACTGTTTATTAAAAACAAAAAATAAATGTCAAGATTTCGTCAGAAATCGAAAATAATGTTAACATAATATCTAGATCACAAACAAGCATGTCATATTTCTCGTAATTTTCGTAAGCAGCCGTAATGAGAAAAACTTAAAACTGAATCATTAATATGATATAATAAATAATAAAAACTGAGAGAACTGTAAACTTTTAAACCAACCGACAAAGCTTTGACATTTTTTTTGTTTTTAATAAATAGTCATAGAGCCTACTACTTAGTTATTCACAATTGAATTACAAAATCTTGAATTCTGAGCTTGGTTTTGAAAATAAATGCATAAAATAATATGTTTTTGAAAAGCTGAGATTGTGCTCAATAAGAATAAAAAATAATATACAGGGTGTCCAATTTAAAAAACATATGTTTGCCTAATAACTCAAAAACCGAAAGTCTAATTGAAAAACTGACTACGCCACTGGATTCTACGGAAAAAAATCTATAGGAATGCGTTTCAACCATTTCTCCAAGTTTAAGCACAACTGAGATACGGGAGGTGATTAAAAAGTGATACTTTTCATTTCCGCCCTGTATAGCAAAAACTAAGAGAGCTATGCAAAACTGATTGCGCCATCTTTAGTTTCACAAAAAAGTAGCACACTGTCGCGAAAACCGCATCCCGCTAACGTTAAAAATAACGGAGATATCCCGTAAAAGTGCCCAAAATGGGATACCCTGTACATGCGCGACAAGTGGTGTTGTAGATATTAATAATAAATGATTAATTTTTGAAAACTTTACCACTCTATAACTCAAAAGGTAAGACGTTTAGGACATACAGGGTTTTCCTTTTAAGTTGGCCTATTAGACGTTTCTGGAGAACTAGTGAAAATTTCGTTCTGAAATTTTATAGGTGAAGCCTTGAGGGTGAAGAAACTCTTCGCCTAAAATATTTTCAAGTCGACAGTGTTGCCACGTCTATCCCAAACACATATCTACTTTCTTATTTCAAATGGAACTACCTATATTTTCATTTATGTATCGATTCAATACCAAATTCTCAGTATAACATACTGAAAAAAATTTCTCTACCATGCACCGATGCCAAGTTATGCACAAATTCTTGAAAATTTTGACATCTGCATTACCAGTTTGGAAATGCAATATCTCGATTATTTTCTATTCGAACGGAACCAAACTTAGCAGCCTCATAGTAAAGAAATCGTGCATTCATGTGGTACATTCTGTATTTCAATACGTCTTGAGGTTTTTCGAAGATATTGCTCCGAAAATGTGGAACTTAAAATTGAAATATTTCGAGATTTTCAACTGGCAACCCCATATTTATTTTACAGCATTCGATTCGAAATGAAAAATGAATGGCAGTCTCTTTTCACACTAATTATTTATTTTGGATAGTTTTCGAATGAAATGAAAAAACTGAAATTCTTCAGTATTTGTAGTCATGATCTATGGTCGTTTTCACGATGAAATGGCTCTATGATTATGAGGTAAATTGAAGTATATTCTATGGTTGAAATCATAAAGAGTGTTCAATGATCACGGATGTCATAGAAAAAGTTTTCCCATGTTATTCAAACACGATTCAGGTTGTTTCACAATTCACGGGGAATGCCAAAAAATCATTGAAAGGACCTGTAGGACCTTCAACAATCGTTATTCACATTTAGCAAGAATGACTGGAAGGAAATTCCGAAAACTGTTTTGGCTTTTTGTAATCCTAGCCCAATGTTCATAATCTCAACCAAAGAATTCATTCCGATTATTCACTTTATAATCACACAGCATAATGTCCATAGATCATGACCATAAATACTGAAGAATTTCAGTATTTTTCATCTCATTCAGAAACTGTCCAAAATAAATAATAAGTGTGAAAGGAGACTGCCATTCATTTTTTATTTAGAATGAAATGCTGTAAAATAAATGTGGGGTTGCCATTTGTAAATCTCGAAATATTTCAATTTTGAGTTCCACATTTTCGGAGCAATATTTTCGAAAAACCTTACGATGTATCAAAATACTCAATGTACCACATGAATGCACGATTTCTTTACTATGAGACTGATGAGTTTGGTTCCGTTCGCATAGAAAATAATCGAGATATTGCATTTCCAAACTAGCAATGCAGATGTCAAAAATTTCAAGAGTTTGTGCATAACTTGGCAACAGTGCATGGTAGAGAAATTTTTTTCGGTATGTTATACTGAGAATTTAGTATTGAATCGATACATAAAAGAAAATATATGTAGTTCCATTTGAAATAAGAAAGTGGATATGTGTTTGAGATAGACGTGGCAACGCTGTCGACTTGAAAATATTTTAGGCGAAAATTGCTTCACCTTCAAGGCTCCACCTAAAATTTCAAAACGAAATATCTACTAGTTCTCCAAAAACGTCTAATAGGCCAACTTAAAAGGAAAACCCTGTATGTTGGTATGAAGTTTTCTTCTTGAAATGGGCCCAAAAATCACCCCCCTAAATATCGACATTGAATTAGGAATCACCCTGTATATTCATTTCAATCATTAATCTCATTTGAGAAGCCTACAAGTGCATTGTCCAAGCAAATCTTCCAGTCAAGTAGCATTATTTTTGATCAGTGTCAAGCCAAAGGCATTGGTTCAGAGCTTAATTACAAACCGACTCTTTGTAATAACTGAAAGATAAGGATCTCGAACGTCCACTAATGAGATGTATTTCCTGTTCAGCAAAAGATCAATCATGTTTTCAGACTGAAAAATGTAGAATGGAACAGCATTCCGATGAAAGTTTTTATATTCAGTGATCTATGACTATCTGTGATCACGATCGGAGCAGATTCTGCTGGTGAGTACGGACAGGTACAATTACCGAATGACAGATCGGAGATAATGATGATGATAGTGATACTTCGGCTACGGGAGGGGCATGAAAAATGTTTTACCAGTCTTCGTCGAATATAATTGCAACATATAGTCGGTTCACGAAAGTTTGAGCCGTCTGTTGGCCATGACAATTTGGCATATTCCACTGTGTATATTGAAATTTTAGGTTTTGTTGCTTATTTTCTTGTCAGATTTACTTTATTTTACGTTATGGCAGCAAATACTTCAGATAAATAAACAAACGCCTACTATGCACTCAAACTTTAGTGAACGGACCTTACAGGGTGAGTTTTTGACTATGTAAAATTAATATCGAAATATCCATCATGCCCCCTTACAGAGCTGTTCTGACCACATCCTTTATAGCTCGCCTGGTTTAAAACACCCTCCTGGCCCAAGAGCAAGAATTACATATTTTGTTTCTGAATATTGAAGGTATTTATTCGAATAGTTGTTTTAAGTTACCATTTTGTAAAAACGGCGAGGCAGGGTTTTTTCTACTGAGGTTTTTCCCTGTGCTCTGGTATCATACGACAGAATAGTATGGTACCCCGTTTTGCACCAACCTCAGCTAGGGACTTCTTTGTTTCATGTATTGTATAATTTTAGCTCTTAATTCAAAAGAATATATATATATATATATATAGCTCGCCTTCCAGTTTCAGGGATCTGATGAAATCCAATATCTGTGAAGGTTTCAATGAGGCTAGTTCCTCACTTTTACAAGTTTCGCGCCCAAGGCATTCTCTCCTTAAGCCGGTCCCAGACAATGCGTGCATTCGACGAATATTCGGCATTGGCGGTGCTTCGCGTAGTGTGTGGGAGCTCAACTTCGTGTATCATTCGGCATTGGCCTTCTATCCGAAGCCTTGTCGGTACGGGCTGCACGAACCAAAGGGAAGTACATTCGTGTTAGCTCTAGACAATGTGTTTATCTACGCGTACTATACGGCCTATTCTGTCTTCAGTCAGAGTCGTGCGACGTGATTACACGGTGTTTTTAGGTATTATTCGTTTAGCCTCTCCGCTACTGTTCTATACTGAGGCCGTTTGGCGAACGTTTGTCAACAGAATGTCGAATGTCGAACATTTCGCGATTGGCGCAGGGTCTGGGAGGGTACCCGAAGGCGAACTACGAAGGCACATTGGCCGAATGCACGCATTGTCTGGGACCGGCTTTAAGCTCACAATGCCAAAGCATTCCGTGACTAGGTGAAAAGGGGTATCTTCCTCCTCCTCCTCACAGAACCTTCACTCGTCAGTGTCCGAAAATCCCATCCTCAACAGGTGCTTTCTGAGGCGACAGTGTCCTGTAAGAAAGCCAGTGAGGGGGTGTAATTGTTTCTTACAAGATCCAGATATCTTTTGGATCTTGCTGTTTCAAATATCCGAAGGAACTTAGTAGAATGATCCATCTCTGGGTGATTCCGCCCTCTCGGCTTTCTCTTTCCCCCGAAACTCCTTTTTAAAGCTACATTTACCTATACAGCAGAAGAGTTCTGGGCCAATGAGTGACATTCGTGCGCCCTCTTTGGCAAATGTATTGGTCTCTTCGTTTCTTTTGATTCTCGAATGGCCGGGAACTCAGGTTAAAAAGACCTTATTTTTTTGCCTACCTCATTGAGTTTGTTCCGGCACTCCCAGATCATCTTTGTATCGATGACGTAGGAGCTCAGTGTTTTAATAGCAGCTTGACTATCTGAGTGTATGGCTATATCGCACTTCTGATTCTTTCAACATTTATATCTAGACATCTCTCAATAGCTAAGATTTCGTATATGACCATAAAAGAGATGGCGTTTGGGTTGGTCCATCTCCTTGTGATGTTATCGAAAATTTTCAAAAATTTGGCTTCCATTTTTTCATTACTCGGTTGAAAACCAGAATCAACACTTTTGCATCCTCCAGACGTAACTTTAGGTAAAATGAAAAGTCTGCCTAGGGCGGCATTTCGATACCATAAGATTATTATTGATATGACGTAAGGATTATTCTATTCTCTTTACTAGAATGATTTCGGATAAAATATTATTCATGTCGAATTGGTTTTTTCTTTTCATCTTATGCTATATTCAGTTGGAATATATCGAGATATAATAGAGAAGAGACGCTATGACAAATAATTGAGTAAGGAAAAATAGTACCACTGGGCGGATCTAAGTTCAGGGTTGAATTAAGCTGCCAGTTTTTTCTGTTTACAAATTTCACCCAAAAAATACGACGTGTTGGGTCTTCAGGAATCCTGTTCAAATAAGGCCAATTGAATATCAAATAAACAATTTTTCTTCAGGCGATAATATAGGTACACCTATAAAAAGATATCAGATTACCAAGACAGACTAGCAAAAATTTCGAATGCGGATCTGTTCAGTACTCATCCCTACCTGTGATATGTTTTTCCTCTAATTTTCTTCTTATCTATCGTTTCACTGCTTGAAGAAAGCCTTACAGTGGACGATACCATTTTATTGTATATTATTAAGCATAAAAAATCACAATTCAACTAGAAACAGGCGCAAGAATCACAATTCCTCCAGAAAATTCAACGATTGTCAAATTTGACGTTAGGTGGTAGTAATATGGCGCATCTGAAACCACGTTTATTTCAATGATGGCAACTTTATACTATCCTATCTCTATGGTAGGATCAGATATCGTTCCAAGTAGAAAGCGCAGTCTGGATGATATTATTTAATGTCGTTAGAAAACCTTGGACCCCGCTCTAGATCATATCGATTCCCACGAAATCCACGATGACGTATCGTTGACATCCGTCAGTCTTTCCAAAAGTTCTCTTCTAGGGCAATTAATTCGTATATGACCATAAAAGAGATGGCGTTTGCGTGGGCCCATCTCCGCTTTTCTGACGAGAGAACGATGGATTGCGACACTACGCACGTCCCATGGGATAATTAGCCCAGATTTATGGCCGATGGGCCGATATGCCGTATTGGTAAACAATGGAAGCCAGCCAGTCGGTAGAAGAAGAAAAAAGTGGCATAGAGTCTGCGGAGTCTGTGCGCGGAATACAGATGAGGAAGTATTATATTCTTTGGTCCGTGATCTGTGAACGGGGGCAGCCATCAATTAGACGATGGAATTTCGACTAGACAATGGGTCACAGAGTTGGAATTTACGCTAATGAAATGGATTCCACAGATTGTTCTGGATGACCAGGATGACTCAACCGTGAGAGCCCGTGTTCCTTCAAAATTCTCACGTGTTTTGATTTTACATTTGTGATGTTCATTTCATGAGATGCCCCACTGCCAGATCTTATATTTTGATATACAGCAGAGTTCTTTGTTTCGAACGCAACTCAAATCTCGTACTGGTAGCTTCTGAAGCGTTTTTCGGTTATAATGCCAACAATGATTTTTTCGGAATAAACAATCTATAGTCCGTTCACGAAAGGTTGAGCCGTCAGTTGGCCATGAAAATTTGGCATATTCCACTGTGTATATTAAATATATATGTTAATTATTTTCGTATCAGATTGATACACAATGTTGTCAATATTGCATAGAGTTCTTTGATAACTCGCTATCTCGTCGGACGAGGCCGAGTACATTCGGCAACGTTGACTTTATTTTACGTTATGACAGCAAATACTGGCAACTTCTGATAAATAAACAAACGCCTACTATGCGCTCAACCTTTCGTGAACGGACTATACATGTTTCTTGAGATCCTTTCACAAGGACTTCGAAGACAGTTTGAAACTCCTGTATTCAACAACTTGATAATTCCTTCACAAAAAGTTTGAATCTCTAAGATTTATGTTCTGTGAACCATAGGATCTAGACCAATTCTTTATTTTACTATTTACACTAATAATTTAGCGGAATTTATGAAATTTTTTTTTTCATTATAATAATATTTGCAAGTAATCAGAACATAATTCTATGAGCTAGTGTGCTGGCTTCATAGGTTTGAGGCTCTTAGTGGCGTGGTAAGGTTCTCTTCAATAAGACCCCTTCTCAAATCTCTATCAGATCTGCTGGCCATTTGCGTCGTAGTCTCCTATTTGGTACTGGTTCTATTAGCATAAATAAACTTTTGTAATTATTCATTTTATTGAAATGTGGAAACTATCACGAACCAAATGGGGAGTATTATGGATCAAGAGCTATAAGAATATTATTTCTTCAATTTTTAGCCAAATGGACTATTTCCACATGAAAGAACTCAACTCAACTATCTATTTTCAGAAAGGCTAGTTAAGGGTGTTTTTAGAGGTATAGAACATAAAATTACAATAAAACAACGATCTTTCGATTGACATGAATTTTATTTATCCGAAAGGTAACCTTGTGGCATTACATTTTGAATATGATTACTGGCATATGACCGCAACGGCCGGCTCGGATGTAGTCCACTCTGGACGTCCAATTTTCGATCACTTTTTTCAACATTTGTGACCGTATATCGGCAAAAACGCGCTGAATGTTGTCTTCCAAATGTTCAAGCGTTTGTGGCTTATCCGCATAGACCAATGACTTCACATAGCCCCACAAAAAGTAGTCTAGCGGTGTTAAATCACAAGATCTTGGAGGCCAATTCACAGGTCCAAAACGTGAAATTAGGCGGTCACCAAACGTGTCTTTCAATAAATCGATTGTGGCACGAGCTGTGTGACATGTTGCGTCGTCTTGTTGGAACCACAGCTCCTGGACATCATGGTTGTTCAATTCAAGAATGAAAAAGTTAGTAATCATGGCTCTATACCGATCACCATTGACTGTAACGTTCTGGCCATCATCGTTTTTGAAGAAGTACGGACCAATGATTCCACCAGCCCATAAGCACATCAAACAGTCAGTTTTTCTGGGTGTACCGGTGTTTCGACATGCACTTGAGGATTAGCTTTACTCCAAATGCGGCAGTTTTGTTTGTTGTCGTAGCCATCCAACCAGAAGTGTGCATCATCGCTGAACAAAATTCGCTTATGAAAATCGGGGACAATGGAAATCTCGTTTTGGGCCCAATCGAAGAATCTACGTCTTGCTTGATGATCGTTTAGCTTCAATTCTTGCACGATTTGGATTTTGTAAGCACTCAAACCAAGATCCTTCCGCAAAATCTTCCATAAAGTGGATGGACACCGATCCAATTCCTGTGCTCGATGGCGATGGACTCATTCGGGTCTTCCTCAATGCCACGCTCTACAGTCTACAGTAGCAACAGCTGGGGATGCGAGTTATCAATAAGAGTAAACGTGGTGCGAAAACGTTCCATGGTTAATGGAATTAACTGCTCTGATGGACGATTTTGTCGACGATAAAATGGACCTAGTGCGCGATACGTATTCCGCATAGAACCATTATTTTCGAAATGAAATTGCATTATTTGCAAGCGTTGTTCAGACGTGAGTATATTCCTGATGAATTGCCAAACCAAACTGAGAATCAATCACTTGACAGCTGTTAAATCGGACGCCATCTTGAACAGTTATGCCAACTTAAAGTTCTATACCTCGAAAAAAACACCCGTTAGATGAAAATTTTAAGATCCTGAAATTAAACCATTAGCAAATTGAAAGTTGCAAGTTTTTTGATTTGATCACGTAATTTTGCACAGGCATTTCTTTGTTTTATCTCCACGCAGCTTAAAATGAATTCAAAATCATGGAAAGTGTTAAACTTGCATGAAATCTTTTCGATTCTTTCTCCATGAAAATTGCTGACAGCTACTTTGACAGTTTTTAGGTAATTTCCACTCAAAGTTTATATTTCACATGCCAATTCTTTATAGCGATTGGTTTAAATTAATAGGAAGGAAATAATTAGTTGTAATTTAACTAGTGCAATGAAAATTATCGATTCATTTTCATTGCAAGAGTTAAATTTAATAAGAAAATTTTGTGAATCCATCAAATCGTATTGTGTCGCTGGAAGTTGTTCAACAGGTTTCATGTTACTCTAATAAGTAATAAACGTTCATAATTACGTCTGCATTTATCTTAAAGGACCTGATAATTTTGCACAAGTGCGAATTATCGATAATTTGCACTAATGCAAAATTATCGCCTAATTGTATGCTCATTGGCTAAAACAACATCAATAAAAAATCAGTCAGAACATTGTTGTCTGTCGAATTTGACAGATGAATAAAATTTTCACTGAAATTTCTTATTGTTTGTCGACCACTGGCCTGCGTCATCAATACCACAATCTCGTCCACGATTCGCCGAGTAAAAGCAGAGTATATACGTGGGCAAAAATCGTTCATACAATCGTACATGGCCAACCGATTTATCTGATTACGAAAAAACCAGCCAATTAATAAGAAAGAAGACTGTTGATTTATCTAGAGAAGGTCCATAAATAATGGTAGCCATGGAGGATAATTTCACCCACATCGTCATTAATAAAACGCTATAAAAACTGTAATTAATTAATACCATAGATTTATTTACGAGCCCGGAGCATCTTCTTTTGTGCATCGGTTATTTATTGTTTCACTTGAAGGTGAAAAAAGAGCAGGATGGTCTGGAAACATGGCTGCGTATGAGAAGTATTTAATGTCGATGTGCTAGATGATTTATTTATTCTTTGTGGAGTGAGATGTCTTCATTAATCTCTTATGTTTCTGCTGGACATCGTTGAATATTGGCAACCCTGAGGTCAGACGGTAATGATGAAATATTCTAATAAATAATCGCGAAAATAAATTTGCACCGGTAAGATGAAACAAAATTGGAATCGTACGTTTGAATATGGATTAATGGACAAGAAAAGTGATAGATAAATATAGTCCGTTCACGAAAGTTTGAGCGCATAGTAGGCGTTTGTTTATTTATCTGAAGTTGGCAGTATTTGCTGTCATAACGTGAAATAAAGTCAACGTTGCCGAATGTACCCGGGGACGAGCTTGCGAATTATCAAAGAACTCTATGCAATATTGACAACATTGCGTATCAATTTGACATTAAAATAAATAACATAACCTAAAATTTTAGTATACACAGTGGAATATGCCAAATTTCCATAGCCAACCGACGGCTCAACCTTTTGTGAACGGACTAAGTATAAGTTTTCTATTAGGCTCACATTTAAAATTTTATGACTTTGTTTGTGACAGTGATTAAAGTGGACAATCTGAAATATAGGTACTCAACAAAGTGGATCCTAGTTTGTGGCCTGTCTTGCAAATTATATATAATGAGTTCACGAAAGTTTGAGCGCATAGTAGGCATTTGTTTATTTATCTGAAGTTGGCAGTATTTGCTGTCATAACGTAATACAAAGTCAACGTTGCCGAATGTACCCGGCCTAGTCCAACGAGCTTGCAAGTTATCAGAGAACTCTATGCAATATTGACAACATTGCGTATCAATCTGACAAGAAAATAAACGACATAACCTAAAATTTTAATATACACAGTGGAATACGCAAATTTCCATGGCCAGCCGACGGCTCAACCTTTCGTGAACGGACTTAAGGCTCAGCAAATTATGCTACGTAGATTAAAAGCTATAGTCATTGACACCTTGAGGGCATGGATACTTTCAGTGGGCGCATTTGGTTCCTTATTTTACTGTAACACCATCGTTATTATTACGAAACTATAGTTGAATGTTGCTATTTTGGTATTACCTTCAAACTTTCAATAAGTATCGATTGAATATTCGAGGAGACACCAATTTCGTCAAAATTACATATTTAATAGTCATTGACGTACTTCGATAGTAATTGACAGCCAGTCATTGACATAATTTAATCTCACTTTTGCATCAATTGTAATTGTGTTATCATTCTGCTTTCTCTCACTCATACATTCTCATTATATGGGTCATTGAGACATTCATACTAGAAATAATAGAGAAACAAGAAGGTTTAGACAATTTCATTCCATATAAACAAAGAAATAACAAAAAGTATTAGTGATCTTTACATATATACCGATGTAATAAACTATTGGTGCTGTCTAGGGTTTTTCATCTGTGTCCCTATATTTCAAAATGTTTTATTTCTATTTGAGTTCACAGGTTATCATTCTGAAAATGGCATCATTAACTATTTGGCGCGAGATTTTGCAGTAGTGTCAATAAGTGTATATATGTATTTACTTGAGGATAGCGACTGCACATAATTGCGTATATTTTCCGGTTTTGTTCTGTTTCATAATCGTTAGAAGTTTTTGATTGGTTGGAAGGTTCCAAGGAATATTTAATTTATGTAAGTGAACCCTTCAATGATTTATATATTAAGGTTAAAGCCTTTGTCAATTACTATTCGATGTAATATTATTGACACAGTTATTGACAAATGGTTCAAACTTAATACATTAATCATTGTAACGTTTACTTATACATCCATTAAAAATTCCTTGGAACCTTCCAAAGAATAGAAAATTCTAACGAATATGAAACATAAAGAAATCGGAAAATAAACGCAATTGTATGCAGTCGCTATCCTTAAGTAAGCTCTAATATACAGGGTGAGTCTTTGATTAGTACATATATTTTAACCGTAGGTTCCTGAGGTCAAAAGAAACACTTTTTTCCTCTACCATTTTTTCCGATTCGGCCTGGTTGAAAAGATACAGGCTGTTGAAAATCCATGAAAAGCATAAATTTCAGTAATATCTCGCAAACGATTCCTTCAAATGGAATGATTTTTGAAACATAGTTTTTCATGAATATGATTAATCTTTCCCGACTACAAAATTCCGAGTAATTCGATGTTGAAAGAAAGAAAACATCTTAAAAATTGGGTACTTTGGGTGAATGCAACTCTGTCGGAAATATTCACAGAATTCAATTTTCCCTATGTGGTCACTTTGACAAATTTCAAGAATATTTCGAAATTTGTTATCTGGAATGATGAATGGTAAGAGAACTAGCGGATTTTCTTTAAAAATGGGGTTACAATGAATAAGCTCACCTCTATACTTCTTCAGTGTAAATACTTATCTTTTCAAGCAAATTTCCACACCACTTTCGAAGTACCTATTGCAATTTTGTTTCGTTGAGCTTTGACATACGTTGATCCAAATTTACATTACGTTAGAATACATTTATTTCTCATTTATTCATCATATTTATTACTACTAAAATGACCTTAATAAGTTATTATTCATGAAGTTGTATGATTTTGAAAAACAAACTGACCACAGAACACCGATGTCAAAGAATCTAGTGTCACGTCTGTGACTTTAACCATGCGGACAC
Source organism: Propylea japonica (assembly GCA_013421045.1). NCBI lineage: Eukaryota > Metazoa > Arthropoda > Insecta > Coleoptera > Coccinellidae > Propylea > Propylea japonica. The sequence goes on along the minus strand of CM024240.1, from coordinate 16,362,652 downwards.
CCCTTGAAATTCAATCGCCGAATCGCCCAACTGGTGTTTATGAACGTGAAATGTCATGCGTGTTATGGTCGAGTTGTTGTTTTGATTTCGGAAACTCTTGCACGGAAGATTTCAAGAGATATTGGATATGAATGCTATAGCTAAAATAGATGGTTTAAAAGTTAATCAGATATAATCATAAATGAAGTATACATCAAGAACTGAATATTCTGTTTTCATCACCAGCAAAATTTTGGATGAATCGATTATTGCATTAGAAATACAATTGGTATTGAAAAAGTGAGTTTATTATTTCTTTCTTTAATACAGCAGCTTATTTGATAATTTCGAATGGTATATCTACTCGTTTCTTTGATACAATAACTTATTTCAAAGGTTTGCATGCTATATCTCGTATACTTTCAAAAATTCAGTGGTTAGTTTACCAGTGGCGGCATAGCTCATTCTGAAAATAAAAAAGGGCCATATCTTCTTATTTAGGCCGAATCGGAAAAAATGGTAGAGGAAAAAAGTGTTTCTTTTGACCTCAGGAACCTACCGTTAAAATATATGTACTAATCAAAGACTCACCCTGTATACACTTATCGACACTGCAAAATGTCACGCCAAATATCTAATGATGCCGTTTTCAGGACGATAACCTGAACTTGACCCAAATAGAAATAAAACAGATGAAAAAACCTTAAATAGCACCAATAGTTTATTACATCGGTATAAATGTGCACAGGGCCAATCACTATCAGTGGTATTATTGGCAGATCGAATATAAATTATCAATATTTTGATACGAAACAGCGAGCAAAATGTTTTCATTTCACGTCCATTTTTTCCCAATTATTTCATGAAACATTCAACAAACCATTTATGTTTTATCTTGAATCTCCGTAAGTCATCCTCATATCAAATCGGTCGATCAGCAATAATTTATATCCAATGACAGATTTGATATTATTCTGTCTAATGACCAGGTTGTGCAATTTATCATCCCAAGAGTTGCAAATGACCGTGTACCGAGGATGGTTGTCAACTCCAAGAGTGGACATCTTGATAAAGATAACGGACCTGAATGTTATTATTACCATCATCATTAGCCGGTCGTCTGGCCTTCTGGACCATGGAATGGTACAAATTGGCAATTAGTGTTATTCTATGATCGGTAAATCTAAGGATTGTCGCACATGTTGGATTCCTGTGATTGTTGAAAATGATCTGCAGTCGCTACCATTCCAATTCTATTTGATATAAATCATCTAACTGAAACTTAACCAAATCAAATCTGATGTCATCAACCGCTTGAGTTTCGTGCAACGCATCATCAGTGGCGGCTGCTCAGATGAGGCAGAGGAGGCCGGACCTCCCCTTATTTCACTGCATTTTATTCAATTATTGAAGTTGCTCAGCGATCTAAAACATTCATACATTATCCGCGACACACAATGCAGCGTAACGCATAGCAGGCAAACCACTTAGCAAAGGAGGCTCGCCTCCACGAGTCGAGATTCGTTAGAATGTAATATTTCAAAAATCTCCAAGTGAACGGTGTGGGAACCACTCAAAATTCAAGCTGTAGATCACGTGTCGGAGGCCTGGCTCCGCGGCATTATTTTCGCTTCCAGGCGAAATAGCTTAGCCGAAACTGAACGTCCGATCGGCCCGAATCAACCCCGGCGATCGTGGATGGAGATCAGCTGTTGTTTCGATTCCCTCCCTTTTTATTAACGAAGTATTAATCCTTTCAGCGTGCGGTTTGTGGTTTTGTGACATTTTTCGGAAAAGTTTGTATGTAAAATTTTAATATTTCAGCAAGAAAGATGGGATCGGAAACAAGAAATGAGAATTATAATGCATTTAGTGAACATAAAGAAACGCAAGATCCTGTAGATTTCATTTTGAATAATAAATTTTCATAATTCAAATAATTTAGACACCTCGACCTGCAATGCCAATGTTTATTATTAATTCTGTTCATTATCGTTCGTTCTGCGTAGAATGGTATAATAAATGCCACTGGATGACAGGAAGCCCAATTCGAAATGAATTATTTTTTTGGTTGCGTGGTCTCGGGCCTCCTCTGATTGAAATCTCACGAGCCGCCACTGCGCATCATCGGATAAATAGTTAAGGGTGAACAAAATTTGTTGTCTACTGATGGGATTTCCAGAACTATAGGAGCCGAAAGAAAACTGATCCGAATATAGCAACAGATTCAGCTATCTTTCATAGATTTTAAATTATGGAGGAAAATTAAGAAATAGTCATTTCCAATAATGCTAGAATAACTCTTTTATTTGAACTCGTATTTAAAATCCGTTGTTACATTCTACAGGTTTTTCGGTGTGAGTGAAATATAATATGTTTGATTATTTTATTTGAGGTACTCCGAGAAAGAAGAAGGATTTTTGATTTTTCAAATGTAAACTTCGGTTATAAATTCCTTCATTGGGCTAAAAATTTTTTGCTGATTTCAAAAATGTATAACATGTCTCTATTCACCTGAATATTACACGTGAAAAAAATGTGATTCTTTATTCTGTTTTTTGATTCACTGAAGAATTATTTCGGCCATAGTTTACATTTGAAAATCAAAAATCCTTTTTATTTCTCGAAAATTGCTGGACAAAAAAATTAATCATAGTATTTTCGAATTACCCTTAAATAAGTGCCTGATGTAGAACAGCGGATTTAGAGTATATATGAGTTCGAACAAATGAGTTAAAGAAATTACCATTTCTCAACTTTCATTCATAACTCAATATCCCTGAAAGAGGCTGGATCTCTTCTCATATTCAAATTTGTCAGGAAAAAAGAGCCCGAAAATGTTTTATCACTTTCCTTCCAGCTGCCATAGTTCTCGAGATTCCTTCAGTAGACAACAAATTTTGCCCACCCTGTATTTCAATTGCTAACTTGAACTTGAACACCTTACTCAGTAAACAGCTATAAAAGACTCATAAAAACTTACTCACCTACTTTTTAATTGTAATATACACAGTTGTATCTATACATTTCGGTATTGTGCATCAAATATATTGATGACACTGTTGTTAATCAGTATGATATTCCACTTTTCGATATATACTTCTTACAATGGTTCTTCCTTTTCGGTGACAGTTGAAACTCGGAATTGCTAGTAGACGGTCCTGTTACTTCCTTCGAATGATTGTTTATCACGATCTTCCATTTCAAGTTACGCTTTTGCGAACATTTGGTTGGTGAATACCTTCTTCCAAACCTGGGACAAACTTCAGCTCGATAAACTGAGAAATCTGTATTTACAATTGGAGTTCTTCTCCTGGCAGATGCGTGAATGAAGTTCCTGAAACGTCTAGAGCCTGGGGTACCTAAACAAAATTAAAACTACTGAATTTTACTTGACTTTACTGATTTTTACTTGGTATGGTCTATCCAAAGTCACTTGAACAACCTTTCATGAGCGTACGAAAAAATGCCACGCTATCATTGCAGACTCCGATAAAGTGAGAACAATCTCCTTGTGTATGCAATAACAAAAGATTTGCTACGGAATATACTTTTTTGTCAGATAAGCAACATTAAACCAATTAAAGAGGACCAATAACCGAAACCTATATTTCGAATGGTGCCAAGGTTAACACCTGCCGAACCTGAGCCACCCTGTGGGCTTGAAAAAGACCAATATATGACAGCGGTCCAGCAATGGGAGTTAAATAACAGAATAACTTTCTGGAGAAACAGACCAGGCCCCGTATTCTGGACAAGTGATCTTTCAAAGCGTATACGAGCTTCATTGCGCGAGTCCCCTTTTTACCTGAAAAAATGCACACCTCGCAATGAAATTCGCATTCGCTTTGAAAGATAATTTGTCGAGAATACGGCACCTGGACTTACTCAGTAAAAAATGTCTTGACGATTTCATCTACCTATATCAGAAAACTCTTGAAGCTGATGGTGGGACTGCTGGCGGGGTACTGACAGTAGGTACAAACATCATTTGAACCGTATGTGAAAGCCAGCAGATGAGAATTGCAGGATTTTTGGATTAGAAGCAGAAACAGCTGAACACGTGGTGTGTAGTTCTTTATTTGTCTTTCATATGTTATTAGCAGAGCGTAAAATCTTAATCTAAAAATTCAACAACACATTGTACAGAACTAATACAAGAGGAGAGGTGGAAACATGCGCGAAGTGTTACCTGCATTTGAATTGAGGGAGGGAATTTCGAACACTTAGCAAACTGGAGGTACCCGGGCTAAACCTGGCAGTAGGCATAAACAGGTATAAAATGCAACCAATAATGATGGTGCAATTAAAGAATAGGAATATTGAGTCACTGCCGAAGATCATCAGGGCATATCTGGAGCATGCAGGACGTCAGTGGCAAGATACTGAGGAGGCGGATCCCTGTCATACACAACGCAACAGCTCAACAAGAAGAACAAAGGAGGCAAACAACAGCAATGTCGCCGCCTACAGAAAGATCTATGCAGGACCTTCAACTAGCGTTCACTCAAGCAGACGCACGAAATGGACGAGTTGTATGAATGAAACGATAATGCGCAAGCGCAACTACTATAAAATTACAAAAGAGGGTTAAAAACCAACTGGATACAGGCAATGGTTATTCAATGAATTCAAGCGATGTTTTCAATAAAAGTAATAATACGTGATGTAACTGGTTACTGATCATTTTAATCTGGGTTACCGGCTATTCGGGAATCAAAGGAAAGGAAGAGGTCAATACACTTGCCAAAGAGGGCGCACGAATGTCACTTATTGGCCCAGAACCCTTCTGTGGTATAGGTAAATGTACCTATAAAAAGAAGTTTCTGGAGAAGGAGAAAGCCGAGAGGGAAAAACTCTGGCGGAATCTCCCAGGGATGGATCATTCCACTAAACAGCAAGTTCCAAAAGATATCTGTATCTTGGTAAGAAACAATTATACCTCCTCACTGACTTCCTTACAGGACACTGCCGCCTCAGGAAGCAACTGTTGAGGGTGGGATTATCGGACACTGACGAGTGTACGTTCTGTGGGGAGAAGGAAGAAACCCCCATTCACTTAGTCACCGAATGCTTTGCCATTGCGCACCTAGGGAAAGAACGCCTAGGGCTAGAAACTTGTAGGAGTGAAGAATTAGCCATGTTGAAGCCTTAATAGATATTGGATTTCATCAGATCTCTGGAACTTCAAGGCGAGTTGTGAAAGGTGTTGTGACAACAGCTCTGTAAGGGGACACAATAGACTTTGAGGTCGCAGGCAACTGTCGCTGTAACGATTTTTATATCTATAACTATAATTGGTTGCTAAATTTGAGCTTCTGGTTTAGTTCGAAACAAAAAGAGGGTGTATGATAGAGAAGAAGGGAGGATCGTTGTTGTCTTAGGTTATGTAATAATGGATTCAACATTGTCTTCTTATCTTTCTAGCAAATTGTCCGATGTATCTCTTATTTACCTGAATAATTAGTCGAATCACTAGAATGATCACTCCTGACGTAATCTTCTTCGTCCGAAAAATTTCTTGAGGACAAGTTGAACATGGATGGACGAAGGGTACTGGATTCGTCTGGAACTGCTAATACCGTAGCATCCTCGTAATTTGTGGTCGCTGTTTCTACCATGAATGATTGTTTCGTTTTGGGAAGTTGATCTATGTGGAGATCGGTAATAATACTTTTTGAAGTTTCCTCCACTATAGGTGTGAAGGTGGTTTTGTTCAATGTGTAATGTATACCTGAAATTGTTAATAAAGAGCAAGTACATAAAATTATAGAGGACTAGCGACCCGCCCCAGCTTCGCACGGTACGACATCACATTAGAAACCTTAAAAATAACAGTACTTCTCCACTATTTAATGGATGTTATTATACATATAAACCTTCCTCTTGAATCACTCTATCTATTAAAAAAAACGCATCAAAATCCGTTGCTTAGTTTCAAAGATTTGAGCATACAAAGGGACATAGGGACAGAGAAAGCGACTTTGTTTTATACTATGTAGTGATTCTTCCACGTTAAATAGTAAACAAACTAAGTTTAGGTGTTATAATTTCGGTGATGAACTGATTACCTATCCGTAGCTAGTTATGTAGTACTATATCAATTCTGTGGTGTAGGTAATTAGATTTTATCTGTATGTAATGTAACAGTTAGTTGAATAAAAAATCGAATACAAATCAGATCAATAGTTTTGGCGTAATGTGATTCTAGACAGAGTTTTAATGTTGTAAATAGGTAGCTGTGTATATAGGTTCCCGTGGGAATGAGATATTTTTCCCGAAGTAAAAAGTAGTCTGAATTTGGTACCTTCCTACCCTATAAGTTAAGTAGTGTGATGGAATGTCGCTAAGTTTCGATCCAAGTAAAACTGTTGAATAAAGACAGTTGCATCAAAATTTTATCATAAATTCCCTAAATTATGGCGCCTACCGACCCTCTAAATTAGAAAAGTGATCAAATACTAACTTGAAGTCTTAGTAACACTCAGTAAAAAAAAACATCAAAATCATTTCAGTAGCTATGGCGTCAAGCGCTTCTTGACAGGATCACGCTAGATTTTCGCGGAACGAGGTATTTTCCCGCCGTAAAAAGAAGCCTGTGTCCGTGCCTAGGATCCTATCTTTATATCAACCAAGTCTTATGAAAATCCGTTCAGACGTTAAGGCGTGAATGAGGTAAGCTTTTAAAACAAACGATTGAAAATCACTAACTTAATTAGTTTTCTGCCTACTGCCTACGCCTTAAGTACGATAGCATGAATATTAATAGCCCATATCCTTTTCTAGGTTACTATCAATCACCTAACTGAATTTCATCAAACTCCGTTCAGCCGTTTAGGCATGATATAGCAAAACTTCCAGCAAAAACCATAAAAAAATCACTAACTCAATTCAGTTTTCTGCCTACTTCCTACCCCCTAAGTACGATGACGTGATCATTTTGATCTTATATCCCTTTTAGGTAACCATCTATTACTTTACTAAATTTCATCAAAATCTGTTCAGTCGTTTAGACGTGAAAGAGCAAAAGTCCCAACAAAAACGACTAAAAATCACTAACTTAATTTAGTTATCTGCCTACTGCCTACCCCCTAAGAACGATGGCGTGATTATTTATAGCCTATGATCATTTCTAGGTTATCATCTATCACCATACCAAATTTCCTCAAAATCCGTTCAGCCGTTTAGGCGTGAAAGAGTAACCGACAGACAGACAGACAGAGTTACTTTCGCATTTATAATATTAGTATGGATGTAGTATGCTACAATCGTTGAAAGTCTTGACCCTCTGTCAACTTTTCGAATGTAATATAAACATTTTTCGTGCAATATTCACTTCCTTCCCTTCACTTGACTGAAAAAAAAACCAGCAAAACAAATTTGTTCGAGAGAATACAGGTATCATTAATCAATTGTTTCCAGTCAATAGTGACTGTTGAGAATGATGTAACACTAAACAACTGTAAATACTTCTTCTTAACTTCTACTTCTTACTTGCGAAAGATACATAGATAGAAAACTGGTTAAAACTATCAACGGTGAGACAGAGTGATCCTTTCTGATAGTCAAGCTGGCAAGGAACTAACTCCTATGCCATCGAATCAAATCTAATAATATGGGAGTACCAAAAAAACCCAATGAAGAACGCAAGGACAACAAGCTAGGTCTCTGTAGTCTGGATTCCTGATCAGTCTTACATCAAAGAAAACGCAGAGGCTAACACATTCACCAGAAGAAAAACGCAAACGCCATCTCCTGGTCCAGAATCCTTCAGTATGGATAAATGCCGCTATAAGAAAGAGTTTGTGGAAAAAGCTCATAATAGTGCTATCATGTGATCTCTTTCTACCCACGAGCCAAGATGTTTATTAGTGAAGTAGCTCATTTTGAGGTGAAGATTGGATTTCTAAAGATGACTCTCAAGCTTTTAAGTTTAGAGAATACCTTTACCTTGCAAAGGATTGTCTTTCGGACATGGCATATAGTTGTACGCTTCCTTGGTAATAATACCCTCTTGCTCAACATTTCGGGTAGTCAGCCTCCTCTGATTCTTGATGGGCATGGGCGTACCTTGCGTACTGACTGGCCTCGGTTTCACAGCTTTCAAGACGTTGATCGTCTTCTCAAGATCCGGTGACATCTTCGCGATTCTTTGATCAACTTCGGTCACCATGTCGTGTGGAGAGTTTGCAGTGATGGTACGCAAGATCAGTTCTTCGCCAGATTTGGGTTCCGTGAGCGGCTCACAGGCGAAACTCAGTTTGGAGTTGAGGAACTCGTCCATTGGTGTGTAACAGTTGACTTTCAGTGAGTTCATACTGGTAGCTTCGGTTAGCATTTGGGTTGGTTCGGGCCTGATGCTTGGCGATGGTGATTTCTTCTCAGCCTAAAAGATAAATCATTTTTGATAAACTTAGAAGATGCACTGACGTGAAGTGAAGAATTTTTTGTAATCTTGGTATCACAGGAAAATTCATAGTCTAAAATTGAACCATTTGTCTCCTTAAATTTTCTGAGAATAAAATTATATTTTGAGATTTAGATCATTGTTCGGTGTGTTCCTTCAGTATTAACAAGATGTGTTCATTCATTATCCCCTTAGAAAACCTGAAGCGCTTGATTGAATTTCTTCTATTTTAAACCTTCATGTACGACCATCCCTATCAAGGACACAATCAGATTAACATACGTACTTTTTAAAAAATACATGGATGAGATCAATATCTGGCACACTCGAATTTTTGAAAGTATATTACGCTTTCTCCACTGAAAATATGAACTATATATATATATATATGAAAATATGAACTATATATATGAAATTTTTTTTGTCGTCAAGGATTCGCCACCAATATATATATATATATATTTTTTTTGAATTGAGAGCTAACAAAATACAATACATGAAATAAAAAAGTCCCTAGCTGAGGTTGGTGCAAAACGGGGTACCATACTATTCTGTCGTATGATACCAGAGCACAGGGCAAAACCTCTGTAGAAAAAACCCTGCCTCGCTGTCCTTACAAAATTGAAACTTAAAACTATTCGAATAAATACCTTCAATATTTAGATACAAAATACGCAATTCTTGCTCTTAGGCCAGGAGGGTGTTTTAAACCAAGTCTGGCGTTCCAAGTGATGATTTTCTAATCTTCTGTTCTTCTAAGACCGCTACAGAGGACCCTACTGAAGGGTAATCATCTCCCATAGATTTAAATAGTGGTATTTCATCCTAAATATCAAATTTAATTTCGGAATAATGATAAAAACGTGTGACAAACTCATGTCAAAATGCTCTAGTAAAGCTCGATTCAGCATCGTGAGCTCCTCTTATATTAATCTTGAAAGTATTAACTTCATGGGTATCGACTTGAGCGTAGAAAGAGTGTGATTTCTCACACCCGCTAGCGATCGGCTATCACACTCTCTGCTAAGGGGAACATTCACTCATCCCGGTTAGCAAGCATCAGAGGGATTGAGCTCTGAAGTGTTCGGTGTACTTCGGTGTACTCTCCTGGGTCCAGGGTTGTTCGTACTTCGTTGCTTGGTCCTGAATTTCTCGGTTGATGTCCTGGTAGTCGGTCAGGCAATGTTTTCCTCCATGGTTGTTTCTGGTGTCCATCTTGACCTACAAACTTCCTTACCGTTCTAGGAGTACCGAGAAGTACTGCTTTTCGCATTACTTTGTAAAGGTTTTCATTCAAATCTAGCTTCTTAAGGTTAGACTCGAGGCTCTTAGGAATAATTCTTGTGGTTGATATGAGAATGGGAATGGTTCTGGTATTATTATTATTTGAATTTGGGTCGTTATGGCTAGGCCAGCCACCAAGCAATCGCGGTTCAAGATTGGGAACAAAAGAGGAAGACCAAATCCTGGCAAATGGTCGAAAGACAAAGACAGGCTCTCATAATAGAGGCACTCTAATGTCTCTTGCCAGTGTTTTATCTTTATAATTTTCTACTCAATTTTATGACCATTGTCTGGAATTTCAAAATCTCACCTCATCATGTTGGTCACTATGTTTTTCTTCCTCTTCCTTCTTTACCTCATGAATCTGTACCGACTGAACCTCTTCGAAATTAGTGACAGCTATTTCTTTTTCGCAAGTTGCTTTGGACTCCTGTTTCAAACTCTTCTCATATTCCTGAAAGTCTTCTTCAACGCCAAAAAAACGCAATGGAATTCGTTTGAGCGCCAGTTTCTCTATCACAAACTCATGTGGTTCATCTTTATCGTACATCACTAGAGCTATATCACTAGCCCTACAAGTCAGCTTTTTTGGTCTGAGACAAGGGCAGCAAATACTGAAGAGGGTAAGCCGTTCCGAAGGACGATGAAATCTGCTGTTGGTGATTTTTTCATTGGTAGACATTTCGGGAGTACCTCTGTCATTTTGAATGACATGTTTGACGTTGATTAAATCATAGAATTTTGATGCGCTGTTTTTCTATATGAAAAAAAATCAATGCATTACCAAAATATAAAACTGATAGAATGTTATGAAGCTGGTAGTTGACAAGCACACTAAAGCCAAATTTTACAACGTTCCGATCACGTTAATTGAATAAATAATAGCAGCGAGCGTATAATGATAGTGTGGATATTTGACAAAATCAATATGTTGAAAATTTTGATTATTTTATATTTACTACCTATAGTCCGTTCACGAAAGGTTGAGCACATAGTAGGCGTTTCTTTATTTATCTGAAGTTGGCAGTATTTACTGTCATGAAGTAAAATTAAGTCAACGTTGCCGAATGTACTCGGCCTCGTCTGACGAGCTTGCGAGATTTCAGAGAACTCTATGCAATATTGACAACAGTGCGTATCAATCTAACATGAAAATAAAGAACATAACCTAGAATTTTAAAAAACACAGTGGAATATGCCAAATTTCCATGGCCAACCGACGGCTCAAACTTTCGTGAACGGAGTATACAGGAGGATTGCAAAACTTTTGAAAGTGAGTGTAGTAAAGATCAGTATTATGACAATGACTACTAACTAAAGTGTATTGTTAGAGGTATAGATCTTTAAATTGCAATAAAACAACAATTGGTTATTCGATTGACATTCTATTTATCCGGAAGTTAATATTGTGGCATTAAATTTCAAATATTATTTCTGGCATATGACCGCCACGGCTGGCTCGGATGTAGTCCAATCTGGACGTCCAATTTTCGATGACATTTTCCACCATTTGTGGCCGTATATCGGCAATTACGCGGCGAATGTTGTCTTTTAAATGGTCAAGCGTTTGTGGCATAGACAAATGCACAAGATCTTGGAGGCCAATTCACAGGTCCAAAACGTGAAATTATGCGGTCACCAAACATGTCTTTCAATAAATCGATTGTGGCACGAGCTGTGTGACATATTGCGCCGTCTTGTTGGAACCACAGCTCCTGGTCATCATGGTTGTTCAATTGAGGAATGAAAAAGTTAGTAATCATGGCTTTATACCGATCACCATTGACTGTAACGTTCTGGCCATCATCGTTTTTGAAGAGTACGGGCCAATGATTCCACCTACCCATAAAGCGCACCAAACAGTCAGTTTTTCTGGATGTAACGATGTTTCGACATACACTTGAGGATTAGCTTCACTCCAAATGCGACAGTTTTGTTTGTTGACTCAGCTATACAACTAGAAGTGCGCTTCATCGCTGAACAAGATTCGCTTATGAAAATCGGGAACAACGACTATCTCGTTTTGGGTCCATTCGAAGAATCTACGCCTTGCTTGATGATCGTTTTGGCTTCAATTCTTGCATGATTTGGATTTTGTATGCACGCAAACCAAGATCCTACCGCAAAATCTTCCATAAAGTGGATGTACACAGATCCAATTCTTGTGCTGTATGGCGGATGGACTCATTTGGGTCTTTCTCAATGCTACGCTCTACAGTTATAATAGCTTCTTCTGTACGGCATCTCTGGGGATGAAAGTTATCAATAAGAGTAAACGTGGTGCAAAAACGTTCCATGGTTAATCCAATTAACTGCTCTGATGGACGATTTTGTCGACTATAAAATTGACGTAGTGCGCGATACGTATTCCACACAGAACCATTATTTTCGAAATAAAATGGCACTATTTGCAAGCGTTGTTCAGGCGTGAGTCTATTTATGATGAATTGCCAAACCAAACTCAGAATATAAATCACTGGACAGCTGTTAAATCGGTCGCCATCTTGAACAGTAATGCCAGTTCTATACCTCGAAAATAATACCCTATACTACTGCTACTTTATCCCATATCATATTTAAATCATGAGTGAACAAGTAACGTATTACTGCATCTTGGACTGCTATCCACACTTTCAGTATTATTTTCACAAATTTATATAAACTAATCTATAAAACTCAGACCAAACTGAGTGGAAAGATCACATCCCAGCTGAATAATTTCCAGACGATCGGTGATAAAAATGCGTTACGAAAAATAATTGAAACACAGCGGGTGATTCACTGGTGAAATTAACATTTTCATGGATTCAGGTGTGTCAATACTACAATATCATTTTTATTATGCACATCGCTAATACGTTGGGAACACTATAGGTGATAAATATTGAAAAATAGTTTCTTCTATTTGTTTTCGAGTGCGGTAGGTTCAATGAATTAATATACAGGATGCTCCGAAATGAAATTATGCATGAAAGAAATCCATATCAAGTCGAATGAATTATGTAATGGATTTTCGCATCAGAATTTCATTTCAGCTTATTTTTTTGATTTAGATTTGATCGATGATTGCAGTTTAACTGTTTAAAATTAGTTTTTGAATCGAATCTTGTTATGGAAATATGAAGATTCTTCTTTTCAATATTTTTTTTAATTGAATTTTCTATGGTTTTGATGATCCGATCCTATTGAAATTTTTCATGAAAATTAAGTATATTATTCTTTATTCACTGAATGCATTTCATTCGAATCGTATGAAGTATGAACTTTTTTTCCTTTTTATACTATGGCCACAAAATTTTGCATGGGCCTTACTATGAGCATTTTGTAGGTATGTGTCCGCAAAAATTTCATATCGAACGCTTTTTTTGTCTGTGATATTAAGTTGCAAAAATTTTAGATGTCCATATTTTATGGAAGAACCTATACGATTTTGCTGGTTAACGAACTTAACCGCAGCATTTGGGAACCGAACTCACCCTGAAAAGTTCAAGTCTTCAGAACATCCTTTCGAAAGTTATCTTGCTTACGGCCGACAGGATTGTATTTCACCACAGATTTCATTAGAGAGTTGAACCCTATCGTTTGAGACAATTTTTGACTCTAAATTCGAAAATTACAGGCATTTGGACAAAACGATACAGCACGAGCGCTCATAAAGCGCCATAAAGATCTTTTTCAGTGCTCGTTTTCGGAGAGATTGACCTCTCAAAAAGTCTGAGACTGGGAGTGAAAACCTATTAAGTTTTTTAGAAATGCAGAATCCTCTCAAGTTATATTTCAATCGATATTAAATAAGCATGTCTGGCAGTAGTCCTCCTTCAATGAAAAAACTGATGCTAGCAGACTAAGGAGCAGCAAATATTTACTCAAATAATTTTCAGAAATCAATATCCGAACGAATTGCAGTAGACCAAGCAAGATATTCAAAAAAGTCCTCTGTAAATTCGACGAGTATCGCCTTGTATATTTCGACGAGGTTCGAAAACGCGAATTAATATATCGTGGCGGCACTTGTTCAACAAGAGACGATCATTAAACGTGGTATTAGCATCCCCTTGCATCCCACAAACGCCTCATTTCATGAATCATGTCCATCATGTCTTGAACTCCTCACTTTGAGTGGGTGGATGAAGAGATGTTGTTACCCTCAGAAAAACTGCATTCGGTTACAGAGAATGTGGCATAAGGAGGAACGTTTTTTGAAATAACGATACCTCCGCTGTTTATGACTATCCGATTCAACTGGATTTTTTTCCGAATGAAGGCTGTTATACTGAATTTTCATGCAAAATTTCGTGGCCATGGTCTCAACAGAACCATAAAAAGTTCAATTGGAATATTTGCTGCGCAAAAAAATTACGCACATTCTGAAAATCTCAATTTTAATGAAAGTTAACTCTACATTGACTTTATTACTTATTTTTTATGTTCTCTCGGGAAGTTTTGAACGACAAGACACACTAATGGAAGAAAAATTCAGGATTTCATTCACCGATCTTATGTGAAAGAAGAGAAATAAACAATTTTCAAAATACTGGAATGCTGATAAGTGATTGAATACTTGGTATTTTCCACCCTTGCGTTAATTACAGCTATCCTAATACTTCCAGATTTCTCTGAGTTGGATTTCTAAGTCATTAAGAGTAGCTGGATGATTTTCTGAACTTCTCAGCCTTCTATTGAGGTTGTCCCGAACCTGCTCAATCGGATTGAGATCTGGACTTCTTGTTGGCCATTCCATTCGAGAGACTTCAACCTCTTCAAGGTACTCCTGAACGATGCGCGCATGATGGGCTGGCATTATCGTCCATAAAAATGAAATTTCACCAATGTATGGGGAAAGGGCACTACATGCTCTTCAAGAATGTTCCTTATATACCTATCAGCATTCATAGCTCCATTATCAACGACCACTAGGTCTGTGCGAGCAGTCAAAGATATTCCACCCCATACCATAATCGATCCTCCCCCGAGCATATCTTTCATGTGGACGTCTGTATACAAGGGAACATCGATCACAATGGTAGAGGCAGAATCTAGACTCATCTGTGAAGAGAACTCTTTCCCAATTAGCCTCTTCCCAATGGATATGCTCTCTCACAAAATCCAAACACGCCCTTGGATGGGCTGGAGTAAGAGCTGGGCCTTCTGCCGCGACACGAGGCCTTAAATCATATTCTCTGAGTCGATTTCTTATTGTCTGAGTGCTAATTTGCTCCCCATGAGTTTTCTCAAGCTGATTTTGAAGGAGGCGAGCAGTTGCAAACCGTTGTCTCAACGAAGAAACTCTCAAGTAACGTTCTTGAATGGCAGTTGTTACCCGTGGTCTACTCTGTCCTGGTCTTCGGACATTCATACTTGTCTCCCTGAATCGCTGCAACATTCTGGACACACTTGTATGGAAAACTCCAAACCTTTCTGCAACTCTTGTGTATGTCCACCCTTCTTCTCGCAAAACTACCGCTTGGACACATTCCTCTTGCGTTTCGCATTGCATAGCGATCGAGTGTAGAAAATCAAACGAAAGAAAAACTATTGATCACTAGAATTGATCGAGAACAACTGATTTCAGAATGGAGCCAATACTCAAAATCTGATAATCTCATCTTTTTTATTCCTGCTGGGAAAAAACATCTGTATTGAAGAAAAACGTTGAAAGTGGATAACATATGCATGCATAATTCTGTTAAAAATAAGTATCATTGAGAATACCTTCAGTTGTAGAATAAATTTGAGATTTCCATAATGTGAGTTAATTTTTTTGCGCTGTGTATATTCAGCATGAATCTCAAATGCTTCACCAATGAACGAGCGCTCAAAAGCTCCTGCTCAGGGCTTTTCTTATTTTTTTGCGATGAAAACATGCACGATGTGATGATTCTTATCTGACATTGATCTCTGAAATCAAACACGTTTCTTCCGAGTTGAAATTAGTGATATGACAGCGCTTAAAATCATTTCGCGATGGAATCAAATAAGTAAGAATGTTGTAGTGTTAATCATTAATGAAATATGAATTAGCCGTTTTATAAATTTATTTATGACTTGTGAAACCGAATGATGGCGATATCATGTAATCGGGTATCTTGTTTCGCATTAAAGACTGCAAATTTGATTTATAGAGGACAAGATTTCACTCTGAGATTTATATGTGTTGATACTTTAATGTATAAGTGTGGTGAAAAAATATTTTGCCTATAACCGTGCCGAAATAACTCCTTCCGATGTAAAAGCTCTCTAAGATTGTTTTGAATAGGAATAGAGAAGTGGGGTTGTTCTTACACGAAGAAGGTGTTCATGGAAATTCAGTCGCCATGGTTCGCTGGACGGGTGAGGAGCATTCGTTCTGTGTGCACGCGTATTACCAAAATCAACTTTTTTTTCTAATGAAGTCCATTTTTATCTCAACGGCTTTATAAACCAACAAAATTGCCGATATTGGTCTTCGGAAAACCCTAAAGAAAAACATGAAACTCAATTTCATAGTCTGAAGGTCACAGTTTGATGTACAATACACACACAAGGCATTATTGGTTGCCTTACTTTTTCGAAGATGGACGCGGTCGAGCAGTAACAGTGGATCTGATCGTTATGTGGACATGTTGAACAATTTTTTTGAACCAGCCCTTAAAATTTGATGGATACAATCGGGACACGTGGGTTTCAGCAAGATGGGACCACTTGTGACACTTCAAATCGGCCTTTACCTGTTATTCAGTCGCTTCATCCTGAAAAATTGATTTCTCGGCGTGAAGAACTTCCATGGTCCCCAGAAGCCTGGACTTGACACCTTGCGACTTTTACTCATGGGGATACCTCAAAAAAGTGTTGTCTACCGCAATCTCGCACTCTAAAGGGTCAAGTACACGGGGCGACTTTACAAGCTAAGAAGCCGGCTTTTGAGCTTCTGAGCTTGTGAGTAGCCCCGCGTACTCGACGCAGTCGCTTCGTTAGCGGCTTGCAAATTCGCTCTGGAAAAAGTTGAACTGCCGGCGACTTTACACGCCACAAGCCGGGTTTTGAGCGAATTAGCTTGTAAATTCGCCCCGTGTACTTGAGCTCATTCTTGTTCTGCGCCTATACGTTCCTATAGGGCCAAGTACACGGGGCGACTTTACAAGCTAAGAAGCGGCTTTTGAGCTTCTAAGCTTGTGAGTAGCCCCGTGTACTCGACGCAGTCGCTCCGTGAGCTGCTTGCAAATCCGCTCTGGAAAAAGTTGAACTGCCGGCGACTTTACACGCCACAAGCCGGCTTTTGAGCGAATTAGCTGGTAAATTCGCCCCGTGTACTTGAACTTATTCTTGTTCTGCGCCTATACGTTCCTATTACGGATGTTATTACGCTATTGAGCGACTGAGCGAGTGAGAACTCCCTGTGTACTCGGCAGAAGCTAATTCGCCAATTCGCCGGCTTTTTATGAGCCGGCTTCTTAGCTTGTAAAGTAGCCCTGTGTACTTGATCCTTATTACGGCTATTATTACGCTATTGAGCGACTGAGCGAGTGAGAACTCCCTGTGTACTCGGCTAGAAGCCAATTCGCCAATTCGCCGGCTTTTTATGAGCTGGCTTCTTAGCTTGTAAAGTAGCCCTGTGTACTTGATCTTTAATTTCTAAGCCGCTACTGAGCGAATTTAGTAGCTGATTGTAAATTCGCTCAGTATAATCGTGTTCACAAGCCAACAATCTGATTGTAAAAATGCTGCGACTAAAATTGAAAACTGGGCTACTTTACACGCTAAATCGCTGGCGTTTTGGCTTGTTGTCATGTAAACAAGCCGTGTGTAATCACAGTTGCTACTAAACAATCTTGGAGTTCTCATCTACTATGTGGTTCCTGGTGCTTAAATTTGAAATTTTGTAAAAAGAACAGATTCTTTACAACGATACATTGTTGGCTACTCAGCGAGTAGACAGTTTTGTGTGTAAGTGTAATCATCACAAGCTAATTCATTCGATTACATTGAAATACTTCTCAAGCTGTTACTGAGCGATTTAATAGTGAATTATGTAGCTTGTGATTGTGATGATTACACTCAAAACTGTCTACTGGCTGAGTATTCAACAATCTTGCGATCCTCGTGTGGTTTATGTTTGTATCGTTGTCAAGGTTCTAAGATATCAAAAACGGTTTCAAAATTTCAAATTAAGGAACCAGGAACTACCTAGTAGATGAGAACTCACAGATTGTTCAGCAGCAACTGTGATTACACACGGCTTGTTTACATGCCAACAAGCCAAAACGCCAGCGATTTAGCGTGTAAACTAGCCCAGCTTTCAACTTTAGTCGCAGCTTTTTTAAAATCAGATTGTTGGCTTGTGAACACGATTAGACTGACCGAATTCACAATCAGCTACTAAATTCGCTCAGTAGCAGTTTGAAAAGTATCTCAATGTAATCGACCCATACCGAATTTATGACCTTCTGAATAGGTTAAACTTCTAGTGCCGGATCCAATAAAATTTTGATTTCTTTCCAGGTTCCAGAGAAGCTGCATTTACTTATGCCATATCTAGTGCAGGGTTAGCTTATGCAATAACTGCAGCATGTGCTCGAGGTAACATCACCGCCTGGGTTGTGCTCCGGGTCCAAACCAAGAGAACAACTCCGTCAGGTTGGAAATGGGGAGGCTGTAGCGTAGACATAAATTTCGGTATGAAATTTTGCAAGAAAATTCATGGATGCCAGAGAACTAGAGGGAGATGAGAGGAGTCTGATGAATTTACATAATAATAAAGCGGGGAGAAAGGTGAGAGATTATTTTTCAAGTTGGATTGAAGAGAAGGGTTGAAAATTATTCGGAGGGGTTTATCAATCACTGAATGGGTTTATAATGAATTAGGATGAAATGCAAAACTATTCATTATAATTTAATGCCATCTATGCTCAATAAATCTAACTTTTGAATCAATTTCGATGTTGATGATAACATAATCCACAAATAGCACTAGCGTAAATTTTTTCGTTGGCTCATCGGATGAACATCATGTGATTATGTCGTAGTTAGGTCTAGTTTACAATCAACATTTCTAATTGATGAAAGGTTACCTAACGACGCGCGACGTCTCGACCTGTCATTTTCGAAACTCCTGAATGACGATTGTCCTGAGCTGCTCAGTGTAATCGATTTCAATGCTCCTAGAAGGGTGTCCAGAATAGTTGATTATTTTTATCGACCTGCTGTTCGTACAAATAACCGGAAATATTTTTATGTAACGAACATTCATCATGTTTTCTTTATCAATTTTATAGCTTGCCATTGCGAAACATCAAGTTCTATCACGTCCTCATTCCAGAATATAAATAAATCTAAATCAAAACCTATGTTTTTTCGAGAATTTTGATGTAGATGATAAAGTATATCATCGTATATATTTTTGAAATCATCCGAATTTATCAAAAATACCACCGGTTTCCATTCTTAGAAATTTTCCTTCTAATTCTTTCCAAATTCAAGGCGGTACGAAAATTTCGAAAAAATGTTGACATTTCATTTTCCGCCACTGTTTAGGGTGGCTAGAATTGCTGATCCCTGAAATACAACTTTAAAACTCTATTTATTTTTTTTATTTATTTATAGAAGGTAGGAATAAAAACAGGTTTTTCAACCCATAAACAGTATTCAAAAATTGTACTATAGGTAATTGACAATTACCTATATACTCCGTTCACAAAAAGTTGAGCCGTCGGTTGGCCATGGAAATTTGGCATATTCCACTGTGTATATAAAATTTTAGGTTATGCTCTTTATTTTCTTGTCAGATTAATACGCATGTTGTCAATATTGCATAGAGTTCTCTGATAACTCGCAAGCTCGTTGGACGAGGCCGGGTACATTCGGCAACGTTGACTTTATTTTACTTTATGGCAGTAAATACTGCCAACTTCAGATAACTAAAGAAACGCCTACTATGCGCTCAACCTTTCGTGAACGGACTATAGTTTACTTTACAATGAATTAACTCTAGTGCAAATGCACTAATATAGGTATTTTTTATACCACAAAAACAGAAAAACAAGTGAAATTTCATTGAAGGACATTCTGTGACAACTTTTTTTCGAGAAGTTTTATGAATTGAGGCAGGGAAGCATTGAATGGATCAATGTCAGCGAACTCTAAGTTGAAAGTCTTCAAGATTCTACAAATGAGATAGAGAAACATGATAGCACACTATCTATGAGAAACTCATTATGCGATCTCCCTAATTGCATTTTCTTTTGTTTTCGAGTTATAAGGCAAAATTGACATTTGGGCAATTTCAACTTTAGTCATTATAATCGTTCCTGTTTGTGCTATAAACTTGAAAAAAAAACATAAAAACACTTATTTGATAGCAGCCTAATGGCTTATTCTAATTTTTTATAAGAGGGTTCCTTCCTGATTTTGTACATAAACTTTCGATTTTTCTTATGGAAACAATAATCTATTTTAACATAGAAATAATCAACGTATTTTTCTAGTTTCAAAAATATAAAGCATGTCATATATTGCCCTTAGATCAGTGGCGGCGCTATGGGAGACAAGGGTTGGCCCAGGCCTTCCTTGAATTCTTGCTGCACTCCCCTGAAATATGGCCTATGCTGAACAAAATAGTACCAATTCATTACTACCCCCACGAAACATTCTGGGCCACAAATTCCTCCCCCAAAGAGGAACGGAGATAATCCAACAGTTGAGTAGAGTTGAGTTTCAGCAGATGAAAATTTTCTGAACGCTTCGCTGAGTCATTTACAAATCTGACATATCTTGATTTATAACCTTACTTTTTGATACCCAGTTGAGAAACTTTTTGTGATTGTACTTGCAGGTTATAAATTGAAGTGTATTGGAATAATCAAAATACTCCTTATTAAGCTTCAACTCACAGAACACAACAATACTAAACTTCAACTAAAAACCCTAAACATAAACAAATCACAAAATAGGTACCTATATGCGCATGTCTCAGCGGTCAGATGAGTTACAAAGCGCAAAGTTTTACCGCTGCCAGAAATCAACATCTGCTGAGAAACATCGATTTGTCAGCGATTTTGCTGAACGCTTTCGCTTTTTCAACTTACTCAACTGCTGCCAACAGTTGAGTGCTTCTGAACGTACCCAATGTTAAAATTGCACGATTATCAATAAGGCTTAACTAGAAAACAAAAGACGATAGGGAATTGCTATTAACTGCAAAATGAGTTTCTCGAAAAAAGAAAACCGTAAGGTACCATTCATTATTCTCTATCTATTCTGGTAAAAAAGTTGTACTCCAGGGATCACCAATTCTGGCCACCCTGTAGGTACACACATTAAGAATCTGACTGCCAAGTTCGCTAAAATTTGATGAAATTTCGAATCTATACACCTAAAGTTACGAATTAGCATATAGCCATCGGTGGAATGCCGATTCAGCCAAGTTTAAGCCTGCAGTGAATAACTTTATCGTTAAGTGGAAATAATGGGTCGTAATCAGAGAAACAGCCACCTGAGATATGTAATTTCGTGAAGTGCTCGTCACTTTGCTGGACGGTAAACGCTAGATTCTGGTGAGACGAATCGACAGCAGTCGGTTGTAGTATTGCGCTTTAATAGGCTCTAATGGTAGGATGCAAATAGCCAAATTATGCCTCTGGGATGGCTGGCCGTTTTGCTGCAGGTATCTCGGGTTAGTGACGCTGGGAAAGTCACGCGATTATTAGTGTAGTACCTACACTTTCTATACAGGTTGTGACTTAGTCTTTTTCGGAGAAGTTATAGACCCTGAGATTGATCATTTTGCCTATAGAGGATGACTAGGTTGGGGAAAAAGAAATCCATTAGTAAAGTTTTACTTCAATTCTGGGGATTTATTAAACATAGTTACAATCATTCGTTAATGCTTAAATTTGCACCCATCCTTTCAGTTACTTGATGCCATTTACAAGGTAATTTCATTATGCCTCGTTCCCAAAACGTCTTGTCCCTATTAGCAAAATGAGAAAACCATTTTTCACACAAAAAATTACACCACCAAGAGCGTTAGACATGGACAAAAATGAATGATAATCCATTGGTGCCAGATCTGGACTATAAGGCGATGCATGAGAACCTCCCAACGAAGGCCCCGAAGCTTTTGGCAGGACATCAAAGACGTGTGAAGCCTGGCGTTGTCCTGATGGAATACGACACCTCTTCTATTTGCTAATTCTGGTCTCTTCTGATCAATTGTTGCTTTCAATCGATCTAATTGCTGGCAGTAGAGATGCGAAAGTAGGTGCCTCCTTGTCATCTTGGATCGATTTTGTTCCGTTTGGCCATGGAATCGCAGATGGAACCACGATCCATCATATATTTTCCGACAACTCGTGATGCATCAAAACATCAAGCTTCTTTTTGAAGCCGATACTGATGGATTAGAACTGTTTTGTGGTCCATCTTAAGCTCTAATGGTAGGATGCAAAATAGCCGAATTGTGCCTCTGGGATGGCTGGCCGTTTTGCTGCAGGTATCTTTGGTTAGTGACGCTATGAAAGTTACGCGATTATTAGTGTAGTACCTACACTCCTCTATACAGGTTGTGACTAAGTCTTTTCGAAGAAGGTAAGGGGTTCTCTAATAAGAGGTGTTATTTTGATATTCAAAGAAAAATTGCCATTTTTCAATATAAATAATCGGATGTTTATTTAATTATAAAGAAGAAGCTATGCCGTTTATAGTAGAAAATAACATCAGGCAAATGACCACCACAACCACGCTTACAGGACCATATCCTTTTAATGAAATTTTCCATAACCCAAAAGCAAAGTGGCTGCCTTATGTCCTCGATAGCCTCACGAATTCTATCTTTGAGGTCTTGAATCGACGCTGGGCTATTGGCGTAGACCTTCTTTATCACGTGGCCCCAAAGGAAGAAGTTACAAGGTGTTAAATCACAAGATCTCGGTGGTCAAATGTGATCACCTCTTCGAGAGATAACACGGTCCGGAAGCTTTTCCCCGCAAAAGATCAATGGTTTCGTTGCTTGTGTGGTACGTAGCACCGTCTTGTTGAAAGTAAACGTTGTCCAGATCAATACTATCCAATTTCGGCCATAAAAATATCTTAATCATCTCTCGATAGCGCAATCCATTCACCGTAACAGTTGCTCCAGCCTCGTTTTCGAAAAAGTAAGGTCCAATGACTCCGCTGGACCATAAACCTGACCAAACAGTCACTCGTTGAGAATAAAGAGGCTTTTCATTTTCAACAATAACTCTTGGGTTCTCCGAGCCCCAGATTCGACAAATTTGCTCGTTGACGAAGCCACCGAGGTAGAAATGGGCCTCATCACTCAAGATGATTTTTCGATGGAATTCCGGATCATTTTCATGCATTTCAGCGATCCAATTAGCAAAGACACGACGTTATTGATGATCGGCCGGCTTGAGTTCTTGTTTTAACTGAACTTCATGAGCCTTAAGACCCAAATCTTTATGCAAAATACGGTGTAAAAACTTTTGTGGAATGCCTAATTTCAAAGAATTACGAGGAATGGACAAACCTGGGTTTTCTTCAACAACGAAAGGCTGTTCTTGAGCGACGTGCACGGGTTTTATTCTTCACATCACTAACTTGTCCTATATGCTCGAATTTTTCCACGACTTTCTTTATTTCGGTCGTACAAGGTACTTTACGACGACCCAAAAATGTTCGAGTTTTACGAACCGTCTCTGCCAAATTTTCACCATTTTTATAGTAAATTTTAATAATTTCAATGCGTTCTTGAAGTGTGTATCGTTCCATTTTTATTAAATGCATTGTTTCTTTTTGTCAAATGTCAAAAAATTACAGCTTCAAACGTGACATCTACCGAAATGGCGGGCTATACAAAATTACACCCCTTATTGGAAAACCCTTTGAACATTATAATGTTGCCAGTAATTTGGCAAAATCGTAAAAATGTGTATAATTTTTTGTTCGTCAACGCTCTCTTTCTTGAATGTGGATGGCGTTTTGAAAATTTCTTATTAACAAACTCCAATTATTTTCCAGTTTTCTGTCTATTCTAGAGACGGGATCATCTTTTGCTGAAATAACCTGAATATCCTACAAAAGCTAATTTACTAATTTGAAGCCTTTCCTTTGATTTCAGGCAGTGAAACAAAACCTCATAACAGATTGCAAGTGCCACGGGGTATCGGGGAGTTGCACGATGAAAACCTGCTGGAAAACTCTTCCCTCTTTCAGAGAAATCGGGGATCACCTGATGAAGAAGTATTATAGAGCTAGACCAGTGGCATCGACAACATCCAGTGCAGGTCCAAGAGCTGTCGACAGGCCACGAGCGAAGAGAAAAATCCAATTGGTGCTGAAAAAAGGAAAGACCCCTATCAAGAAGCTCCCCAAAAAGTCAGATTTGGTGTTCCTCCAGATGTCGCCGAACTATTGCGAGAGAGATTTGGCTTCTGGGTCATTAGGAACTGTTGGTAGATCCTGCAACCGGACTTCCAGAGGTGAGAAAAAATTGGTAGAGCAGATTGTAAGCTCTCGAAATAATTCTAGCTCAAAGTCTTAGTCCTTGAACTAGACCAAAGATCTGTACAATGTCAGTTGCTTGGATCAACTCTAACACTCTTCATCGTTCAACATTTCTTCTAGGAGGTGCAAAAATATTTTTGTTATAATTAATAATAAAAGCTTGTCGGTCTTATTATGAGACATCCTGTACATTGAACTAGAGATAAATCCAGAAATATCCAGAGAGCAATTATTTTCATTATATTAATTTATGAACTCATGTTTCCTGTTGACACCTTAAACATTCTTTGAGCAGCCTTCAATGGTGAGGCATTCTACTGGGTGTCAACTAAGGAATTCCGATTTAAAAGATAAATAAAACAAAAATTATCCAATTAATTTTAATATTTTTTCTACAAATAATACTCAGCTCTTTGGGAATTCATTTCTTGAAAATTACGCTGTCCAAATGTCCACCGTTTTTCTGTTGGCACTCTTCGAGAACCCCCAAATTTGAAAAAACACGTCGCAACGTTTCTGGACCGATTACTTGAATTTCCTAGCGGATATTTTCCTCCTTCAACGCAATTAATTAAGGTGTCAAGTCCGGGCTTCTGGGGGGCCATGGAAGGTCTTCACGCTGAGAAATCAATTTTTCAGGAGAAAGCGCCTGAATTACAGATAAAGACCGATTTTAAGTGTGACAAGTCTTGCTGAAACCAAGTGTCCCGATTGTATTCATCAAAGTCTTGAGAGGCTGGTTCAAAAAAATTGTTCAACATGTGGACATAACGATAAGAATACACTGTTACTGCTCGGCCGCGTTCGTCTTCGAAAAAATACGGACTAATAATGCCTTGTGCTTGTATTACACACCAAACTGTGACCTTCAGACTATGCAATTAAGTTTCATGTTTCTCTTTGGGGTTTCTGAAGACCAATACCGGCAATTTTTTTGGTTAACATAGCCGTTGAGATGAAAATGGGCTTCATCAGAGAAAAAAATGTTGATTTTGGTAATAAGCACGCACACAGAACGACGCTCCTAACCCGTCCAGCGAACAATGGCGACTGAATTTCCAGGAACCCCTCCTTTCGTTTATGAGCACCCCTCTTCTCATTCGAAACAATTTTAGAGCGCTTTTCAGGATTTTCAGGGTGAGTTCGGGCCCCAGATGCAGCGGTTAAGTTTGTTAACCAGCCAGATCGTACAGGGTGTTCCATAAAAAATGGCCATTCAAAAATTTTGTTTCTCAATATTATCTCAGACAAAACGAAACCAATCTAAATAAAATCTTGCGGCCACATGCAAGTTGCTCATAATAAGCCTCTTGCAAAATTTTGTTGCCGCACACTGTTTACAGAACCATAGAAAATTCAATTAAAATATTGAAAAGAAGAATCTTTATATTTCCAAAACAAGCTATTCGATTCGACTTAAATTTATCTTGTGAATGAAGATTGATATACTGAATGTTCATGCAAAATTTCAAGAGGATCGCATCATCAGAACAATATAGATTAATCCTTTCAATTGTCGGGTATTCTCAAATTTCAGTTTTTTAACAATTTCCTGAATATTTTTCGATCGTGCTGAGATTTTGCATTTATATATTTAGTATCAATCTGAAGTCCTATTCAAAATTTTGAGGTAATAGCCTCATTGCTCCACCAATGAATGAGCACTGAAAAGCTGCTGCTCAGGGTTTTCTTAAAATTTTTGAATGATGCACAATGTCTGATAATAATGTTTTTTTCTTCATTCTAGGGACAGATGGTTCGATCTGATGTGCTGTGGTAGAGGTTACAATACTCACCAATACACACGAAGTTGGCAGTGTAGATGTAAGTTCCACTGGTGCTGCTATTGAACTGTGATACATGTAGTGAAAGGACGAAGAATACAGCTGCAAATAACTCGAAAACAAATTATTATTCGAACTGACCCCGTAACCGGACTGTTAAGATTAAGACTATGTTTGAAATCTTCTTAACATTCCACAAGTTTTCTTCATCCAGTTACCATGAATTTTTTGTAATCGCCCATTTGTAAATATTACTTCTACATTAAGTATTTATAGAACAAACTCACAATCTCGTTATTTATGTGAATAATTCCTAAAATTATATTATTTAATGACATCACGCTATGTATTAATTAGGTAGTAGTGAGTTTATGAAACTTTTAATAAATATGAATCTCTTTGGATTTTTTATACTACCTTTTATCATTCCTCTGTAGTCTATATTAATCACTGCCAGATAATACATCGAAAAAATGCGTTCACAATTCCTAAGAAATGGTCTTTAATTTCGAAGAAGGTCATCACACGAGAATCTCCATAATAAATGATGATATTCATAAAACAACAAATTGAAGAAGAGTGGCGATATAGCAGTTTTATAATGTAGGTAAATTATCCGGGTTCCTTCGGAACTTCGAGACAGCGGGAACCAAAAGATATCTGGATCTTGGTAAGAAACAATTGCACCTCCTCACTGGCTTTTTTACAGGACATTGTCGCCTCAGGAAGCACCTGTTGAGGATGGGATTGTCGGACACTGACGAGTGTAGGTTCTGTGGGGAGGAGGAAGAAACTCCCATTCACCTAGTCACGGAATGCCTTGGCATTACGAGCCTGAGGAGGAAATGCCTTGGACAAGAAACTTGCAAGAGTGAGGAACTAGCCTCGTTGAAGCCTTCACAGTAACTAGATTTCATTAGATCTCTGAACCTGGAAGGCGAGCTGTGAAGGTTTTTGGCCAGAACAGCTCTGTAAGGGGGCACAATAGTCGCAGTGAACTGTAACCCCTCTGTAAACTATCAACTATCCGGGTTCATAAGTGTTTAGGTGTGTTTAGGTAAATAATTAATAAAAAAAATTGAGGAAAGCCCTGAGCAGGTCGTTTTGAGGTCTCGTGGAGCAATGAGGCTATTACCTCATAATTTTGTATATAGGTATAGGACTTATATGAATAAAAATCTCAGCTCGATCGAAATTATATTTTGGAAATTATTCAGAAAAGAAATATGTAAAAATCAATAATTAACAAAAATCTATGGTTCAGATGATGTCAATTTTGCATGAAACATTCAGTATATCAATCTTCATTCACATAATATTTCACTCAAATCAAATATCTTGTTATGGACACACAGTAGATTCGCGAAATAGTGAACAATGCTCATAATGAACTATGTACTCCAAATACAGTAGCTGCTCGTGAGATTTCAATCAGAGGAGGCCCGAAACCACGAAACCAACAAAATAATTTATTTCGAACTGGCATCCTGTCCGTCACTGGCATTA
>CM024240.1:16156911-16335114 GCA_013421045.1 Propylea japonica | reverse complement strand
TGTTGTTCTTATGTTCCGTTTTCTTATCTCTAAAGGTCTTGCGTTCTTATGTTGAATTTGGAACCAATTCTTCTTATTTTCTCTGAATGGCCAGGCATATAAGAAATGACGTTCAACAAATTTGGTTGTTCTTGACGGTTTTCTGTTTGTACCTGATCATCATGAGAATTTTGATTAGATATTTTTCGTTCTAAATTTGAAATTGTTCTTTCTTTAATGAAGGAAATTTCATTATTTCTAATTTCAGGTGTAGATGAAATCAAAAAGGCCATATCATAAAGTGTTTCTACCTGTTTTTACATTCAATTGATTTTACAAGTTTGTCTGATATAGAGACCGAAACGTTACATTGTCCTTTTCATTTATTTCCTTTTTCAGTTTTACTGTTGGGCAATCATTTTTCAAGACCAATTTGCTCCTGACAAATAAGTGCAAAGATTCTCGCAGGAGCACTTCATCTTAATTAAAATTTTTAATTATTTCTGTTTCAGAGACTGGGAGTTAAACCTAGAAAGTTTTTTAGAAATATTATAATGCAATTGATCAGCAATTGAGTATTTCTCCAGTGTCAATTTCATCTTCCCTGAAAATTTATAACAATTTAATGTGCACTAAATATATTTGTGTGTTGTACAACCTGAATTCCCTTGTTGAATATCAATCAAACCATGGAGGTATACTCCTACGTCAGCTCTAAAATTAAGGATATAAATTCGAAAATAATACAATGCTATTTTACTATGATCGTATGTCGAAAGATTTCGAGAAATACTTATCATCCAATTCGATCTATTTCACAAAAATTTCCTATAAAATTACTACCCATTTAGTGAAAAAGTTTACTCGGATATAACATAGACTGTGTTTTTCCAATATAACAAGAACAATGAATCATGAGTGTATTTTTTCCACAGGATATCCTCAATAAAACTAACCAATTCACCTTTAAATTGCATGCACTTTTCCGAAGAAACCGATTAGTTATTGTAGTCTGTCCAATTACAGCGTGGTCATAAAACGTACTTTGGAGCAATAAAACAAGCGACAGTTGTATGTGATAGACTGTTATCTTGTTGAGATCAGTTGGAAAACGGCTACTAAAGGCACTTGTAACTAGAGGGCATTGATGTTTTGTCCCTTCTAACCAGTTGAAAATGCTGGGAGAATTCTTTATCCTAAACCCAAGAAAAAATATGTGAATCTTATCTTTATTGTGAAGTACCGGAACTGAGATATTCGTTAGACAATTTAATTTATACGGAGATAGTTTTTCTGCTAGGTTTTATCACTCTTCTCTTCTTTTGTACCAGATTCAGTGAAGAAATGTAGGTATGTTGTAGCCAAAGATATTCTAGAATATCTTGGTTGTAGCCCATTCAATATTTCCTCTGCTGATACTCAAATGCTCATAACTTTTCGCACAAATAATATTGGTTCTCTCAACGTGATATATTATGTTTGACACTACTATATTAGGTTTCATTTCTCCAAGAACTTGAAGAGTGCTTTCGAGATTTTTTTGTTATTTATTGGTTTGCAAATAGTACATTATGCTACTCGCTAATAATGATAGCTATTATTCGTGAGGTGAAGTTTTTCAGTGGAATCAATCAAAGTGGTTCTAAGTATAATAAACTATATTTCTATGTAATTTTCTGAGATTAGTCATGAGGAACTACGTTAATTCAGGATGTATTTAACTTAGACCATCATTTGATTCATTAAAGATAAACCTTTATTAGATGCATCAAGATAAAATCTTGTTCGATTTGATTATGCATGTGAATGAA
The DNA here is from genome assembly GCA_013421045.1 of Propylea japonica. Taxonomy (NCBI): domain Eukaryota; kingdom Metazoa; phylum Arthropoda; class Insecta; order Coleoptera; family Coccinellidae; genus Propylea; species Propylea japonica. The sequence continues at coordinate 16,333,324 of CM024240.1, read as the reverse complement.
TGCTTGTGACATTAAAATAGTGTATTATGCAACGAGCGTATAATGATAGCTATTATTCGCGAGGTGAAGTTTAGCCCACGAGCCGTAGGCGAGTGGCCCAAATCACCTAGTGAATTACAGCTAATATACGCGAGTAGCATTAGCTTTATCCATGACTACTGAATATATTTCTTGAAGATTTTAACATTTGGCGGCCGCGACAAGACCCTTCTATGACAAGCGTGGAAAAAGTCAAGTTGACACATGAGAAATTTTTGGAGAATTTATCGTTGTATATTTTGTAATAAAAAAAAACTCTAATTGATATAAGGAAAGTAGATTTGGCCCTCGATTGACAATTGACAAGGTATGCCCATATTTGTTAGTTGGAGTACTTTAGAATGATGAAGAAATAACAATTTAAAGAATATTATATTAAAGCTAAATCTATAGTCCGTTTACGAAAGTTTGAGCGCATAGTAGGCGTTTGTTTATTTATCAGAAGTTGGCAGTATTTACTGTCATAACGTAAAATAAAGTCAACGTTGCCGAATGTACCCGTCCTTGTCCGACAAGCTTTCTAGTTATCAGAGAACTATATGCAATATTGACAACATTGCGTATCAATCTGACAAGAAAATAAACAACATATCTTATTTTAATATAGACAGTGAAATATGCCAAATTTCCATGGCCAACCGACGGCTCAACCTTTCGTGAACGGACTATATGAAGCATCTGACAGCAGTGATTTATTATCTCATAATTCCCTTGTGATTAATGGGTATTATTAAGGCCAAGCACAGAGACGTACAATGGACGGATTTTACAATAGCGTGGATAAAAATAAAATTTGGCAGATTCGTTTTATCCGGATGGCAGAGTCTTCACCCAGAATATGAAAATTTGGTAAAGGAAAAATAGTCATATATTAAAGAAAAATTCATATCACATAAAAAGCATGATCTATTTGATTATTAGTTTGAAAAGCTACCTTTTTGAGGCTTTTGATTAAAATTTCGACAGTTTTCGCACAGGCAGAACTTGTTATTTCTGTTTTACTTTTTACCACTCTAAGGTCACAAATGATTAACCCTCAACAAGTCTGATGAAATATTTAAAAAATGTTACATCATTAACAATGCAATAACAAAGATAGCAAAAACTTTTAATTGGAAAAACATCTCGAAACATCAGTATAAATCAACAATTCAAGATATTATTCAATCATCTCAGGATATCTAAATCACATTTTGATTGAAATTTTTCATTTAAAATATCAATTTTAAGGATATTTGCCGACTGATATCAAACAAACTGCACATTAGAAAAAGAATGTCACCGGTGACATTTGAACATGATGATTATAACTCACGAATTTGAATTTTTCTGAAATTAAGGAATATTAATGATGGAGAATTTTGACGATTATCGTTAAGTCCGAGGATATTTGGCAAATGAAAAATCCGACATAATTAACATAATATCTTCTATTAATAAGGAACAAGGTAACACGTGTACTTTGTACGTAAATTTCGAAAATAGATATCAACAATAATAATAACAATTAAACCGCAATCGCTCCATCAAACGAATAGGGAGAATCTGTGGAATTTTTATATTGATCATTACCCTCATTTTTCTTGAATCACTGTTTCAATGCAGTCGAATCGAGTAAAATTTATTTTTGTAACATCCTCATCAAAATATCAAGTGTATAATAGCATTGTTTAAGGACAATGATATTAGCCTAACAAAATTATATAAAGTTTGATAGTACAGTGTAAAGTCAAAGCTCACATCGACACCCAAATTTCGCTACTAGATGATTTCTATAGTCCGTTCACGAAAGTTTAAGCGCATAGTACCTAGGCGTTGTTTATTCATTTGAAGTTGGCAGTATTTGCTGTCATAACGTAATATAAAGTCAACGTTGCCGCATGTATCTGGCTTGCCTGACGAGCTTGCGAGTTATCAGAGAACTCTATGTTATATTGACAACATTGCATATGAATCTGACAAGAAAATAAGCAACTTCCTAAAACTTTAATATACACAGTGGAATATGCCAAATTTCCATGGCCAACCGAGGGCTCAAATTCCGCGAACGGAATATTGTCGCAATTCTTCAAAAATTCTGCTGAAAAAAAGTATACTCCTGTCACAGGAGTGTCAATTACTAAGCTAGAAAGTCTCATAATTAATTATAGACAAAGGCAGTGTATGTAATTTTCTTTGTCTACTTCTTCAAATTGTACCGGGCGTTCCACATAGTGAGATTTGCAATTGGTGAAGTCCCAAACGAAAAACCGCTGGTACATACAAAGTGATCATAATTAATTTTCTAACATCTACTACAAACAATGGTCAAAAACCTTATTAAAATGCCACGCCCGGTATTTCTTCTTCATCACATGAATCCAAAATTGATTTCAAAACTTTTTTCATAATGTTTTCCTATACCGAAGCCTTATAATTTCTCAACAATTCTCGATTTTCAATTCACTAGACATCGAACAGGTATTCTGATTAATTAATCGAAAATTGCTGAGAAACTATAGGGATAAGATATAGGAAAACCCCATGAAAAAAGTTTCGAAATTAATTTTTAAATACCGGGCGTGCATTTGAAATAGGAAAGTTTTTGACCATTATTCGAAGTAGATATTTGAGAATTAATTATGATCTCTTGTACATTCCAGAGTTAATTTTTTTTCTCTCTATGGGACTAGCTAATATATCTACTCAAAAAAATCATTGCTTGTATTGCTTGCGTAACTGGTTTCTTCATAAATTACTATTTGAAATCACTCCATATTTCAAATTTTTCACGATTATCTCGTGAATGGTGTAACAAATGCACAGAGTGATCTGAAGAAACTCATCATTATTTAGCTTGCCTTTCCTTTTTCGAGGTCATATACAGGGTGTCACATTTAAAGAAGTGTAACTTTGGTTTGTATATTTGTATTGGAACACGCTATTTAAAAAGGTTTTCCTATAAGAGGTGTTACTTTGAATAGCCCGCTATTTCGGTAGATGTCACGTTTGAAACTGTCATTTTTGACATTTCACAAGAAGAAACTACGCCATTAATAAAGATGGAACGATAAAACGCTTCAACGCAACGCATTGAAATTATTAAAATTCACTATAAAAATGGTAAAAACGTGGCAGAGACGGTTCGTAAAACTCGAACATTTTTGGGGCGTCGTGAAGCACTTTGTTGGACCGCAATGAAAAAATTGGTGGAAAAATTCGAGCTGTTGGGACCAAGTTAGTGATGTGACGAATAGAACCTGTGCACGTTGCTCAAGAACAGCCGAGAAAATTGCTGCTGTAACCGACAGTGTTGAAGAAAACCCAGGTTTGTCCATTCCTCATCGTTCTTTGGGGCCACTTGAAAGAGAAGGTAGCAGCGTCGATTCAAGACCTCAAAGATGGAATTCGTGAGGCTATCGAGGACATAGGACAGCCACTTTGCGATTTGGTTATGGAAAAAAACGCTGTAGGCGTGGTCGTGGTGGTCATTTGCCTGATGTTATTTTCCACTATTAACGGCAAAGCTTCTTCTTTATAATTAAATAAACATCCGATCATTCACATTGAAAAATGGCATTTTTTTATATCAAAATAACACTGTTCATAGCACCTTTTATGAAAGTAATTTTAAATTGTGCTTTTGATTACCCTACACTTACCACAGAAAGATTTTCAAAATATCATAATTTACACCCTAAAAATGGGTGGGTGGCCACCCGGTATATAGAACGCCCTATAGTGTGGAACCTCGATATAACAAATCGCAAGGGAACCAGTAATATTCGTTATATCAAGTAATTCGTAAAACCTAGGTTGTTATATTGAGGTGAGGTTGGTCCAAAATTTGTTATACCGAGGTTTTATTCACCTCGACATTACATACTCATCTTGTTATAGCGAACTAATTTTGCTCATAAATGAAAACTCATTTTTATCAAATTACTCATTCATTTTATATTTTCTTTTTCAAAACAATAAAGTGAGTATAGGTAACATATTCTTTTTTTTCTTTTCAAAAATCCGCAGAACAAAATAAAAAGAGGTAAAATTCAACAATTGTCATAAATTGTAGTTTGTTTCCCACGGTTTCAATTTTCTGATGGTTGAAGGCAAACCAATTTCTACGGAAAACTTATCTTTAGATTTTAAAATTGTAGCCAATGAACATGCGGGAATCCCGAACTTATTAAGCTATGTCTAATTTTTTGTAGAAGGATTTTTGTCAAAATAATTAATGATGCTTCGCTTCTCTGCGACAGATAAGGAACGCCTTTTACGTTTCTGAGCGCCATTGCAAAAAGGTGAGGAGCAGCACTGATTACTTTCCATCAACTAACTTCGTATTTTACGTAATACGCGTCGAAACCTGTCGCGGCTGAATCACATACCTGGATTAAGGGTTATTGGTGAAAACGTTATATAGAGGTTGACGAAATTCGTTAAGTAGAGGTATTCACACTCTTTTTGGTAGTTGAAAATTCGTTATAAAGAGGTTGTTCGTAAAAAGTTTTCGTAATGTAGAGGTAAGTTTTACATTGACTCTTATGGACGATTCAAGGGATTATGAAAAATTCGTTAAATCGAGGAAGTCGTTATATTGAGGTTCGTTATATTAAGGTTGCACTGTATAACCATTTTTCCATTTCGTCGTATACTTCTCGTAGCCATTAATTCGAAACCTTTCGTCCTCCTACTGTACCCTCACATCACAACAAGGCACCAAACTTGACGATTTCAAAAGTGAGCAGCATCTCGTCTGGTCCAATACCGTAATAAATTAAGATCGGACCATAAAATATATATTTGAAACGTCAATCTACCAATGCGACGTCCTACCTGAAATCCATAAATACACGACCGTTCGTAAAATCTCCCGTCTAGAACGTTGTCGTGAATTCTCATCAATTTCGATTAAAGAGACATCAACGTCGAATTAATGAAATTATTGGTCTATTACATTTCCATATTTGATCCAAGAAAGCCGGGGCGATGAGGCAATATGCCCACTGTATGTGTCTTGTTGATGACTTTTCTATATCTTCTTGTGCTACTTCAGATAGTGTACACGCACATGTATAAAATGCTATTTTTACTGCTTTTATTTTCTACTATACGTACAAGGTGAAATTATGGATCTTCTGGAGAAAACAAAGATTTTAAAATATGAGAACTAAGACCGCTATATTGCTTGTTCAAGGGATTTTAATACATAGGTAATTAATTCCTGAAAAATATAGCAATTGTCCAGAAAATCACCACTATTTATAGTGTCCCCCAGTAATATCCGATAAAAAAATAGAAAAACTGACGCAATCTCTATGCTTGATACGAATTGAAGAAATCCAATATTAATCTTCTGAATATTTCAAGTCGTTTTTACTGTATATATGGTCGTTTTTACTGTACGCCGTAAGGAACAGCTTATTGAGCAGGAAAGTTGATTTCATGAATAAAGCTTTAAGGAATTTTTCCGTCCATCTCAAAATAAAAGGTGATTTATATGTGTACGGAATTTATCATTAATGACCTATTTTAATTATCAATTTATACTATTTTTATTTGCAATCCTCATGGCAACAGTTCACAAAGTATTCAGAAGCACTACGAGAAGTGTCAAAACTCTACTGGAACATAGATACATGAAAATTTCATTATGTCAAATGTAGTCTTGCGCAAAATGAGAATGTATATCAATTAGGAACTCATACACAATTCGTATTGATATCGTCAGAAATAGTTATTTAATAAACTAGGTTATTAAAGACAGCGACTAATGGTCAAGATATTTTAATGCGTGAGCGGAGCGAACGCGTTAATAGTTCGAGACATTAGTCGCTCGATTAATAACCGAGTTTATTAAAAGATTTTTCCGACGATCTCAACATGATACCGTATAAATTCTTGATAAAAACATTCTCAATTCGCACAGACATACATTTGACGTAAAGGAATTTCTATGTTCCAGTAGAATTTTGACATTTCTCCTAGTGCTTCTGAATACTTTGTGTACGTTGCCATGAGGATTGCACATAAAATGGCTAAAAAAATTGAGCATTTAAATGGGTCATTAATGCTCAATTTCGTACACATTAAAAGCACCTTTTATTTCGAGGTCGGCGGAAAAATCTTATAATCAACTCGCTTATTAATCGAGCGACTAATGGTCTCGAACTATTAACGCGTTCGCCCCGCTTACGCTTTAAAATATCTTTAGGTACCATTAGTCGCTTTCTTAATAACCTAGTTGATTAAATAACTATAATGTGAATGATCGTTTAAGCCATACAGGGTCTTCCAGAATAAAGCTACGGTTTCCTCGGACAGATCGTCGACCGTCGCGTCCAGGCCGCCAAACGCCGCGTTGTGACGGCTTTATCTAACCAATGCATTTTAGTGGTACCGCTTTTCTAGCAATCGCGTAGCTGGACGGCTCCTGAACGTTGAAGTTGGACGTCGCACTCGACGGTTTTAATCCGCTGAGTTTAGATTCGAGCGGTGAAGTGCAGTTCAACTTCCAGTGTTGAAGGAGGTAAAATTATTGTTTACGTGAGAAAGTGCAAAAGAAAAATGAGTGAAAAATTTTCATTCGAGGACGATGAAGTCTTAATAGACCAAGTGAGACAGCATCCACCTTTATACAATGTAGGTCGTAGAAGTTATAGAGATTTGGTGATCAAAAATAATATTTGGAAAGAAATTGGGTTGATATTGAGAAGAACCGGTAAGTGACACTTTATTATAACTCAAAAACACAACAATATATCCAATTTATGGAAATATATAATAATAATATGATCATTCCATTCTTCGGACCTTTGCATTTTGCCATGGCACTGATCCATGTGGTCCAATGAAATAAGATTTGAAGGTATCCCTCACAGTATTAGCAGCTGTAGATGATCTTCTGGCATATGATGTTGCTAATGGAATTACATTTGCTTTTGGTAATTGTGGGGTATCATCCAAGTCTTCTTTAGGAGGAGGAATTTTTGAATTTCGAAGCATATTATGCAAGATACATGCTGAAATTATTAAGTCATCAACAGCAGAAGGATTAATAGCGATTGGAGTAGAAAATACTCGAAAATAGCGACATAATATGCCAAAAGCATTTTCTGAGGTACGTCGTGCCCTGCTGAGTCGGTAATTGAAGACAGCCTTCGAGTGATCCTGAATGGAATCTTTTTGGGAATAAGGTTTCATTATATTTTTTGTTAAAGAGAATGCACTATCTGCCAAAATAACGCAAGGTTGTGAAATTTCGGTTCCTGGTAGAATCATTGCAGGAGGGATGTTGAAATTACCATCACTGATATCTTTTCCCATTATAGACTTTTCGAAAATGCTTGCATCTCCTTCTCGCCCATAAGAACCGACATCGATTGCGATGAACCTATAATGTGCATCGATTATAGCCAGCAGTACGATGGAGTGAAACTGCTTGTAGTTGTAATAAAGTGATCCTGCATTCTTAGGACATTGTATTCGGATATGTTTTCCATCGATAGCTCCACAACAATTTGGAAAATTCCATAAATCTTTGAAATCTTGAGCATTTGCTCTCATGCGATCTTCTGAGAGTTTTGGTATAAAAGTTGAAAGCATACGTTTTCTAATGCTTCGAAGCACTTGCCTAACTGAAACGCTGATCCAACTGTGATGTTGACGATATTGGAATGCTAGTGATCTGAAGGACTCCCCTGTAGCCAAATACCTGAAATATTATTTATAATTTATATACCATAATATAACATATTTGAATTAGATTACTAAATCATAACATATCTCAACTTTCAGAAAAAGAGTGCCAAACAAGATGGAAGAGTATTCGGGACAACTACCAAAAGAGAAAACGGGAGTTGATGAAAGGCCAAACAACTGGATCGGCCAGGAATATTCAAATGGAAAACTTTTTAGCTAAATATAAAAACTTGAGCTTTCTTGATAATACCTCTATAGTAGAGAGAAAGTGAGTAGAGTAAATATTTTATATCATTGAGCAATGTATTTCAATGTTTTCTTTCTAGATCCATAAGTAATCTTGGTGAATGTGAAGAAAGTAAAGAATCCCAAGATGTACTGGATGATTCACAAGTATTTTCAAGACATACAGAGGATTCTCAAGAATCAGGTGACTCCCAGGCCTCTCCTTTTGGCCAGGACTTTGTCCATACCGAGGATCACCATGAGGACCTATTAATAACAGAGGATGAACCACTGACACCGGTTGAGAATACTCCTTGCAAGAGAAAAGAAAATCCTTATCGAAAGAAGAGAACGAGTAGTGGAAGAGATAAAGAGAGGCCGAAAGGAGAGGAATGAATTGGTAAAGGAATTTTTAGCCAAACCTCACATAATGCCAAGGAGGAAGTTACTCCAATTTCAACATTTTTCCGGAGTATTGCGTTGACAGTGGAGCAACTTTCTCCTGATCTGCAGATAAAGGCAAAATTAAAAGTCCTAGAGGTAGTTTCAGAACTAGAATTCGAGCATCAGAGAAGACAATGCGGTTCTAGTTCCGCATCTTTAGGTTTCAATACTGCACAACAATACATAGTGCCGACTAACTCCTCGGAATCAAATACAGCTTCATATATTACAGAATTTTCACCACATGATGGTTCAATGCCATCCTCACCTAGTTCTCCCATCACAACATTCATTCAACTCTAAATTGTTCGTTATTTTATTCAGCACAAATACCAAGGATTTTGATCTCATTTTAATTACTGTTATAAGTTTACCTAATAAATATGTACAAGAAAACTTTCATGGCTTGTTTCATTTTGCCATTTTACGGAAATGGAACCTACCTTAATGTTAAACAAAGCTTCTCTTCAGCAGAAATCGGACATTTTATCCTATTGGTACCTTTCTTGGTGATGTCACATTTAATAAAAGTCAAAACTTGTTGGAAAAGTTCAGTGGAGAGTCTGAAATACTCCCTAAATTTCATCTCATTTCCAAAAAGCCTTCTTTGCACGGTTACATTGAAGGCACCTTCTGTATTACGTCTCAAAAATAATTCATCCACTGGCTTGTTGAATCTTTAAGAGTTGCCATTACCAGCTCCTCGTCTTCTTCTTCCTCCAATAATAACAAAAAATAATATTTTCGGGTCCATTTTCGATTATTTCTTCCCACAACCACAATCAGTACCTCTTCACATGCACATGTACGCGATCGACTAATAATTCGAGCAAACCACTTCCGACGGGAATCGCTATCCTCGACGGCTGACGGCCTGGACGCGACGGTCGACGGTCTGTCGAGGAAACCGTAGCTTAAGGTTGAATAAATTCGAGATCTCAATCCTCAGATCATTTTATAACATAAAAGCTCCTCTTGTGTCTCTGAAGCATTGTTTATGAGATACACAATGCTGAAATTTAAAGGAAAATTTTTTTTCGACACTATATGGTATATTTTGTGTTTTTTAGTACGCATCATAACACATTTTTTTAATTAAGAAATTATTTTTGATTTTCACCATTGGCCTCCGTGCAGACTTCTCTCTGAATGAATTTAGTGAAAAAATGGTGCGTCAATGCTTCATTTCAATTTCGAAATTATTTTCGCAATCACCACATAAGTCAGGTGAGAAAAAAAGCCTGATTTTTCACCTGCGACGAATACTTTCTGAGATGAAGAATAAAATGCTAATCTAAGAGAATCATGAAATTTTTTGATTACTTTCAGAATCGTCTGAACACAGATTAATGCAGCATAGTCCCAACATTTAAACAAAAAATGTCGTTCCTTAAAAAACATCGCGTTTCTTTCCATAATGTGGATATCTTTTCACACAAATTGGTGATCTATCATCCGAAAAGCAGTGATATGACTCTCCAATTAATCTACTGGATAGGAAAAAAGGCGACATCAACAATCACCAATTATTCCAATCCATACATTAACAGAAAAGAATAAGAACAAAAAGAAAAAGACCGTCAATATAAATAAATTAAGCTCATTCTTATACCAAGCTTTTTCCAGAGGTTTAAGGCCCCCTCAGACCAATGCGGCAAAACCGCACCACTTGCGGAAATTCGTACCGTCTCCGATCCGCAACTTATGTTCCTACGTCGTAAGTGGACGAGTTCAGACCGGCACGGTTTTAATCGCGTACATTGCGATTTGTCTGCGTTTTTCTCCGTGCGGAAACTCAGTTCGCATTCAGCTGCGTTTTTGACTGTATCTGCATTGAATCGCAACGAAGTGGGCAACGAGATGGAAAAACTTATGGAATTAGTTCGGAAGCACCGTATATTGTATGATCTTTCTCATGAAGATTACAAAAATATTTACAAGAAAGATAAGGTTTGGAATGAAATAGGAGAAGAAATTGGGGAAGATGGTAAGTATAATAATTCATGACTCTTTGATTCTTCGTTTTATTTATCTGATACATATTTCCAACGAACGAAAATGTATAAGAAAGAATACTTAATTATTTTCTCGGTTTCCTAAGGTGAGATAAGAACGTAATAATAATAATATACAAATAGATGCTTTCTACGTAAAGTATCTTCTTCTACTGCAAGCAACATTAGTGCTTCTTCTTCATCTGATGATGTGTACATATTTTTTTCACTATTTTCACAAGTACCTAACTATGGTAGAGATTGTCAAATGATGCGATTTCAATCGGATCGGTTTGAGGGGTACTGCGGATCCCGCAACGGATATTCGCAACAAATTCCGGACACGGATGCGGTGCGATTTTGCCGCGTTGGTCTGTGGGAGCCTTTTATTCTCTGTTGTGGAGGAATAAACAGACTCACCACTGAATTAAAGGTGCACAATGTTCATATATAATTATGTTTTCGTTGTCACAAAAATGTACTCACCTGCATAATCGAATTGAACAAGATTTTATCTTCATCCATCTAATAAAGGTTTATCCTTAATGAATCTAATGACGGTCTAAGTTAAATACATCCTGAATTAACGTAGTTCCTCATGACTAATCTCAGAAAATTACATAGAACGGAAAATATAGTTTTATCTACCTAGAACTATTTTGATTGATTCCACTGAAAAAATATCTCCTCAGGCCAGCACTTACGTAAGGAAACGGGAAATATAAGCACATTCGAATGGTTTAAACTGGGTACATTTGATGGACGAGAACGTATACCTACGCTTTCCGCGATGAAATTCACTTTAAAGTTTGCGGAAACATCATGGTACTTCTGGAAAAAATCGGTTAATTGACAGAGCAGTTAATTATAATAACAGCTTTTAACTTGTGAAACTCGTAATCGGAATAGAAATGATTGGTTGAATATGCCCATGGTGTTATTTTGATGTGATGAATATGAAAAATGTTTGATTACTTACAAGTGTTATTATAGAAGCAACAAGAAGCTTTTTATGGTAGTATTGGAAATAGCTAATGAAAAGTAGGGACGCAATTATGTCATGAGTTGATTATGATGCATATCAAACAATATTTAGTAACAACAATAGGTTTACCGCAGAAAACACAAGTGAAATATGAGAGTAGAGAAGTAGGGTTGTTGAATTTTTGTAATTCTGTATTTATTTGTAAAAATTTCAATGTTTTTTCTCTAACGGTTATGTTTCGAGAAATCAGCTACATTTGAAACTTCGATCCATTGATACTAGAGAAAATATATGTAAATGAATTCAAGCTCTGAAAAATATGATTCACTGTTTTCCTATTCCTTCTTATTTTCATGATATGTTCCGAAATTGAATTTTTAATATACTGTTTTCCTGGGCTATGTATGTTTTGTATTTCATGTAACATATTGAATAAAAATTAGAGACGTGAAGTGAGAAGCTTTTCAGCACTTGTGAGTATATTGAGAACCGATAAATCAAATTTTAATATTCTGGTTTCATAGGATACTGTAGCGTACGATTGATCTGTAACTGGCTGACTTACAGATTCGTAAATAATGCAATTCTAGAATGGTTCCGTAACTTCCTTATTTACAGTGTAGGTACCTAACTTTTGATCTACTCATTGAAAAACATAACCCTCAATCGTAAGATTTGATCATGGAAATTTATGTATTATGAGTTAATGGTTTTGATTTGAGTTTGATAATACATTGATCTTAATGTCTGCGTTTGTTTCTTCCATCTAATAATTGAAAACAGCAAAGAAAAAAATTTCTTGGTTGAAATTGCTGTAGAGCATTTGTTAAGTTATATTCAACTGATTCTTCAATCTGAACATTTTCTGGGCATCCGGAATTTCAAATAGATTTATTTGGTCTCGCAACCTTTTCCTTCTAATTGTCATAAATATCCTACATAAAAAAGAATAATTTTCAGGTCATGTATATTATTGAACAATGTTTTACCTGTTACGATTTTCTTCTGGTAACTAACAATCCAATAAACAAAGCCATATTATTTTTATTCATCATGAATTTCTTATCTTAAAACTTGGTGTTCGTCCTAAAATAAACAAATCATTCAACGTAGCCTCACAATATGTCATTCGATAATGCTTCCGATCACCCGTCGAGTACTCGTAAATATTTAACGCTTTTTGTAAGCTACAGATCCCCTGAAGAGGTGCAATTTTCCTGTAAGCTTATGAAAAGTTACAGATTGGCTTACAGATGAAAGCAGAAGACCACCATAATCTTTCTTTTAACGTTTCTATATTTCTTGGTTTCAGAAGCATTGTTTGTCTACCGTACGCTTGCCTGCAATTAAATCACTGTTGCATCTTGAAGCAGGTACATGGTGCATGCCAATTACGGCATACTCGAGTTTAAACTGATACAGCGGAAAGAACGATTCAACCGATATTCTTCTCGGTGAAACTGACATCTGTATGCACCAGGTATCATGAAATTACCAAGTCTTTGTAACTATAAAATAGCGGCTCAACGTAAAGACATCCAAATTCTCCGCGATTTTTTGTTGCACAAAAAGAAATCTTATGGCGAGGTTTATCAGTCTTCTGAATGAGGGCATCCATTTGGTTGTCTTTGAAAAGTGTTACACGTGTGGAAGAGAAAAAAGAAGGCTTGTGCAGAAAGTTGGCAGGACGTAGGAAATGAAAGTATCTTGGAGGATATTTATTTCTATGGTACTGGGGAGCAACTTTAACTGTAACAAAAGTGAATACGAAAAAAAAATTATTCACGAATACTACAGAATATTCACAAAGTGCTGCGGCGTGAGCCAATATTCATGACAATGATTTCAAGAACTGATAATATAAAACGTCAGGGTGTGCAACATAATGAAGAATTGAGAATTGTTAGAAATTATGAAAATGACCCGAAGCTATAGAAATTATTATAATAATTGTTATACTAAAAGGTTCTCCATATGCAGATGAATTTGAATTTGACTGGGTAATCATAAATTAATTCATTGATTAATAAACCCTTTCAATCGAGTAAATTTGTGCTTTCATATAATACATATACATAATATTGATGCACATTAAACTTTTTCATGAGAATACTGACCAAAACAAAAAATAAACTCCAACACCATGGTTACCAGTTCTTTCAACATTGCTGCTCAACATATCCGCAGGCTGGCCCTAACTTCGAAAATTTGGAATAAACTTAATTCTTCTACAAATTCATATCAAATACTTTCCTATATTCCAGATAATAAGATTACTCGATTAAAATCACGTAAATCCGAGGCGAACACATGTAATATTCAAAACAAAGATTTAATAACTGATCTCTCATAAAGTCCTGGATTTGATCTTCCAAGGAAAGTTGGATTGTTCTTAATCGTATAAGAACAGGTCATGGCCGTGGTTGTAATAGCATGCTTTTTAAATGGAATTCAGTTGAAAGTACTAGTTGCAAATGTGGAGAAGCAGAGGAGAAAAAAGAACATCCGATAAATAATTGTCGCATGTTTAAATTTCAGGATGGCTTAAGGGTTATACGTTTTTGAATGGGGTTGTTATTTTTGGATCAATTTAATAGAGTTTCAATTATTTTATTTTTCTGTTCCTCTTTTCTTCTTCGATTTTTTCGTTTCAGTTAGGGATTTTTGTTTTTGTTTTTATGTATCGTATTATGATATATACATATCTAATAAATTTGATGAAATGAAGAAGTGCTAAGTGGTAAGACCAAACATAACAAGATTAAAAAGCTTTTAAACTGAATCTTCGATCACAGTTATCTGCATAAGCACGTGGTGGATTTATTTATAGGTTAGAGTTGAGTTTACTACAGTTCTTCATTTCTTGAAAAAGGCTGGACTAAAATTGAAACATATTATATTAAATTTTTCGAAAAAGTGCTTGTAGAATGTAGTGTGTAGATTAAATGTTTCAATTAATAGATTTTCATTTCTTTGTGGTGGCACTTATACCTAATACGCTGTCGTAGATTTAAGTGGAATTTTGGCGATGTAACTACAGCTTACCATAGTTACATAGTTGACAGTTAATACACGTATTTTCTGTCAAATCATGTAACCATAGTTAGATAGTTACATGTAACCACATCTCGCCAAAATTCGTCTATAGATAACAATGCTTGACCTCAGACAAATCAAAACTGCAGAATCAAAAACAGATGGATTCTGTATCTGTTGATTTTCCTGACCGATGACAGCAAAGTTAATAGTGATGTCGTCCATATGTGGGTCGCTTGCCGCTTTGATTCTTCACTTGTGCTGAGTGTTGTAAAGCGTGACAAATTCACGTAGGTATCCGTTGGTTAGAACATACTATAATGATCCTTTTTACAGTAGCAGTCAGTGTAATACCAGTACCCAACAACAAACGACAGATTATACCTTTTAACAATACGGTAAATAAAACCTGAAGGATGTTTACAAGTACTCTCGAACATTGAATGAAACTGTAATCCATAGCTTATTTTTGTCAACTGGCACTCAAGTCTCAAACCTCATTCAGCTTTGCAGGTATCGTGTTTGTAGAAAGAGCTTTGTGCGTTTTTGTACTTCTCAGTCAATGGATACGGAAATATAGCCGTACACGATACAAGAACGTGTTTAAATTGTTGAATTATTGTATGAAAATCAAGGTTCCGAGAAAAGGTTTGTCAGAAAATAACGTGAACTTATAATTCCATAATCTTTTATCTGAAAGCCTTATTGGTCGAATTATTGAAAAGAGACCGGTTCGGTAGAAGATCGAAAAAATTTAAAAAAGCTTTGAGCAGGAGCTTTTGAGCGCTCGTTCTTTGATGGAGCAATAAGACTATTACCTCAAAATTTTATATGGGATTTGAGATTGATACCAAATATATAAATGCATAATCTCAGCACAATCGGAATTATATTCTGAAATTATCCAATAAATTAAATAATTACAAAATTAAATTCTATGGTTCAGATGATGAAATCCCCTTGAAATTTTGCATGAACATGAGTATAGTAGTTTTCATTCTCAAAATGAATTTCATTCGAATCGGATATTCTGTTATGGAAATATAAAGATTCTTCTTTCAATATTCCAATTGAATTTTCTATGATTCTATTAAGACTATGGCCACGAAATTTTGCATGAAGATTCAGTATATCAATCTTTATTCACAGAGAGAATTTCATTTGAATAGGGTATCCTGTTATGGAAATATAAAGATTTTTCTTTTCAATATTCCAATTGAATTTTCAATGGTTTTGTTGAAACTATAGCCACGAAATTTTGCAGGAAGATTCAGTATATCAATCTTTATTTACAGAAAAAATTTTGCTCGAATCGGATATCCTGTTATGGAAATATGAAGCTTTTCCTTTTAACGATCCAATTGAATTGTCTATGGTTCCGTTGAGACTATAGCCACGAACGGATGAACATTCAGAATATCGATTTACATTCACAAAAAAAAATCACTCGAATCGGATATCTTTTTATGGAAATATGAAGTGTTTTTTTTTCAATATTCCAATTGAATTTTCTATGGTTCTGTTCACACTATGGCCACAAAATTTTGCATGAGGCTTGTTATCAGCATCTGGCATTTGGGCGTAACATTTCATTTCGATTGGTTCGTGTTTTCTGAAATATTGAGGAACACTGTACCATTTGGTTGTTTAACAATCAAAAGTTATTGTGCTAACAACGGACCCTCGGACGGCCTCACGGACAGAATTGTATTTGACCACGAATTCGTCATCAGGAAGTCTAACCCTATCGTTTGAGAACATTTTCGGCTCAAATTTCGAAAATACAGACATTTGGGCAAAACGATAACTCGTTTAAGTAGAACAAGCGCTCAAAAGTCATGGTATTTTTTTTTTCAATTCATTGAACAATTCTGACATACAGCAAATAAACATGATTAATTTATTTGGATAATTTTGGACCTAACTCCGTAGGAGTTGTGTTGTGCATTATTTAAAAACAAAATTTTCAAATTCATCTTTACAGACAGCCATTTTCTTCCTTTTTTCTGTTATATATACACATTATCAGAAGTAACAACATAATATTCTTGCTATTTTCCTTAAATTTTACAATTATTTTATTCTTAATTATAGAATTCTATTATTCAATTTTTTTTAATTTTTGGATCACAAGAGGAAGCTTCATTTTTCTTTTTAACCTATATACTGAAAACGATTTTTATTCATTTTAATGAACTGCTTCAGTCTCTTAGAAAACAGTCTGAAATTTCTGATTTCTCTCAAATATAACGAAATACAGGGTGTCCCGTAATTAGACCGACAAACTTCTAGTGGATATAAAGATCATATTTTAGACAGATTCGACCCAAATCATATAATGCAAAATTGCTTCGTTAAGAAGCTAGTGCCCTTTGAAGATGACGTCCTGTCCACACTTTTTGCCACATATTCGCAAAACGGAGTCACATAAAGTGCTGAAGTTCACACATTGGCTAATATCAAAAATAGGCATCGATTAGATTGAGTGCATTTCTTTCATGTCAAGCACAATCGTATCATTTGGAGGGGGGGGCGAAGGGTATTTTTAGTTGAAACTTTTTTAACTTTCATTATTTCGCTAGATTTACATCATATTCATAAACTCTGATGTTTTTTCTTGAAAAAAGATGCTCTTGTATAATAACGCCCAGATGCAGCATTTCTGAGAAAAAAATTATTTTTATCATTTAACTACCTAACTCTAAAGACTTAGTGAAAAGAGAGAAAATTTCAAATCTATTTTTTTCAGAAATGGTGCATCTGGGCGTTATTATACAAGAGCATCTTTTTTCAAGAAAAAACATCAGAGTTTATGAATATGATGTAAATCTCGCCAAATAATGAAAGTTAAAAAAGTTGGACAGGACGTCATCTTCAAAGGGCACTAGGTCCTTAACGAAGCAATTTTGCATTATATGATTTGGGTCGAATCTGTCAAGAATACCATCTATAATGTTCACTAGAAGTTTGTCGGTCTAATTACGGGACACCCTGTAGATATTGTGAACAACACAACTACTAAAGTAGCGGTTTCATTATTAATTAATTGATTAATTAAGAGTTTGTGAATGCAATCTAATCTATCATTGTTAACTTACATCTCATATTTGGTTCGAAGACGTACCTGCTCCTGAATTTCAATTACTATAGTAGGTATATTTGTTACCTCTTCTGTACCGCTCACCAGTTCGTACAAACCAGTTCACTTTCGAGATGGGATAAATAGAACAGGAAGCATAACACGGCGTTCACTGAAACAGAACGGTGATTTATGAGATCATCTGTCAAATTAATCAATTCTTCACGTGATACATGATGATATTGTCAACGATATGTACGATTATATCTATTTGATGGATTGGAAGGAGACCATGACTAGACAAGTTGTTTCAATAAGCATCGGCTAGTTATGAGTTATGATAGGTAACTTCAGGATATTTCTTAATCAGTAAACAGTACTATAAGTTATAGAAAAGGATGTATCAATAAGAAAACAGAACGGTGTTATACAGTTATCGATATTTAGAAAAACACTGAAGGTATGTTCGTGACTGTATTAGATTCTGAAATGAAAATCTATTGTTACGAAGATATGGCGATTTTTAAAGTTTTTTTCGAAGCTGACTATTATTATTGCTGTACTACCTGTTCTCTCGGAAAGGTTTTGAGCGAAACAAGACAAATTAAAAGGAATAAAAATTCAGGATTTCACCGAATCTTATGTGAAAGAAGAGAAATAAACAATTTTCAAATACTGGAATGCTGATAAGTGATTTAATACTTGGTATTTCCACCCCTTGCGTTAATTACAGCTCGGCAACGACGGTTCATACTCAAAATGAGTGATCCTGAAAAGTTCTGATCTAATCCTTCCCAGATTTCTCTGAGTTGGATTCGTGAGTCATTAAGAGTAGCTGGATGATTTTCTGAACTTCTCAGCTTTCTGTTGAGGTTGTCCCAAACCTGCTTAATCGGATTGAGATCTGGACTTTTTGCTGGCCATTCCATTCGAGAGACTTTAACCTCTTCAAGGTACTCCTGAACGATGCGCGCACGATGAGGTCTGGCATTATCGTCCATAAAAATGAAATTTTCACCAATGTATGGGGCAAATGGCAGTACATGCTGTTCAAGAATGTTTTTTATATACCTATCAGCGTTCATAGCTCCATTATTAACTACCACTAGGTCTGTGCGAGCAGTCAAATATATTCCACCCCATACCATAATCAATCCTTCCCCGAAACCAGCAGTATTCAGGGAATTGTACTGAGCATATCTTTCATGTGGACGTCTGTATACAAGGGAATGTCGATAACAATGGTAGAGGCAGAATCTAGACTCTGCCTTCTGTGAAGAGAACTCTTTCCCAATCAGCCTCTTTCTCATGGATATGCTCTCTCGCAAAATCTTCGATGGGCTGGGGTAAGAGCCTTAAATCATATTTTCTGAGGCGATTTCTTATTGTCTGAGTGCTAATTTGCACCATATGAGTTGGATCAAGCTGATTTTGAAGAGGCGAGCGGTTGCAAACCGTTGCCTCAACGAAGAAACTCTTAAGTAACGTTCTTGAATGGCATTTGTTACCCGTGGTCTATAATGTCCTAATCTTCGGACATTCATACCTGTCTCCCTGCATCGAAGCAACACTCTGGACACACTTGTATGGGAAACACCAAATCTTTCTGCAATTCTTGTGTATGTCCACCCTTCTTCTCGCAAAACTACCGCTTGGGCATATTTCTTTTGGGTCAAATTCCGTGTTTCGCGTTGCATAGCGATCGAGTGTAGAGAATCAAACGAAAGAAAAACTATTGATCACTAGAATTGATCGAAATCAACTGATTTCAGAATGGAGCCAATACCTACATTTCAAATCTGATAATCTCTTCTTTTTTATTTTTGCTTGAAAAAAAACAACTGCATTGAAGAAAAGCATTGAGTGGATAACATATGCATATGCATGCATAATTCTAATAAAAATAATTATCATTGAGAACACCTTCAGTTGTAGAATAAATTTTGAGATTTCCATAATGTGCGTTAATTTTTTTGCGCAGTGTAAAAATTCTTAGGAACTTGGAAACAGCAAGATAAGAAAGATATCTGGATCTTGGTAAGAAACAATTACACCTCCTCACAGGCTTTTTTACAGGACACTGTCGCCTCAGGAAACACCTGTTGAGGATGGAATTATCTGGCACTAATGAGTGTAGGTTCTGTGGGGAAGGGTAAGAAACCCCCATTCACCTAGTCACGAAATGCTTTGGCATTGCGAGCCTAAGGAGAGAATGCCTTGGGCGAGAAACTTGTAAGAGTGGGGAACTAGCCTCGTTAAAGCCTTCACAGATATTATATTTTAACAGATCTCTGGAAATGGAAGGCGAGCTGTGAGGGTGTAGTCCGAAAATCTCTGTAAAGAGGCACAAAAGACCTTGAGGTAGTAGTGAACGTAACCCATTTTTGAACTATAACTATAACTACCTGTACTTGTTCGCTGACAATTGTAATATAGTTTCCTGGACGGTAAAACCCTGACAGGACAAATCTGATACACTGACATATTAATTAATTGAAAAACTAATTGTGAGGATACAATTGATTATTTATGTTTTTGGGATTGCCATGGAATAAACATGATCGAATTTTTTAATAAGGGTAGACCAATACCTGGAGATTACTTTTTGACATTACAGATCACTCATCGAGAAAAAAATTAAACAGAAAAGACGCACAACTATCGAAAGGTGTTTTGTTTTTGCAGAACAACGCCCCAGCACATAAGTCACATATAACCATGCCAAAAATTCGTGATTTAGGGTTAGAATTACTAGCACACCCCTCTTATTCACCTGTGATATCTGTATTTATGGTCCGTTCACGAAAGTTTGAGCCGTCGGTTGGTCATGACAATTTGGCATATTCCACTGTGTAAAATTTTAGGTTATGTTGTTTATTCTCTTGTCAGATTGATACGCAATGTTGTCAGTATTGCATAGAGTTCTCTGATAACTCGAAAGCTCGTCGGACGAGGCCGGGTACATTCGGCAACGTTGACTTTATTTTACTTTATCACAGTAAATACTGCCAAATTCAGATAAATAAACAAATGCCTACCTACTATGCGCTCAAATTTTCGTGAACGGACTATACTTAGTCGTTGACATTGGCTATATAGTTTCCTGGACGGGAAAACCCTGACAGGAAAAACCTGATACACTGACATATTAATTAATAATTTTGAGGATACGATTGATTTATTCGATAATGATTATTTTCAATTGCAGGGTTGTTTTCGGCCTCATCTCCATAGGCACCGAAATATTCTGCAGTCGGATCCCTGGTCTCACATCACGACAGCGGGACATGTGCAAAGCTTTTCCAGATGCGATGGTTGCAGTAGGCGATGGCATCAGACTTGCTACGAACGAATGTCGCTATCAGTTCAGACACAACAGATGGAATTGTTCAGGAATTGAAAACCCCACATCGTTCGGACATGTCGTTATAGTTGGTGAGTCCAGAATAAATTTCGCTTCTTGAACTTATTATTGTTATTAATATTAGAACTGGGGATGTTATGACTAGGTTAGTTTTTTTGAAACTCATTTAGAGAAACACAAGGGTCATCAATTGCGTTGATAAGTACGACAACCTACTAAAAAGCTTTTACTGTTATCTTTTTGGGTGTATAGGACCAGTTTTTGATCTTATGAATTGCTCTGAGGACAGCCAGCTCTGACACTCGGAAACCTGTAGGGTTTAGCTGTTTCTACTTTCAAAGCACAAAGCCTACAAACCTCATCTGCTCAGCTCGTGCAGCTTCAGGAGCTTTCTGGTATAGGTCAGTGAAATTATCACGGATATAAAAAATAATGAAAGCAAAGAATAATATTAATTGATTGAAATCAACTAATATTAAGCTCATACTTCGGAGCTAATCTCGTCCTCGTTTAAGACAAAATACGAGGAAGTGGTAAAAAACAGAGCACCTATGGATGGCCATTCCGTCCTTATTAAGACTCTTCAGCACAGGATAGCTTTGAATGATACACGGTATTTCTTGGAACATAAAGCGAAATGACACCTTCTTTTAGGTATAAATATACCGAAGGTGCTATCTCTAGTTCCGTGCGAAAAACCTCCCCATAGCATGAACCTCGAACGAAGTAGCGAAATGTTTACCATTTGTCGCATTGACCGAAGCGTACTTGTATATCGTAAATTTTACGTCTTCAGTCCACGACGCGGTGCGCTCAGGGTGACGTCTAACTAAAAAAATAGTGAAAGCAGAGAATAATATTAATCGATTGTAATCAACCATTATTAAGCTCATACTTCGGAGCTAATCTCTTCCTAGTTCAAGACAAAATGCAAGGAAGTGGTATCAAACAGAGCACCTATGGATGGCCATTTCGGCCTTATTAGGACTCATCAGCACAGGATAACTCTGAATGATACAAAGTATTTCTTGAAACTTACAGCGAAATGGCATCTTCTTTGAGGTAAAATATACCGAAGACGCCATCTCTAGTTCTATACGAAAGCTTCTTCCATAGCACAAACCTTGAATGAAGTAGCGAGATGTTTACCATTTGTTGGATTGACAGAAGCGTACTTGCATTTGGCAAATTTTACGTCTTCAGTCCACGCTCAGGGTAACGTCAGTTGATACCGTAGTTTGCTTGAACGAGAACAAGATTGGCTCCGAAGCATGAGTTTAATATTGGTTGATTTCAATCGATTGATATTATTGTCTGTCTTCACTATTTTGATATTCATGGCGATGTTACGCGTTGAACCTCTTCTTAGTATTTACTATGGTTGCAATTGATGTTACCCTGCGCAACGCGTCATGGACTGAAGACGTAAAATTTGCGAAATCCAAAAACACTTCGGTCAATGCGCAAATGGTAAACATCTTTGTTCAAGGTTCATGCTATGGAAGAAGGATTTCGTATGGAACTAGAGATGACACCTTCGAATATATTTATACCTAAAAGAAGGTGCTATACCGCTTTGAGTTCCAAGATTACCTTGTATCATTCAGAGCTATCCTGTGCTGATGAGTCCTAATAAGGATGAAATTGCCATCTATTGGTGCTCTGTTTGATACCACTTCCTTGCATTTTGTACTGAACGAGGACGAGATTAGCTCCGAAGTATGAGTTTAATATTGGTCGATTTCAATCGATTGATATTATTCTCTGCTATCATTGCTTTTTATATTCATGTCGATGTTACTCGTTAAATCTCTTCTTATTATCATGAATTTTTGGCCTGAGTTAGTCCAGGAGTGTTTCGCCAGAGGATTGTTCTGTTATCCAACTTCCATTGCTTGATCGCTGCCTTAGATTTATATTGGCTATTCACAGCCCACATTAAGGCTTAGATACATCTTGATATAACAATTGGTCATCGTTTGCGGACTGTCCTTTGCAGTTCGAACCGAAATACTAAACAAAACTTTTTGTGATGAATTTTGTATGAGTGTAAAAGGAGCACAACATCTAAATTTATTGCTACGTATAAAGCAAGTATCTTATATGGATAAACCGCGCTTGAAGTTATTCTGTATTTCCTCATTTCTCCATTTTGCAAATCAATTCAGTTAAAAACATTCGTTTTCTTGAATATATCGTTGATGATAGCCATCTAGCAATGTGAAAGTGAAGTGAAAATTCTTAAAAGCAATGATTATTAGCTTTCATAGGTTTCATTAAATAGGAATAATAATTAATCAAAAAAATCACTTTGCTTCCATTACTATATTATTTCAAATTTCTGTTCTGCTGTGAAGCCATGAGCACACGGCACACACCTCAGAATCGATTTACTGAAGAGTAGGTAAGTTTGTTGAGTTCTTAACTGACGACATGAGACATTCGGTCCGATAGTTCTTGCATGTCTACTGTCCGTTAACGAAAGTTTGAGCTGTCGGTTGCCATAACAATTTGGCATATTCCACTGTGTATTAAATTTTAGGTAATGTTCTTTATTTTCTTGTCAGATTGATACGCAATATTGTCAATATTGCATAGAGTTCTCCGATAACTCGCAAGCTCGCCGAGTACATTTGGCAACGTTACATTTATTTTACTTTATGACAACAAATACTGCCAACTTCAGATAATTAAACAAACGCCTACTATGCGCTCAAACTTTCGTGAACGGACTATATTCAAGTATTTTTGATTGAAAAATACTCGAATAGAAGCCTAACAATGGTGAACACTTGGTTCTTGGCTCGTATACTCGAGTTCCGGCAAAAAACTCAATATAGTGCTCTACAATCTACATGATTAGAGTTCTGTCTCGAAGGGTGGACGTGGAACTCCTGAAAACGATCTACTTTTCAAATTTTGTTTCCATTCTCAGGTATGGGCTTGTTGTATGGGGTGGTTGCAGCGATTCAAACAGATTATTCATTCTGCAGAAATTTGCATTAAGAGCCATCATAGGATTGGGCTATAACGAATCATGTAGGGGTCGTTTTAGGGAAAATTCCATGCTCACACTTCCAGGGTTGTTCGTGCTGGAGTGTGTTTTGTTTGTGAGAAAACATCCTGAATATTTTGAGGACCTATTGAATAAAAATTATACCAGGTACACAGTTCCATATCATTTCCGAAGCATTCCTTGACTCTTACTGAGAAAAACACAAAATAAATGTGCATAAAGCTTTTTAACTTATTACCCAGAAATTTCATCATCTTATCTGATAATAAAAAATTCAAAACTGAAATAGCTAAGCTTATTTTGAAAATTAAACCATATTCGATTGAGGAATTTATGGAATATCTTTCTGATCTTATTGTAAGTTTATTTTGTTGTTGTTTTTGACGTTTTCTCTTTTCCTTTGTAATACATCGATTATGAGAATACACTAATGTTTATGTTTATCGCGGTTTAGAACCATTTGTATGCACTTTAAAGGTATGGGCAGTTTATACTTTATTACAGAGAAATTAGGTAGAAAAATATCATGTTGTCAACAAATTATGAGATATATCAGCTCATTCAAATACTAGTTGTATCATATGACCGCTCTCTGATTATTTTAATGCATATAACTCAAACAATAAACTTATCTCTGTCGACAAGGCAAAGCGATATCGCATAATTCAAGCACGACACCATAAATCGCCATACAATTCGACATAATCGGTCATTACGCCCATAATGGACCCCCGCAAAACCAAAAAACCAAAAATGAAATTACTTCTCGACCATAAATCGACCCGATAAAAATCTAAATCTACACAGCTTCGAATTTCGGACGGCCAAAAAACGGCTAGTCCAGACGTGCTTGAAGCGGATAAATCACGGTTGCCTTGCGTCAGGTCAACCCGTTGGCAATTGTCCATAATCACAGAATCCATAATGTACCGTCTGTGTTTACATCGGTGTTTCTATGTCCGGAACAAGGAACGTGGGCCGAGATCTAGACACCTGTGGATTCACTACCAACACGCTTCGAAGCAGGTGGCGTGGGCGTATGAGGAAGGAAGGCGACCGATACGTGGATACGTGATACGCGAGGCTAAGATGCTTTTTTACTAACTGCTTAGATCGGTAATTATGTCGTCGTTTGATCTAACACTCATGCCGAACATAGCGGAAGACATGCTGGGGACTCAAGACAGCATTTTTGATCGCTCGTTCTAAAAGGTTTTCCAATAAGAGGTGTTATTTTGATATTCAAGAAAAATGCAATTTTTCAATATAATGATTTTCCCGCAAAGGATCAACGGTTTAGTTGCTTGTATGGCACGTAGCGCCGTCTTGTTGAAAGTAAATGCTGTCCAGATCAATACTATTCAATTTCAGCCATAAAAAATCAGGAATGGACAAAATCTGTGTTTTCTTCAAAACTTTCGGTTACAGCAGCAATATTCTCGGATGTTCTTGAACGACGTGAACGGGTTTATTCTTCACATCACTTACTTGTCCCAACAGCTCGAATTCTTCCCCAATTTCCTTATTGCGGTCCGACAAGGAGCTTCTCGACGATTCAAAGATGTTTGAACCGTCTCTGCCAAATTTTCACCATTTTTATAGTGATAATTTTCATATAATTTCAATGCGTTCTTTAAGCGTGTATCGTTCCATTTTTATTAATGGCGTAGTTTCTACTTGACAAATGTCAAAAAATGACAGCTTCAACGTGATATCTACTGAAATAGCGGGCTATTCAAAATAACACCTTTTATAGGAAAACCTTTTACTTAAACGAGTGCTATATCTCAGATATCGATTGAAATATATTATGGGAGGACTCTGCATTTCTTAGAAACTTTATAGGTTTTCACTCCCAGTCTCTGAAACATAATAATTAAAAAATGTTTGATTGAGGTGAAGTGCTCCTGCGAAAATCTTTGCACTTATTTGTCAGGAGCAAATTGGTCTTGAAAAAAATTGTTGCCTAACAGTAAAAATGAAAAATGAAACAAATTAAAAGGATATTGTAAGTTTCGGTGGCTATATCAGACACCTTCTTCAGACAAACTCTAAAATTCTTCAGAATTGTGTATTTTCTCATTTGTAATCTGATTGACATTGATAGTTGTCAATCTATAGAGATTTTTTTTGCTATATCGTTTTGCCCAAATGTCTGAAGACGAGTCTCTGGTCAAATTCAATTCTGTCCGTGTGGCCGTCTGTCCGACCGTGAGCACGATAACTTTCTAAGGGATTGTCCTGGAGACTTAAGAGTTCGGATTCCAAATGCCTCAGTCAAGTTCATTAACCAGCCGAATAGTACGAGGGGGTCCATAAAATATGGCAGACAAAACGAAACCAATCGAAATGAAATGCGGTCATATGCAAGATGCTCATAATAAGCCCCATGGCAAATTATGTGGCCATAGTGTTAACGGAATCATAGAAAATTCAATTGGAATATTGAAAAAATGAAACTTCATATTTCCATGACAAAATTATCGATTCAGGTTAAAATATTTAGTCCATTTTTCTATAGATATTGAAATACCTATACATATAATGGTCTTTGTGAGCCCTTCTAAGTTTCTTATTATTATTCATATTCTTCTGATTCCTAACAATTACTCGGCATAAATCTTATTTTATTTACACTCTGATGACGAATTCGTGATCAAATTCAATTCTGTTCGAAGGCATCGTCCTAGAGACTTGAAATTTTCAGGGTGAGTTCGGTTCTCAAATGCCTCGACTGAGTTCCTTAACCAAGCCATATCGTATATGGTGTTCCATAAAATATGGCAATTCAAAATTTTTGTTCCTCAATATCTCAGACAAAACGGAACCAATCGAAATAATTTTGCGGCCACATGTAAGATGACAGAACCATAGAAAATTCAAGAAGAACATATTTCCGTAACAAGAAATCCGATTCGAGTGAAATTCATTTTGTGAATAGACATCGATATACTGATTGTTATTGCAAAAATAAGAAATATAGAAAATAGAATCTCTAGATTCCAAAACAAGATATTCCCATAGAATTTAATTTTTCAATTGTCAAGTCTTTACATATCGTGCTGAGATTTTTATATTATCATTTTAATATTAATCTCAAGCCATATACAAAATTTTGAGGTAATAGCCTCATTGTTACACCAATGAAGCACCTTCTCAAAGATTTCTCAATTTTTTTTAGAACAGTCTTAAACACGAACTAATCAATTGGCATAGCAACCAAAGCTGACACATCAGAAGAATCTGCTCGTAAGTTAGGGGTTCCTTTGAAAGGTCACAATCAAGTCTAAAATTAAGTAATCAGATGCAATTCATTAAAATATCATCAGGTCCAGCTTCTATGTGGTTCTCCTCATTAATTTAAAACAAGTTTTTTCTTATTCAGCTAATTTAATCGACGAAGCATAAGTTACAATCATTCAATTAGCTAAACGATATCATACTTGAAAATAAAGGCTAAATTATAACCATGAGAAGCAATATTTACAGTTCACTTAACCGCGATTGGTCATTAAGGAAACGTTCTGCATAAACAGGGATTATTATTAAAAGACGTTAATGGTCTGTTACCTGTCGTGTTAACAATTTTCTCTATATTTTATATGTCACGTGCGAAAGTACGTTGAACATACCAGGGCATCTTAAGGTGCGCTAATAAGACCATAGATATCTTTGTTTTATGGTTCTGTTGTAAGGGTGTGGTAAATCAGTGACATCCGATGGGAACTTTATTCAATTGAAATATTTGCAAGATGAGTTCGTTGAGGTATGGGAATATAGTACTATGATTCAATTTAATATTTTGAAAACAGAAAAGGAATATATCATCAAAAATCGTTTTATTATTTTCAAATTTCGAAGGTTTAAAACTACATCTCTTTTATTGAAAGATCTAGAGGATGTTATATAATAGTATGCCATAACTTGAGGGGTGAATCTACAAGTAATTTTAGAAAAAAAAGTTTATATAAACATGGGTCCGTAAAAGCTTCGTTATGGAGCTACAAGATATTGAAATTTCCAAAAGAAATTGGTTTTTTCTTCATAACTCCTGCAGTTTTTGAAATATTCTGTCCGAATTTGGAATGCGAGCTATTTTCGACAGTTTCCATCAATGGAAGCCTGAATCTTCACTAGAATATAAGTACATGGTGTTTTTTTCTGGAGCCACGTCTCCTTTTCCCTCTCCAACTTTTTTGTGGTACGCCACTGATCAGCGTGAAACCAGTTTTTGATATCTTCATTCAATTGTAATTTTTTCGTGTCTCTAATCGTTTTCGAGTAAAGAATTATTGAACAATTGATATGTTGATATTGAATAAGCTTAAGTTGAGTCTCAGATGAAGAGCTAAAATAAAAGCAAATTTTGGGCATACCTATTGAGTATTTCTATTATTTTTTATTTAGCTAAAAACATACAATCGTTCAATAATTTTTTTACTCGAAAACGGTTAGAGATACGAAAAAATTACAAAAGTCTAAGAAGTTTCAAAATTGAACGAAGATATCAAAAATTGATTTTACGCTGACCAGTGGCGTACCGCAAAAAGTTTGAGAGGGGTAAAGGAGACATGGCTCCGGAAAAGAAAACACCCTGTAGATTCTAGTTAAGATTCAGGGCTTGCAATGATGGGGACTGTTGAAAATAGCTCGCAGAGTGCCAGCAGAAAAACGGTGGACATTTGGTCAGCGTAATTTTTAGGAAATGAATTCCCAAAGGGCTGAGCATTATTTTTGTAGAAAAAATTTAAATTGACTTGATAATTTTTTTTATTTCTCTTTTAAATCGGAATTCCCTATTCGATCACCCAGTATAATGATACGTTGATTTGAAAAGATTACGAGTATCCTGATATGAAAATCAACTAACCTAAATTTGCATAACACGAAGTGTATGAGTGTGGTAGAAGCCTATATTGGAAAAACTGAACTTTAAATATTCGATTCAAAATCAAACCTTGTGAATATCTTCATACAAGATGGGACAGCTAGAAAAACTGTCTCCCCCATTTCCGCTGTCATAAAATCTGAAATGAATGACCAAATTCAAAGTTGCCCATAAACATTCTGGTCAAAATCGGGCATTAATTGACATTATCTTTCATTTCTATCTCTTCACTCAGACATGGTGTTATCTCAAAGTTAAAAGGCTTGCGTTGAAATAACCTATGATATTATCAACCTTCACACATAATCAGTGCATTGGTTATAGTATAAGTTGTCGAGATTGTCATTCATCAGATTTAACTAGTTTAGTTTAGTTTGAAAGGGGTTACAGTTCACTGCGTCCACAAGGTCTATTGTGCCCCCTTACTGAGCTGTTCGGACCATACCCTCATAGCTTGCCTTCTACTACCAGAGATCTGATAAAATTCAATCCGGGACTAGATGAATGGGATTTCTTCCTCCTCCCCAAAGAACCTACACTCGTCAGTGTCCGACAATCCCATCCTCAACAGGTGCCTCCTGAGGCGACAGTGTTCTGTAAGAAAGCCAGTGAGGAGGTGTAATTGTTTTATACTAAGATGCAGATATTTTTTGGATCTTGCTGTTTCGAAGTTCCGAAGGAACTTAGTGAAATGATCCATCCTTGGAAGATTCCGCCAGAGTTTTTCCCCTCTCGGCTTTCTTCTTCTCCAGAAAATCCTTTTTATAGGTACATTTATCTATATCACAGAAGAATTCTGGGTCAATAAGTGACATTCGTGCGCCCTCTTTGACAAGTGTATTGGCCTCTTCGTTTCCTTTGAGTCCCTTATGCCCGGGAACCCAGATTAAAAATACCTTCTTTTTCTTGCCTACCTCATTGAGTTTGTTCCGGCACTCCCAGATCATTTTTGAGTCGATGTTGTAGGAGCTCAGTGCTTTAAAAGCAGCTTGACTATCTGAGTGTATGGCTATATCGCACTTCTGATAGTTTCTTTCTAGATTTATATCTAGACATCTTTCAATAGCTAAGATTTCAGCTTGAAAGACGCTTATACAGGAGCCTAACGACAGTGCACACTTGGTACTTGGCCTGGATATCCCAGCGCCAGCTCCTGTAGAGGTTTTGGAACCATCTGTGTACCATTTTACGTTATTTTCTTTGAGGTTATAGTCGGTGTATTCCCGTTCCCATTCCTCTCTTTTACTTAGCAATGTCCTGAAGAGCCTATATTGGAGAAACAAATCTTTAAATGTTCGATTCAAAACCAAACCTCTTTATACAAGATGTGACAGCTAGAAAAAAACTGTCTCCTCCATTTCCGCTGTCATAAAATCTTAAATGAATTACCAAATTCCAAGTTGCCCACAAACATTCTGGTCAAAATCGGGCATTAATTGACATTATCTTTCATTTCTATCTCTCCACTTGGACATGCTATTATCTTAAAGGTACAAGGCTTGCGTTGAAATAACCTATGATGTTATCAACCTTCACACTTAATCAGTGCATTGGTCATAACGTAAGTTGTCGAGATTGTCATTCATCAGATTTAACTAGAGGCTTTTCCTTTTTCGATTCAGAATCGTGCAGTACCCTCGAGGTATTTTGCTGTTATAATATAAATCAGAGTTTTTAAATTTATATTAGAAAGTAATAGGACAACCGACGTCATAATTATTAGTATCTTTCTTATACAGCCTGATGAATTTTTTTGCGAACTTTAACGAAAGAGGAATTTGACGCAAAATCATCAGAAATTAAGGATATATACAGGGTGTTCCGGAAAATTGGGAAATCTCTTTTTTTCCTAGCGGCCCTCCCTACGAAGATACGACCTCCTAAATGACGCCACTGGAAATCCATTTTAGTGGAATAAGTTTCAAACTACTCGACATAATTTGATGAAAACTTGATATGATTTATAGTATTAGGGACCTCTTGAATCACAGCACTCAAATTTCAATTAGCTTGTTCAGTTTCCCAGTTGCGGACTGGGTTGTACATTTTGATGCTTACATTTTTAACACCCTGTATGATAAGATGCTAAAAAAACAAATTTCGATACCTTGAACATTAAGCTAAATAAAAGGTACTCTTGTTCAGTGTCGATAAAATGAACCGTTTTCGAAAAAAAAATAATGAAAAAGTAAGTAATTGAAATTTATTTCACTAAAATGAATTTCCAGTGCTGTCATTTAGGAGGTCGTATCTTCGTGAGGAGGACCGCTAGGAAAAAAAATTATGGGAACTTGTCATCTTATTTTTTTATATTCTATCTGAATCTGAGAGATTTCCTACATTTTCCGGGATACCCTGTATATTTCATATAAATAGGAATAATGAGTTTGGATGAGTATAAAATTTGGGTGAAAAAAATGGAATCATCAATGAAATTTTATCGAAATGATATGAGATTCAGTTGAGTATAGAAAGCTATCAAATAAACGAAATGATCATAAAGAGATTAATCATTGAACACAATTTTTTGTCGGATAACTCTACTTTTCGAATATTTTCAAGACAAGAAAACAGATAAGGTTAAAATGATATAGTTAGCTGCTGATAAGAATTTCTTCGTGAAATTCCTTAGATTAGAAAACTTGAGAATGAAGTCCGGGAAATACGTAGGTGCTTCGGAAAAAATACTTCCGTTCCAAAATGGCCAAATATTCACAAAATAGGATGCAACTTACTTTTGAGAGTTGGGTTCCTTGAATTTCTGGGATTAAATATGTTTTCCGTCGATCTCAAAATAAAAGGTGATTCAAATGTGTAAGAAATTGATCATTAATGACCCATTTTAATGCCCAATTTATGCTATATTAATGTGCAATCCTTATGGCAACCGTTCACAAAGTATTCAGAAGCACTACGAGAAATGTCAAAATTCTACTGGAACATAGATACATAGAAATTTAATTATGTCAAATGTAAGTCTTGTGCTAAATGAGGATGTATTTCAATAAAAATCTTGTAATCAACTCGGTTATTAATCGAGCGACGAATGGTCTTGAACTATTAACGCGTTCGCTCCGCTTACGCGTAAAAATATCTTGACCATTATTTGCTGTCTTTGATAACCTAGTTGATTAAAAAGCTATAAACATAACGATTCAACGATTCAAAAACTTTACACATTTTCGAGAGGATCTCGCGGATCAAAAATCCGAGATTTTCAATATTGTGAGCTCAAGAGTCATAACAAAAACCTCTAAAGGTTTAGGCTGCTGAAATCAAACACTCAAGTGAATACTCAACTCGAAACCAAAGATTGTAAAGTATATACTATATAATCTTTGCTCGAAACAAACTAACAACATAATTATATGAAATATAATGTTCTATGAAATACTGTGTAGTTGCATTACCTCTCCTCGAAATGTGTCATAGAAAATTAGTTCAAAATAGTCCATAAATATACCACACATAATTATATGTTGGATATTAATAAACAAACTCTCAAAATAACGTTATGGCATCAAAACCGACATCAATCATGGGCTCAAAGCCCATAACTTTAATGCCTGTTATACCAGCTCGTTAAGTAAGTATTGCACCTATTGTGCTAATCAATTATTCGCTAGTTCTATGGCAAATGACGATATTTCACGAGGTTCTATGCGAATGACGAATAATAAAGACATAGAAGCAAGCGGGGGCGAGCACTCATGCAATTTGTTTACACAGAGACGTATCTGTAATGTTTCGGATAGATGCAATGGTACCTATTTTATTCCAGATATGGAGGCTTATTGATTAGGTCATCACATGACGGAGAAGAGCATACTGAAATTTCAACTATTTATTCTCAGAATGAACATTTTTTTCAAGTATGTATAAAGAGAAAGAATTTCATATACAGATTTGGAAATTCACATCTGGAAGATACAATATACAATGCATCATACAGAGAATTCTTCCGTCTAGTTGCACAGATGAATAGTCGAGATAACCACGTGCTGCAACTGAATGATTTTCTTTGACTTACTGCAATAAGCTAGTCTTCTCTCTCTCTTACCGCAGTATGGTAGGGAACCTGCAGTACATGTATAGAATTATTTAATTTGTCACGCTGCGCGTAATACTCGATTCCAGTATGTAGTGTTGCCTACCATACTAAATGAATTATGCGATTATACGATAAGAGAGACACAAGACTTAAATATTGCAATAAGACAACGGAATTCAGTGTGTTACAGCACGTCATTGTCTCGACTACCTATTCATCTGTGCAACTGGACTGAAGAATTTTCTATCTGATGCATTGTATATCGTGTTTTCCTGATGTGAATTTCCAAACCTGTAATTCAGAATTGGTGAACCCTGAACTGCAACTTTTTAACCCATATATAGTGAAAACGTGATTGCGAATGGCTTTCGTCGAGAAACTCGTAATCTTCTTTTTGTTTCCGAAAGAGGCTATGTTTGTATGGCCACAAAATTTTGCATGAGGCTTATTACGCCGTATTTATAAAAATGAAGTATTTCCTTCAAAGGTAAAGGTAGAAGTAAAAGGTAGAGGTCCCAAGGAGAAGGTAGAAGGAAAAGGTTTTGCTTTACTTGGTATTCATAATCTTTTCCTTTTCTTTGCAAGCAAATCCTCACGAAAAAAGGAAAAGGTATAAGTAGAGACGCGCAATTTACGGGTACGACGCACTTTACCTATATGTTTCCGACAAGTTGCAACTTGCAGGTACATCAGGATAGCGATTATGTTATTGGTAGTATAGAGTGTTTGCTACTACTTGGAAGTTGAGTTGTTCTCGAAGTTTTGATTATTCTAAGTGAGCTGTGATGGCAAGTGACGAGTGACTCCCAATTAGAGTCACAAGACACCGGCGAATGTAAGTTTATTGCAGAAAGGGTAAAACAATACCCGAAAACATTGGAAAAAATTAATACTAGCATAATTTTTCCGGTTAACATATTCATCCCCAAATAAACGCGGCTTTTCAATTTCAACATGCGTGCAGTCGATAACTTCTATTGCAGTCGGAATTTTTTTTTTCGCTGCCCATTTCACTTAAGCTTCTATTACTTCATTTTCGGTCGATGAGAACTTAATCCAGTCAGCCGCCTTATCTATAATGAGACGAAGAGTTGTATCGACAATTCTGGAAACTGTAGGCTGTGTCCATCCCAGTTCCTCAGCTATACCGCTCTGGAAAACCGGATTGGCCATGTACCGTAAGAACACTTTCATTTTTGTACAGGCCAAAGCGCCCCTCCCCTGATTTCCTGATTCTCGCCAATGAAGTAGTCGGCCAACCACTGCACGTTTATTGCTTCAAACCGAAAAAGGGTTCGAAAATTGCTTTCACGTGGAGTACGTCTCTCTTTGTACACTTTTCGAGCGCGTACACCGTACATGCCCTAAATCCGCCATGGGAAATTTCAATTAAAAATTTATGCGCTCACTCACTCAAGCTCACTCCCCAACTGAAACACCTTTAAATGTCAATAAATGAAAGAAGTAAATGATAAAAATCCACCCCGGACTAGATGCATATTTTGCGAAGCAAATCCTTCAATTCTGTAGCAAATGTTCCTGTTTATAAATACCAAAAAAGGGAAACATTTTAAATTAGAGTAACACCTTCTTCTTCAAGTTCGAACCTTTTATTTTTTTTTGTTTATGAATAGAATGTAAAGTAAATGCTTTAATTTCTACAAGTAAAAGCGAATGTTCTTCTTTATAAATAAGGCCTATTATGAGTGTCTTGCAGGTGGCTGCAAAATTTTAATTTCGATCCATATTTTATGGAACACCTGTACGATTTCGTTGGTTAACGACTTAACCGCGGCATTTGGGAACCAAACTCACCCTGAAAATCTCAAGTCACTAGGACGAACCCACGGACAGAATTGAATTTGACCACGAATTCGTCATCAATGAGTCTTACTCTATCGTTTGAGACCATTTTCGGCTCAAAATTCGAAAATTACAGACATTTGGACAAAACGATATAGCACTCGTTTGAGAAGAACGGGCGCTCAAAAACGAATCTATACAGGGTGTTACATAATAGTAAGTCACAACTTAAGGGGATGAATCTACTTATAATTCCAAGAAAAAAATCCATATGAACATGGGTCCGCAAAAGCTTCGTTATGGAGCTGCAGGGTGTTGAAACTTCCAAAAAAAATTGGTTTTCTTCATAACTGTAGTTTTTGAGATATTCAGAAAAAATTGGAATGAGATCTATTTTCAACAGTCTTCATCATTGCACGTCCTGAATCTTAACTAGAATCTACAGGGTGTTTTCTTGTCCGGAGCATCTCAAACTTTTTGCGGTACATCACTGATCAGCGTAAAATCAATTTTTGATATATTCGTTCAAGTTTAAAACTTATTCGACTCTTGTGATTTTTTCGTATCTCTAACCGTTTTCGAGTAAAAATTATTGAACGATTGTATTTCATATTGAATAAGCTTAAATTGAGTCTCCGATGACGAGCTATCAAAATAAAAGCAAATTTTGGGCATACCTATCGAGTATTTATTATTTTTTTATTTAGCGAATAACATAAAATAGTTCAATAATTTTTTCTCAAAAACGCTTAGAAATACGAAAAAATTACAGGAGTCATAAAGTTTTCAAATATCAAAATTTATCTTACGCTGATCAGTCACGTACCGCTAAAAAGTTTGAGAAGAAAAAGGGAGACATTGCTCCGGAAAATAAAACACCCTGTAGATACTAGTTAAGATTCAGGACGTGCAATGATGGATACTGTTGGGAATAGATCGCATTCCAAATTGGACTGAATATCTTAAAAACCGCAGAAGTTATGAAGAAAAAACTGATTTGTTTTGGAAATTTCAACATCTTGTAGGTCCGTAACGAAGGTTTGGGGACCCATGTTTATATAGACTTTTTTTCTTGAAATTATACGTACAATCATTCCATACTATTATGTACCACCCTGTAAAATTTCTTGTATTCTATTTTTAATTTTACAAATGAATTCTTCCATAGTATGTTCTCTCGAAATCAAGAAATGTAAAATAAAATAAAAAAACACTATTGTTGTTTATTAAAATCTTTGGCTATCGATTTCGGAATATTATTCCATCATCAGGCCAGCTGAAAGTATACAAATATAAAAACATGTATTTATCTATTTTATTTTACATTTCTTGATTTCTTGTATTCTATTCCTGTGCAAACCTAGCGTTTCACTAGAACGAAATCAGGTTCTGCGCTGAACTTATCCGAAAGAAACGTCGATAATAAATCTGAGTATTGGCGCACAGTTCGTGGGCACGGAGAGTAATCCTAAACCACAATGAAACGAGATGTTGCATCAATCTGACGCCTTTGCAACTGACTCTCCACACATCATTTTGGAGCAGAGCGTTAATTAATGGACTAGAGTTGAGGAGGCGTGGAACCCAGTAATTAACGGCTTCCTCTAGACGGGTTCTTCTCGTTTGTCATTGAAACTAGGAAACGGTCACTTTCTGCGCGAAAAATACACTGACCGGCAAATAATCGATCCACTGAAAAATTCAATGAGGTTTGTTTATTCATAAATATGTTATTTCGAGTCGATTCAAATGAATAATTTATTTTCAAGTGTATAGTCCGTTCACGAAAGTTTGAGCGCATAGTAGGCGTTTGTTTATTTATCTGAAGTTGAAAATATTTGCTGCCCTAACGTAAAATAAAGTCAACGTTGCTGAATGTACCCGGCCTCGTACGACGAGCTTGCGAGTATCAGAAAACTCTATGCAATATTGACAAAGTTGCGTATCAATTTGACAATAAAATAATTAACAAAACCTAAAATTTTAATATATACAGTGGAATATGCCAAATATCTATGGCCAACCGACGCGACGGTTCAACCTATACCTATAGTCCGTTCACGATAAAATTCTCTGTCCGATGCATTGTATATTGTATGTTTCCAAACCTGTATATCGAAACCCTCGGTGCGACACTGTCACTTATGCAAAACATGCAAAATTTAGTTAAATATGTATTAGTTATCCTAAGGCACCCCTTTACTTGGTGCAATAACGTTAGTTCTGTAGTACGCATAGTTTCCTAAGAGGGCTACAATGTCTTTGTGGTTTTGGAGCGAAACACGGTTACGCTGGGAGCTACATTGTTACTAAGGTAATTGTGTCATAATATTTTTTCGATTCTGGAACAATAGTGACCCAAGATGCAGTAGTTGTGACTTCTCCAATATTTAAATATTTTTGAACTACATCAATGAAAAACTGTTAAAAAGTTTATGTTCATTTCGAAGAGTTTTTGATTATTTTATTAACAACTGTGCATTATTTGATTTGAAATAAAAATCAGTAAACATTTTGTACTCGTTTTTCATAACTCAGTGTGGCACAACTACAGTTATAATTTTTTGATAGTGCCAAAACGTCACTTTTGAGAGGGTTGAAATGTTTAAATAATCGTATAGTAAATTTTTTACGGTATTTAGTGATCATTATTCAACCAAAAGTGAAGTTAAAAGTTGACATTGTAGTAAAAGCTATTTGTCTCATCTCTATCTTCTATAGTTATCGTTTTGTGACGTGTCAAAGTTTAAAAAGCTTCTCCTGAGAAACTACATTTCTGCATAAGTGACAGTGTCGCACCGGGAGTGCGATATTTAAACTCAATGGTTCTGGATGGGATAGTAGCGCTTCTACACTCACCGGCAAAATCAATCACCTGTTTTGAATTTCAAGAAAACTCGGCGTACGTCATTTTATACAGGGTGAAACAACATCTGTTTCTTTACCCCAACTTTAGAACCACCCCTGGTGTGTTCGAGTTATTACACCGTGTGATTTTTATTTCATCATCAAGACACGCCTTTTTTTCTTGACGATTAAAAAGCTCAATTTTTGTCAAAGATTCAGGGTTTTCAGTGAAACATCAAATTTCGTTGAGACTACAACAGTTACTTCAACATATTTAAGCTTAAATTGTGACCTAATGAAAACAAAGTGAAAACTATATCATAAACATAACGTGTTTTCCGCCCAGAGGCAGATAACAGTTGCAATAATTCGTCTCGGCATGTCCTCATTTAGGTTTTGAATCAATTAGTATATCACTGAGCTGCTGCAAATTTTCAGGATTGGTACGCGAGTTCGAATTCCTCCCTAACAAGAGCATCCAAACATGCCCAATTGGGTTCAAATCTGGTCTCAGAGCAGTTGTATTCTTGGATATCAACCTCTGCTAAATACTTCCTGGCAATCCTATCCACATGCGGTTGATGCGGTCGGGCATAATAAAGCATTAGCACGAAATCGTCTCCAATAAACGGTGCATAAAGAACTGTTGTTATCATAAAATTTCTTTTGAAAGTGCTTTCATAGCCATAGTGAACTTGTGAACTTTAATGTTGCTCTGAAAACCCTGTATATTCAACAAAAATTGAGCTATTGTTATGAATGAAGAACCAAATTGTCAAGAGAAGATGTGTCTTGATGATGAAATAAGAAAATACACAGTGAATCAACTGGAACACATCACCAGTGGTGGTTCTAAAGTTAAGACTTTGTTTTTTGTATAAATAAACGTACGCTGAGTTTTCTTGAAATTCAGAACTGGTTATTGAGTGAGGATAAACATACCTACAATTAATAAAAAAATTTAATCGAATCGGACTTGAAATAATATATTTATGATTAACAAACCTCATCGGTTTTTTGAGTGGATCGATTATTTTGCTGGTGAGTGTAGAAGCGCTACTATTCTGTCCAGAACCATTGAGTTTGAATATACAGGTTTGGAAACTCACTTTGGAAACATACATTCTATATTCGAGAGATTTACGTGATACGAAACTACCTGAATCCAGTTGTCCGATTCCAATAATATAGTGTTATCTCTCTCTTATCATTGGAAGTGTGATTTTGATAAATTCAGTTGAACAATGACATAGCAACGAAATAACGGTTGACAATTCATATAAAATTAGTGGTCAAAATCACGATAATTCATCAATTCGAGAATGATTCTCTACAATTGCCGAAAAATAGTGTACTAGTCCGTTAGCACAATAACTTTCGAAGGGATTGTCCTAGAGACTTGAGACTTTCAGGGTGAATTCGGTTCCCAAATTCCTCGTTAACCAACCAAATCGTACAGGGATTCCATAAAATATGGCCATTCAAAATATTTGATACTCAATATCTCAGAAAAAACAACGACCAATCGAAATGATATGAAAATTCAATTGGAATATTGAATAGAAGAATCTTCATATTTCCATAAAAGATTTTCGATTCGAGTGAACTTTATTTTGTGAATGAAGATTGATATACTGAACATTCATGCAAAATTCTGACAATTTTTGTGCCCTTGTGTTAACAGAAGTATGGAATATTGAAAAGAAGAATCTTTATATTCCATAATAGGATATCTGATTCGAGTGAAATTTATTTTGTGAACCATGACTGATATATTGAATGTTCATGCAATATGTCAACCGATTGCATCATCAGAACCATAGAATGCAATTTTTTATATTATTTATTTTTCTCATATTTCATTTTTCGAATACCTATTTTCCAAAATTATTCCGATTGAGCTGAGATTCTGCATTCATATATTTGGTATCAATCTCAAATCCCATGAATTTTGAGATAATAGTTTTATTGCTTCACCAATAAACGAGCACTCAAAAGCTCTTGCTCAGGGCTTTTCTTGAATTTTTTAGACATGAACTGAAATGATGATCGACCCCACTATCATATGATCTGGGTCAATGATCAGTTCACATGGTCGTGGTACCAACAACAATCGAAATAAAGATGGTTGTGTTTCTGCTGGGATTATCTCGTCGTGGTCCTGCAAGATCTGGCGGCTCGTAAACTATAGAATTAAGAACCATAAACAAGTCGCCATGCCAGCAGGGTAGTTGTCTATGGGCGACTACATTCCTCTAAGGCCGACACTGGCGTAACATCTGCTAGGGAAATGTTCTTATACTGATCAACCCACTAAAACTGAAGAAAATTCAAGAAGAGCACTGACGTGTGGTTAAGAGCTACAGTTCTAAGTATACAAGTGTTTGGGTAATTCGACGTGATCCTTGGAATGGTATATTCCAATATGGAGTAAATCATGGCCCGAAAATCTATGGTTTCGAAAATACGGCAAATTTTCAACTTTTTTGAAAGAGTATAGCCGGGTTTCATGGTAAATGGTAAATCTGCTCCCGCGGCCTTTTCGATTCATATTGAGGGGATCGATTAGGCATTGAATGAAAATAATTCAGCCAACTTTTCAGCTTTTTATCTGTGGCCATTTTCGAGATTTCTGTAAAAAAAACTTTTTCGTTTTTATTTTTTTTCTCTTGTGATATCCAAAATTTTCGAATGGTGATTTTTTCTGTTGATTCTTTGCTATTAAAGGAATAGACGTATAATTTTTTTATGAATTTCAGCGGAAAAATCTGTTTTTAGAAAAAAAAATAAAGTTATTGTCATTTGTTTTTCGGTGTTCTTAAAAAGTGTCCACCGCCATTTTTTGATGAAATGTCTCCTTTGGCCCTTTATACCCTGGAATTTTTTCACATTTTTAAAATTGGTGGAACATTCTGAAAAAAAATTAAAACTTTTAATTTTAGGATTCAAGAGATATCCATCAAATGTTGGTGCCGTTGTATTCATATTGGCTCCTGAACAATATTAGTGAAAAAACCATTGGCGATCTGTTTTAGTTTGGGAGATATGAGCCCCCAAAGTCCGAAAAATATTTCACCTGAAAGTTACTTTTCTCACTACAGAAATACTGAATTACCGCTTTATTGAGCTTAAAGCCTCACTGAACATTTTAACATGAAGATTGATTCATTTTATTTCAGATATATTCAATAATTATTGCAAAAACATCGAAAATATCGAGGGAAAGCCCGCCGTTTCTTATGCTAAGTTTGGCACTACCGCGAATTATTTCACGCGAATATGACACGATGCATACCGGTAAATCCCGCTATCATTTCCTAATGCACTCGCTGACGACGCGGTAGTGCCAAACTTACCATAAGAAACGGTGGGCTTTCCCTCCAATTTTTTCGATATTTTTGCAACAATTATTGAATATATCTGAAATAAAATGGATCAAATCTTCATGTTAAAATTTTCAGAAAAGCTTTAAACTTAATAAAGCGGTAATTCAGTGTTTCTTTCGTGAGAAAAGTGACTTTCAGTTGAAATATTTTTCGGACTTTGGGGGCCCATATCTCCCAAACTAAAAAATCGCCAATGGTTTTTTTAGCAACATTCCATTCCATGACCCTATTTTTTTGTGACAAGTGTAGTACTAGAGACGCCACTGCCTGGTCAATTACATGTCTTTTTCCTACCATACCCGTACACAACTGGATCCGTTGTGTGTACGCATGAAAAATATATGTATGTTATATGTTAGGATAACTTCTTAATTGCTCAAGAATACATTTACAGACAGCAGGTATCCCAACATAGCCGCAATATTCCTAATTCGCGTTCATAAAGTCATACATTAAAACGACATATGGTCATATGGGAGAAAACATGGTTTTTGAGCGGAAAAAGGCGTTATAGATATTCGAGATACATAAATTCCAGATCCTGCAGAAGCGGTCGGTTTAGATAATGGATAATATAATCATTGACAAGCTTAAAACAGAACTGGTTGTAAGTGGTAGAAGATAGGAAACTTCTGCAATAGTTACATGTTCATTTCACAGTTATTCTGAAAGTAAGTAACACTTACATGATTTTACAATTACATATATACAATGTTGCTACTCTTAATGCTCAGTTGCAGGAACGTCCATTAAAATTGAAAGGTCCATTAAACCTTTAATCCTCCATTAGTTCCTTGTAATAATGGAGGATTAAGAGTTTAATGGACCTTTAAATTTTAATGGACGTTCCTGCAACTGACACTAAGTCCTTCTTTTATGATCTGATTCTGGAAAAAAATTTAATTCACTTCCATGTTATTTATCAATCAAGGATTCGAAAAAGTGAAGGGTTTTCCAATAAGAGAAGTTATTTTGATATTCAGAAAAAAAAACTTCTGCGTAGTTACTTGTTCATTTCACAGTTATTCTGAATATAAGTAATACATACGTGATTTTACAATTATTTATACAAAGTTGCTACTCTCAGTCCTTCTTCTATGATCTAATTCTGGAAAAGAAGGGGTTTCCAATAAGAAGTGTTATTTTAATATTCAGAAAAAAATGCCACTTTTCAATATAATGATCGGATGTTTATTTCATTGTAAGAAGAAGCTATGCCGTTAATAGTGCAAAATAACTTTAGGCAAATGACCACCACGACCACGCTTACAGGACCATATCCTTTTAATGAAATTTTCCATAAACAATCGCAAAGTGGCTGCCCTATGTCCTCGATAGCCTCACCAATTCCATCTTTGAGGTCTTGCATCGACGCTGGGCTATTGACGTA
This sequence comes from Propylea japonica, assembly GCA_013421045.1. Lineage (NCBI taxonomy): Eukaryota > Metazoa > Arthropoda > Insecta > Coleoptera > Coccinellidae > Propylea > Propylea japonica. The sequence continues at coordinate 16,291,094 of CM024240.1, read as the reverse complement.
GACCTTCCCTTTCACGTGCCCCAAAGGTAGAAGTCGGAAGGTGTTAAATACAAGATCTCGCTGTCCAATTGTGATCATCTTTCAAGAGATAAAACGTTTCGGAAAATTTTCCCGCAGAAAAATCAATGGTTTCGTTTGTTGTGTGGCCGTAGCTAGCGCCGTTTTGTCGAAAGTAAACGTTGTCCAGATCAATACTATCCAATTTCGGCCATAAAAAATCATTAATCATCTCTCGATAGAGCAATCCATTCATCGTAACTGTTGCTTCAGCCTCATTTTCGAAAAAGTGAGGTCCAATGACTCCTCCGGACCATAACCGCACCCAAGAGTCACACGTTGAGGATAGAAAGGCTTTTCAACAATAACTCTTGGGTTTTTCTAACCCAGATGCGACAATTTTGCTTGTTGACGAAGCCACCGAGGTGGAAATGGACCTCATCACTCAAAATGATTTTTTGATGGAATTCCGGATAATTTTCGTGCATTTTATTTTATTATTTTATTTATTCTTCATATCACTAACTTGTCCCAACAGCTCGAATTTTTCCACCAATTCTTTATTGCGGTCCGAAAAGGTTGAAAAATGTTCGAGTTTTACGAACCGTCTCTGCCAAATTTTCACCATTTTTATAGTGAATTTTAATAATTTCAATACGTTCTTGAAGCGTATATCGATCCATTTTATTAATGGCGTAGTATCTACTTGTCATCAAATGTCAAAAATGACAGCTTCAAACGTGACTTCTACCGAAATAGCGGGCTATTCAAAATAACAGCTTCTATTGGAAAACCCTCAACATCAATTGTTTGATCAGAATTTAGTGTTAATAGGTTGAGGATGAAGCATTCATAATTTTTGATACAGCAGATGTAAGTCCTTCTGATAGACATCTTACTAAGTACGTATTTACCTTCAACTCACTCTGTTCTCGATAATAATCAATAGTAAACACCTCCAAGACCATAATCAAGATTCTCAACTTTCAAAATGTAAACAACCTGGAGGAAATCTGGCTAGTACGGTTCTTCCTGATGAAATGAAATTTTCCTCCTTATGACGTTTTATAATATATCATAGGTTTGTATTTTTTTGTTCTTTCAACAAAATTATACCAACGCGGTGTAAAATAATCAAAAAAACTTATAAAAAGGTCACTGGTCATTCGAACACGCTCCGAACAAAGTCGGAATAATCCAATCCATTTTATGTCTATAATCAGAAGGTACTCAACTAATGGACGATTATGATATCGCTTTCAATATCTCGTCGTAAATCCTCACATAAACGATTATCTCGAAAAACACCTCACTCTTAAGATTAACATTACGATTTTGCTCCGATCAATTAAAAGCATCTCGTGGGCCCGGTGTGGGTGTGCTTTCATCCTTATCTTCAAATTGTGCTTGAGGTTCTAGCGCCTACGGTAACGCTTCAACACGATTTCGGTATCAAGCGGTCGTTTTTTATTTCGATAATTTGATAGGGATCAACATGATACCTTACTAGATTAGTTTGTTAAATGCACGCCATGGATGTTATTCGACTTTCAAACTTGAAACTCTTAGTTATACACCATAAAGTATATATAGGATGGGCTGCGGACGATGGTATCACATAGAGGGTTTTCCAATAAGAGGTGTTTTTTTGATAAGCCCGCTATTTCGGTAGATGTCTCGTTAGAAGCTGTTCATTTTTTGATATTTGACAAGTAGAAACTACGCCATTGATAAGAATGGAACGATACACGCTTCAAGAACGCATTGAAATTATTAAAATTTACTATAAAAATGGTGAAAATTTTGCGGAGACGGTTCGTAAAACTCGAACAATTTTTGGGTCGTCGTGAAGCACCTTGTCGGACCGCCGCAATAAAGAAATTGGTGGATAATTCGGGCTGTTGGGCAAGTTAGTAATGTGAAGAATAAACCCGCGCACGTCGCTCAAGAACAGCCTAGCCGAAGGTGTTGAAGATAACCCAGGTTTGTCCATTCCTCGTCGTTTTTTGAATGAATTAAGCATTCACAAACGTTATTATACCGTATTTTGCATCAAGATTTGGGTCTTAAGGCTTATAAGTTCAGTTAACTCAAGAACTCAGGCCGGCCGATCATCAACAACAAGCAAAATTGTCGCATCTGGGGCTCGGAAACCCAAGAGTTATTGTTGAAAAGCCTCTCTATCCTCAACGTGTGACTGTTTGGTGCGGTTTATGGTCCGGCGGGGAGTCATTGGACTTACTTTTTCGAAAATGAGGCTGGAGTGACAGTTACGGTGAATGGATTACGCTATCGAGAGATGATTAATGATTTTTTATGGCCAAAATTGGATAGATCGATCTGAACAATCTTTACTTTCAACAAGACGGCGCTACGTGCCACACAAGCAACGAAACCATAGATATTTTGCGGGAAAAGTTTCCTTCTTTATTATGAAATAAACATCCGATCATTTATATTGAAAAATGGCATTTTCCTTGAATATCAAAATAACACGTCTTATTGGAAAACCCTTTAGAACGAGTGCTCAAAAAATGTTGTCTTGAGTCCCCAGCATGTCTTCCGCTCGATCCCATTACGCGTTCGACACCAATTATCGCAAGATTTTTCCGTCGTCGAACGCATTATGAATGGAGTATAAATTCAGGATCGAAAAACATTTCTATTTTGCACAAAAAAAATACAGTTGACTAATTCATTCACTCTCAAAAGTCCCGCATTTTTGTTTCGTGATGTTACCGTTTTATATGGTTATCAACAAGTTCATTTCCTGTTCAAATCAACGGCCTATGAAAGCACAAATTATCTGAAGGAAGGCATAATTATATTGTCAATTCAACAAAACTTCAATAGCGTAGTGGCTAGAGAAGTTAGCTTGCGTTCGGAGATCCTGAATTAAAATTTCCGAACGGTATTGAAGGTATTTTTTTCTCTTTCTGGTTTTGATTTTTTTTGTTTTACCTAAAGGTGTGAATTCAGTAACTTTTGTGACCACGAATTCGTCTTCAGGCAGTCTAACCCTATCGTTTAAAACCATTTTCGGCTCGAAATTCGAAAATTACAGAAATTTGGACAGAACGATATAGCACTCGTTTAAGTAGAACGAGCGCTTAAAAGTTGAAGCAGAAAAATAAACCAGAAAGTAAAATGGCTAAAATTCTATCCACCACCTGATTCAAAAATGGATCAGTAACTTCATGTTAGTCCATAATATTTTCCTTGGAAAATCGAATCAAGGAACTTTACTCGGGGATCAGTTATTAAATCTTTGTTCTGAATATTGCATTATTCACATACAGGTTCGGAAATTCACATCTGAAATATACGATATACAATGCATCAGACAGAGAATTCTTCCCTCCAGTTGCACAGATGAATAGTCGAGACAATCACCTGCTGTAACACACTGAATTCAGTTGTCTTACTTCATTATTCTAGTCTTGTCTCTCTTATCGTTTAGAGGAGCGTTATTTTTTAGTATGGTAGGCAACAGTAAATACTTGAATCGAGTATAGGGGCAGCCTGACAAATTTAAAATTCTATACGTGAAGTGCGGGTTCCCTACCATACTGCGATAAGAGAGAGACAAGACTAGATTATTGCAGTACGACAGTTGAATTCATTCAGTTATCGCACTTGATTATCTCGCCTATTCATCTGTGCAACTGGAGGGAAGAATTCTCTGTCTGATGCCTTGTATATCGTATGTTTTCGATGTGAATTTCCAAATCGGTATACTCTGTAAACGGATCCAAAGATATAATGATACGTATTAAACATAATTTTCACAATTTTATTTGCCCTTTTCTGAAAAGGATATTTTCCTGATCGATGTCACAGGCAGATGTCCTTGTTATACGACCTTGAATATTGAGAAAAGAGAACGTCAAAAGTCTCTTCCCACGCTGCATCTCAAATGACAGTCCTGAGCAAAATTGTAGGATGATCCCATAATAAATTGTATGCAAGAATCGTGTCATCGAAAGATAAGATTTTAACTACTTAATGAAGTTGTTATGCTGTTATTATTTTAAACTTATCGTGATGATTATTGTTGCAATACCATTTCTGACGAATTCCAACTCGAGAAATTTTATTAGATAAGATAAGATTGGTCTTAAAAATTCTTCACAAGAAGCCATCTCTTCGATATCGTTAAGTTAAGTTGATACTGGAGGTAATATATTCTGAGAATGTGTCATGCTTTACTGGTTGATGAAATCGGTTTTTATTATATTATACTAAAATAGACTTTCTGAAACGTACGAACGCTACAGCTAAAATTTAAAGAAAGTTATACATTGAAGAATACCTCTTGATTCATAGCACATGTACGACAAATTTTATTGAAATATCTGAGAGTGGCAATGTACACTGCGCAAAAAAATTGTCAATTTTTTCTACAACTGAAGGTTTCGATAATTATTTTATCAGAATTATGCATGCCTAGGTATGTTATCCACTTTCAACGTTTTTTCTTCAATACAGATGTTTTTTCTCAGCAGGAAAAAAAAGATGAGGTTATCATATTTTGAATGTATTGGCTCCATTCTGAAATCAGTTGTTTTCGATCAATTCTAGTGATCAATAGTTTTTCTTTCGTTTGATTATCTACACTCGATCGCTATGCAACGCGAAACACGAATTTGGCCAAGAGGAATGTGCCCAAGCTGTCGTTTTGCGAGAAGAAGGGTGGACATACACAAGAATTGCAGAAAGGTTTGGAGTTTCCCATACAAGGGTGTCCAGAATGTTCCAGCGATTCAGGGAGACAGGTATGATGTCCGAAGACCAGGACAGGGTAGACCACGGGTACGATTGCCATTCAAGAACGTTACTTGAGAGTTTCGTCGTTGAGACAACGGTTGCAACCGCAAAATCATCTTGAGCAAAATCATGGGGTGCAAATTAGCACTCAGACAATAAGAAATCGCCTCAGAGAATATGATTTAAGGTCTCCTGCCGCGGCAAGAAGCCAGCTCTTACCCCAGCCCATCGAGGGCGCGTTTGGATTTTCCGAAGAGAGCATATTCATTAGGAAGAGGCTGATTGGGAAAGAGTTCTGTTCACAGATGAGTCCAGATTCTGCCTCTACCATTGTGATCGAGTTCCCTTGTATACAGATGTCCACATGAAGAATATGCTCAGTGCAATTTCCTGAATTCTACTGGTTTCGGGGGAGGATCGATTATGGTATGAGGTGGAATATCTTTGACTGCTCGCACAAACCTAGTGATCGTTGATAATGGAGCTATGAATGCTGACAGGTTTATAAGGAACATTCTTGAAGAGCATGTAGTGCCATTTGCCATTTGTGAAAATTTCATTTTTATGGACGATAATGCCAGACCCCATCGTGCGCGCATCGTTCAGGAGTACCTTGAAGAGGTTGAAGTCTCTCGAATGGAATGGCCAGCAAGAAGTCCAGATCTCAATTCGATTGAGCAGGTTTGGACAACTCAATAGAAGGCTGAGAAGTTCAGGAAATCATCCAGCTACTCTTTATGACTTAGGAATCCAACTCAAAGAAATCTGGGAAAGGATTAAATCAGAACATCTCTAGATCACTCATTTTGAGTATGAACCGTCGTTGACGAGCTGTAATTAACGCAAGGGGTGGAAATACCAAGTATTAAATCACTATCATCATTCCAGTATTTTGAAAATTGTTTATTTTCATCTTTCACATATATTCGGTGAAATCCTGAATTTTTTTCCATTTAATGTGTCTTGTTCCGTTCAAAACTTTCCCGAGAGAACATGAAAAAATAAAGTCAATAAAGTCAAGTAGAGTTAACTTTATTAATGTGCGTTATTTTTTGCGCAGTGTAGATATTATTAAAAAATGGTTTATTTTTGAAAACTTTATCGCCCTGTAACTCAAAAGGTAAGACGTTAGGACATATGCTCATAAAAAGTTTTTTCTTAAAATGGACCCAAAAGTCACTCCTTAAATATGGCATTCAATTAGAAAACACCCTGTATATTCATTTCAAATCATTCATCTCATTTGAGTGCCTACAAGTGCATGTCCAAGCAAATCTTCCAGTCGAGTAGCATTATTTTTGATCAGGGTCAAGCCAAAGGCATTGGTTCAGAGCTTAATTACAAACTGATCTTTGTAATAACTGAAAGATAAGGATCTCGAACGTCCACTAATGAGATGTATTTCCTGTTCAGCAAAAGATCAATCATGTTTTCAGACTGAAAAAATGTTGAATGGAACAGGCATTCCGAAAGTTTTTATATTCAGTGATCTATGACTATCTGTGATCACGATCGGAGCAGATTCTGCTGGTGAGTACGGACAGGTACAATTACCGAATGACAGATCGGAGATATGATGATGGTGATACTTCGGCTACGGGAGGGGCATGAAAAATGTTTTACCAGTCTTCGTCGAATATAATTGCAAAATATAGTCGGTTCACGAAAGTTTGAGCCGTCTGTTGGCCATGGAAATTTGGCATATTCCACTGTGTATATTGAAATATTAGGTTATGTTGCTTATTTTCTTGTCAGATTGACTTTATTTTTACGTTATGACAGCAAATACTTCAGATAAATAAACAAACGCACTCTGCACTCAACTTTCGTGAACGGACCTTACAGAGTGAGTTTTGACTATGTAAATTAATATCGAAATATCCATCATGCCCCCTTACAGAGCTGTTCGAGCACACCCTTTATAGCTCGCCTTCCAGTTTCAGAGATCTGATGAAATCCAATATCTGTTGAGGTTCAATGAGGCTAGTTCCTCACTTTTACAAGTTTCTTGCCCAAGGCATTCTCTCCTTAGGCTCGCAATGCAAAGCATCCATGACTAGGTGATAGAGGTTTCTTCCTCCTCCCACAGAACCTTCACTCGTCAGTGTCCGAAAATCCATCCTCAACAGGTGCTTCTGAGGCGACAGTGTCCTGTAAGAAAGCCAGTTGAGGGGGTGTGTATTTGTTTCTTACAAGATCCAGATATCTTTTGGATCTTGCTGTTTCAAAATCCGAAGGAAGGAACTTAGTAGAATGATCCATCCCTGGGAGGATTCCGCCAGAGTTCTTCCTCTCGGCTTTCTCTTTCCCCCGAAACTCCTTTTAAAGGTACATTTACCTATACAGCAGAAGAGTTCTGGGCCAATGAGTGACATTCGTGCGCCTCTTTGGCAAATGTATGGGTCTCTTCGTTTCTTTTGATTCTCGAATGGCGGGAACCAGATTGAAAAGCACTTATTTTCTTGCCTACCTCATTGAGTTTGTTTCCGGCACTCCCAGTTCATCTTTAGAGTCGATGACGTAGGAGCTCATTGGTTTAATAGCAGCTGGACTATCTGAGTCTGAGTGTATGGCTATATTCGTACTTCTGATATATTCTTTCTAGATTTAGATCTAGACATTTTTCAAATCTAAGATTTCGTATATGACCATAAAAGACATGCCGTTTGCGTTGGGCCATCTCTTGTGTTCTTATTGAAATTTTTCAAAAATTGCCTTTAATATTTTCATTACTCAGTAAAAACCCGAATCCACCAAATATTCACTTTTGCATCCTCCAGACGTAACTTTAGGTAAAATGAAATGTCTGCCTAAGGCGGCATTTCGATACCACAAGAATATGATATGACGTAAGGATTATCTATTCTCTTTCTGGAATGATTTCGGATAAAATATTATTCTTGTCGAATCAGTTATTTCTTTTAATCTTATGCTATATTCAGTAGGAATATATCGAGATATAATAGAGAAGAGACGCTATGACAAATAATTGAGTAAGGAAAAATAGTACCACTGGCGGATCTAAGTTCAGGGTTGAATTAAGCTGCCAGTTTTTTCTGTTTACAAATTTCACCCAAAAAATACGACGTGTTGGGTCTTCAGGAATCCTGTTCAAATAAGGCCAATTGAATATCAAATAAACAATTTTTCTTCAGGCGATAATATAGGTACACCTATAAAAAGATATCAGATTACCAAGACAGACTAGCAAAAATTTCGAATGCGGATCTGTTCAGTACTCATCCCTACCTGTGATATGTTTTTCCTCTAATTTTCTTCTTATCTATCGTTTCACTGCTTGAAGAAAGCCTTACAGTGGACGATACCATTTTATTGTATATTATTAAGCATAAAAAATCACAATTCAACTAGAAACAGGCGCAAGAATCACAATTCCTCCAGAAAATTCAACGATTGTCAAATTTGACGTTAGGTGGTAGTAATATGGCGCATCTGAAACCACGTTTATTTCAATGATGGCAACTTTATACTATCCTATCTCTATGGTAGGATCAGATATCGTTCCAAGTAGAAAGCGCAGTCTGGATGATATTATTTAATGTCGTTAGAAAACCTTGGACCCCGCTCTAGATCATATCGATTCCCACGAAATCCACGATGACGTATCGTTGACATCCGTCAGTCTTTCCAAAAGTTCTCTTCTAGGGCAATTAATTCGTATATGACCATAAAAGAGATGGCGTTTGCGTGGGCCCATCTCCGCTTTTCTGACGAGAGAACGATGGATTGCGACACTACGCACGTCCCATGGGATAATTAGCCCAGATTTATGGCCGATGGGCCGATATGCCGTATTGGTAAACAATGGAAGCCAGCCAGTCGGTAGAAGAAGAAAAAAGTGGCATAGAGTCTGCGGAGTCTGTGCGCGGAATACAGATGAGGAAGTATTATATTCTTTGGTCCGTGATCTGTGAACGGGGGCAGCCATCAATTAGACGATGGAATTTCGACTAGACAATGGGTCACAGAGTTGGAATTTACGCTAATGAAATGGATTCCACAGATTGTTCTGATGACCAGGATGACTCAACCGTGAGAGCCCGTGTTCCTTCAAAATTCTCACGTGTTTTGATTTTACATTTGTGATGTTCATTTCATGAGATGCCCCACTGCCAGATCTTATATTTTGATATACAGCAGAGTTCTTTGTTTCGAACGCAACTCAAATCTCGTACTGGTAGCTTCTGAAGCGTTTTTCGGTTATAATGCCAACAATGATTTTTTCGGAATAAACAATCTATAGTCCGTTCACGAAAGGTTGAGCCGTCAGTTGGCCATGAAAATTTGGCATATTCCACTGTGTATATTAAATATATATGTTATTATTTTCGTATCAGATTGATACACAATGTTGTCAATATTGCATAGAGTTCTTTGATAACTCGCTATCTCGTCGGACGAGCCGAGTACATTCGGCAACGTTGACTTTATTTTACGTTATGACAGCAAATACTGGCAACTTCTGATAAATAAACAAACGCCTACTATGCGCTCAACCTTTCGTGAACGGACTATACATGTTTTCTTGAGATCCTTTCACAAGGACTTCGAAGACAGTTTGAAACTCCTGTATTCAACAACTTGATAATTCCTTCACAAAAAGTTTGAATCTCTAAGATTTATGTTCTGTGAACCATAGGATCTAGACCAATTCTTTATTTTACTATTTACACTAATAATTTAGCGGAATTTATGAAATTTTTTTTTTCATTATAATAATATTTGCAAGTAATCAGAACATAATTCTATGAGCTAGTGTGCTGGCTTCATAGGTTTGAGGCTCTTAGTGGCGTGGTAAGGTTCTCTTCAATAAGACCCCTTCTCAAATCTCTATCAGATCTGCTGGCCATTTGCGTCGTAGTCTCCTATTTGGTACTGGTTCTATTAGCATAAATAAACTTTTGTAATTATTCTTTTCATCGAAATGTGGAAACTATCACGAATCAAATGGGTAGTATGGATCAAGAGCTATAAGAATACTTTTTTTCAATTTTCAGCCAAATGGACCATTTCCACATGAAAAAACTCAACTATCTATTTTCAAAAAGGCTAGTAAAGGGTGTTTTTTAGAGGTATAGAAAATTAAATTACAGTAAAACAACGATGGATTATTCGATTGACCTGAATTTTATTTATCCGAAAGATAATCTTGTGGCATTACATTTTAAATATGATTTCTGGCATATGACCGCAACGGCCGGCTCGGATGTAGTCCACTCTGGACGTCCAATTTTCGATCACTTTTTTCAACATTTGTGACCGTATATCGGCAAAAACGCGCTGAATGTTGTCTTCCAAATGTTCAAGCGTTTGTGGCTTATCCGCATAGACCAATGACTTCACATAGCCCCACAGAAAGTAGTCTAGCGGTGTTAAATCACAAGATCTTGGAGGCCAATTCACAGGTCCAAAACGTGAAATTAGGCGGTCACCAAACGTGTCTTTCAATAAATCGATTGTGGCACGAGCTGTGTGACATGTTGCGTCGTCTTGTTGGAACCACAGCTCCTGGACATCATGGTTGTTCAATTCAGGAATGAAAAAGTTAGTAATCATGGCTCTATACCGATCACCATTGACTGTAACGTTCTGGCCATCATCGTTTTTGAAGAAGTACGGACCAATGATTCCACCAGCCCATAAAGCACATCAAACAGTCAGTTTTTCTGGGTGTACCGGTGTTTCGACATGCACTTGAGGATTAGCTTTACTCCAAATGCGGCAGTTTTGTTTGTTGTCGTAGCCATCCAACCAGAAGTGTGCATCATCGCTGAACAAAATTCGCTTATGAAAATCGGGGACAATGGAAATCTCGTTTTGGGCCCAATCGAAGAATCTACGTCTTGCTTGATGATCGTTTAGCTTCAATTCTTGCACGATTTGGATTTTGTAAGCACTCAAACCAAGATCCTTCCGCAAAATCTTCCATAAAGTGGATGGACACCGATCCAATTCCTGTGCTCGATGGCGATGGACTCATTCGGGTCTTCCTCAATGCCACGCTCTACAGTCTACAGTAGCAACAGCTGGGGATGCGAGTTATCAATAAGAGTAAACGTGGTGCGAAAACGTTCCATGGTTAATGGAATTAACTGCTCTGATGGACGATTTTGTCGACGATAAAATGGACGTACCTAGTGCGCGATACGTATTCCGCACAGAACCATTATTTTCGAAATGAAATTGTAACTATTGCAAGCGTTGTTCAGGCATGAGTCTATTCCTGATGAATTGCCAAACCAAACTGAGAAAATCACTTGTCAGCTGTTAAATCGGTCGCTATCTTGAACAGTAATGCCAATAAAGTTCTATCCCAAAAAAAACACCCGTTAGATATAATTTTAAAGATCCTGAATTGAACCATTAGCAAATGGAAAGTTTTTTGATTTGATCTCGTAATTTTGCACAGGCTTTTCTTTGATTTATCTCCACGCAGCTTAAATGAATTAAAATCATGAAAGGTGTTAAACTTGCATGAAATCGTTTCAATTTTTTCCGGAAAAATTGCTGACAGCTACGTTGAAAGTTGTTAAGTAATTTTTTCACTCAAAATTATACACTGCGCAAAAAAATTAACTCACATTATGGAAATCCCAAATTTATTTACAACTGAAGGTGTTCTCATGATAATTATTTTTATCAGAATTATGCATGCATATGTTATCCACTTTCAACGTTTTTCTTCAATACAGATGTTTTTTCCCAGCAGAAATAAAAAAAGATGAGATTATCAGATTTCGAATATATTGGCTCTATTCTGAAATCAGTTGTTCTCGATCAATTCTAGTGATCAATAGTTTTTCTTTCGTTTGATTTTTTACACTCGATCGCTATGCAAAAGCGAAGTACGCAACTTGACCAAGAGGAATGCCCTAAGCGGTAGTTTTGCGAGAAGAAGGATGGACATACACAAGAATTGCAGAAAGGTTTGGAGTTTCCCATACAAGTGTGTCCAGAATGTTGCAGCGATTCAGGGAGACAGGTATGAATGTCCGAAGACCAAGACAGATAGACCACGGGTAACACTGCCATTCAAGAACGTTACTTGAGAGTTCTTCACGGTTTGCACCGCTGGCCTTCTTCAAAATCAGCTTGAGCAAACTCATGGGGTTCAAATCAGCACTCAGACAATATGAAATCGCCTCAGAGAAATGATTTAATGCATCGTGTCGCGGCAAGAGGCCCAGCTCCTACACCAGCCCATCGAAGGGCGCGTTTGGATTTTGCGAGAGAGCATATCCATGGGGAAGAGGCTGATTGGGAAAAAGTTCTTACACAGATGAGTCTAGATTCTGCCTCTACCATTGTGATCGACGTTCCCTTGTATACAGACGTCCACATGAAAGATATGCTCAGTGCAATTCCTGAATACTACTGGTTCGGGGTAGGATCGATTATGGTATGGGTGGAATATCTTTGACTGCTCGCAGAGACATAGTGGTCGTTGATAATGAAGCTATGAATGCTGAAAGGTATATAAGGAACATTCTTGAAGAGAATTAGTGCCATTTGTCCCATACATTGGTGAAAATTTCATTTTTATGAACGATAATGCCAGACCCCATCGTGAACGCATCGTTCAGGAGTACCTTGAAGAGGTTGAAGTCTCTCGAATGGAATGGCCAGCAAGAAGTCCAGATCTCAATCCGATTGAGCAGGTTTGGGACAACCTCAATAGAGGGCTGAGAAGTTTCAGCTACCCTTAATAACTTAGGGAATCAAACTGGGAGAAATCTGGGAAGGATTATATCAGAACATTTTAATCATCATTTTGAGTATGAACCGTCGTTGCCGAGCTGTAATTAACGCAAGGAAATGGAAATGCCAAGTATAAATCACTTATCAGCGTTCTTGTATTTTTGAAAATCGTTCATTCCCATAAAATTCGGCGGAAATCCTGAATTTTTTTTCCATTTATGTTTCTTGTTTCGTTCAAACCTTCCCGAGAGAACATAAAAATAAGTTATAAAGTCGATGTAGAGTTAACTTTCATCACATTGAGATTTTCAGAATGTGCGTTATTTTTTTGCACAGTGTTTTTGACATGCCAATTCTTTATAGCGATGGTTCGAATTAATAGGAAGGAAATAATATCTGAAATTTCTTATTGTTTGTCGACCACTGGCCTGCGTCATCAATACCACAATCTCGTCCGCGATTCGCCGAGTAAAAGCAAAGAGTACGTGGGCAAAAATCGTTCATACAATCGTACATGGCCAACCGATTTATCTGATTACGAAAAAAAACCAGCCAATTAATAAGAAAGAAGACTGTTGATTTATCTAGAGAAGGTCCATAAATAATGGTAGCCAAGGAGGATAATTTCACCCACATCGTCATTAATAAAACGCTATAAAAAACTGTAATTAATTAATACATAGATTTATTTACGAGCCCGAGCATCTCTTTTGTGCATCGGTTATTATTGTTTCACTTGAAGGTGAAAAAAAGAGCAGGATGGCCTGGAAACATGGCTGCGTATGAGAAGTATTTAATGTCGATGTGCTACATGATTTATTTATTCTTTGTGGAGTGAGATGTCTCATTAATCTCCTATGTTTCTGCTGGACATCGTTGAATATTGGCAACCCTGAGGTCAGACAGTAATGATGAAATATTCTAATAATTAAGCGCGAAAAATAAATTTGCACCGGTAAGATGAAACAAAGTTGGAATCATACGTTTGAATACGCATAATTGGCCAAGAAAACTGATAGATAACTAAGTTATCTATTAGGCTTTGATTTAAAATTTTATGACTTTGTTCCTTGAAAGTGAGAGTGATTAAAGTAGACAATCTGAAATATAGGTACTCAACAAGTAGGTAAGGGCAGATTCATACACGATGCAATATCATACACTACAGATATCGAGATATCTGTTGTTAGGCGTACATCAAAGTAACGACTTGAACATGTATACGTAGCTTATCTATGTGTGTGATGGCTCACTAAGTTTGAAAACAGTTGAAGTCAAACGCAAAACTATGGTCAAAACGCTCCAAAAGGAGACACCTCAAGTGATTTGGCTCCGCAAGAATAATTTTCGAACCTCAATTGAACTCATTTTTAGCGATTAGAAGCTGTTTTTTAGATTATCAGTACTCTTTCATTGAAAGATAATCAGTTCGTGAATAATATGAGAATATTGATAAATATGTTTGGTTTTGTTCAAGAATATTTTTAGTTCATTTTCTCATGAAAGATAGATTCATACAGCCGTAAGCGGGGTACATTCATACTGCATGAATGTGCTCCACTTTTTCATTTTAGTTTTTGGAACTGAATTGATATCGCAAAATCTTGTTCTATAGAAGAAGTATGGCCCAGAAAGAAATTACAAGAAAAAGAAAACAAGAAGTGGAGAGGTGGAGGAACAAGCCATGTTGAAAGCTGTCAATGAAAGTTTGAAAAACAAACACTCTTTACTGAAAAAACCTCCGAATAATGCGGAAACACTACATAGTCGTATAAAAAATTACGCAAAACAAAAGATCTTGATTGCTAAAAATGGTCTATTTGAATCGGAATTTGCATGCATGAAAGTGCCGCGCATGTGATGTACAGGGTATCCCATTTTGGGCACTTTTACGGGATATCTCCGTTATTTTTAACGTTAGTGGGATGCGGTTTTCGCGACAGTGTGCTACTTTTTTGTGAAACTAAAGATGGCGCAATCAGTTTTTGCATAGCTCTCTTAGTTTTGGCTATACAGGGCGGAAATGAAAAGTATCACTTTTAATCACCTCCCGTATCTCAGTTGTGCTTAAACTTGGAGAAATGGTTGAAACGCATTCCTATAGATTTTTTCCGTAGAATCCAGTGGCGTAGTCAGTTTTTCAATTAAACTTTCGGTTTTGAGTTATTAGGCAAACATATGTTTTTTAAATTGGACACCCTGTATATTATTTTTTATTCTATTGAGCACAATCTCAGCTTTCCAAAAACATATACTTTTATGCATTTATTTTCAAAACCAAGCTCAGAATTCAATATTTTGTAATTCAATTGTGAATAACTAAGTAGTAGGCTCTATGACTGTTTATTAAAAACAAAAAAAATGTCAAAGCTTTGTCGGTGGTTTAAAAGTTTACAGTTCTCTCAGTTTTATTATTTATTATATCATATTAATTATTCAGTGTTAAGTTTTTCTCATTACGGCTGCTTACGAAGAAATATGACATGCTTGTTTGTGATCTAGATATTATGTTAACATTATTTTCGATTTCTAACGAAATCTTGACATTTATTTTTTGTTTTTAATAAACAGTCATAGCCTACTACTTGGTTATTGACAATTTAATTACAAAATCTTGAATTCTGAGCTTGGTTTGAAAATAAATGCATAAAATAATATGTTTTTGAAAAGCTGAGATTGTGCATGATAAGAATAAAAAATAATATACAGGGTGTCCAATTTAAAAACGTATGTTTGCTCAATAACTCAAAAACGGAAAGTTAATTGAAAAACTGACTACGCCACTGGATTCTACGGAAAAAAATCTATAGGAATGCGTTTCAACCATTTCTCCAAGTTTGAGCACAACTGAGATACGGGAGGTGATTAAAAAGTGATACTTTTCATTTCCGCCCTGTAGAGCAAAAACTAAGAGAGCTATGCAAAAACTGATTGCGCCATCTTTAGTTTCACAAAAAAGTAGCAAACTGTCGCGAAAACCGCATCCCGCTAACGTTAAAAATAACGGAGATATCCAGTAAAAGTGCCCAAAATGGGATACCCTGTACATTCATACATTTTTAATTTTTTTTTGTAACGTTCACAGAAAGTCACACAAGAATATTCATAAAAGTCACATATTTCTGATATATGGTCAGATAGTGAGACCATTAGTTTTGATGAATTGATACAAATATCAATATCAGAAAAAATTCTATAGGACAAAATAAGAAAATGTATGAAGCTGCCCCATCTTCCCCTACCTAGTCTGTCGTCAGTCTTACAAATTACATAATTAGATATTTACCTCTAGTCTGTTCACGAAAGTTTGAGCGCATAGAAGGTGGTTGTTTATTTATCTGAAGTTGGCAGTATTTGCTGTCATAACGTAAAATAAAGTCAACGTTGCCAAATGTAACCGGCCTCGACCGATGAGCTTGCGAGGTTAACGAAGAACTCTATGCAATATTGACAACAATGCGTATCAACCTGACAAGAAAATAAACAACATAACCTAAAATTTTAATATACACAGTAGAATATGCCAAATTTTCATGGCCAACCGATTGCTCAACTTTCGTGAACGGATGACTTCTTATGAATATTTCACGATATCGCTCAATTCTATGTCATATTGACATAAGTTTGTCACCCGTTTTTTATCATTATTCCGAACTTCAAACTCAAATCCATTATTGTATCTAACTCTCAAACCTGTCAGTTAAATTATTGAAAGGTGCACTTCTTCTTCAAAAACAAGAGCTGAGAACAGCAAACAGTCACCTTGTTGAAACCCGAAGCTGCAGATAGGCTCAGCAAATTATGCTTCGTAGGGTAAAAGCTATAGTGATTGGCACCTTAAGGGCATGGATACTTTCAGTAGGCGAATTCGGTTCCTTATTTTACTGTAACACCATGGTTATTATTACGGAACTATAGTTGAATGTTGCTATTTTGGTATTACCTTCAAACTTTCAATAAATATCGATTGAATATTCGAGGAGACACCAATTTCGTCGAAAATACATATTTTATAGTCATTGACATTCTTCGATAGTAATTGACAACCAGTATGATAGTCATTGACATAATTTCATCTCACTTTTGCATCAATTTTGATTATGATATCATCCTGCTTTCTCTCACTCATACATTCTCATTATATGGGTCATTGAGACATTCATACTAAAAATAATAGAGAAATAAGAAGGTTTAGACAATTTATTCCATATAAACAAAGAAATAACAAAAAGTATTAGTGATCTTCACATATATACCGATGTGGTAAACTATTGATGCTATCTAGGGTCTTTCATGTGTGCGCCATATTTCAGAATGTTTTATTCTATTTGAGACCTCAGATTATCATTCTGAAAACGGCATCATTAGATATCTGGCGCGAGATTTTGCAATAGTGTCGATAAGTGTATATTATGTTTACTAAAGAATAGCGACTGCACATAATAGCGTACCTATATTTTCCGGTTTTGTTCTGTTTCATAATCGTTAGAAGTTTTGATTGGTTGGAAGTTCCAAGGAATATTTAATTTATGTAAGTGGACCCTTCAATGATTTATATATTAAGGTTAAAGCCTTTGTCAATTACTATATTCGATGTAATATTATTGACACAGTTATTGACAAATGGTTCAAACTTAATACATTAATCATTGTATAACGTTTACTTATACATCCATTAAAATTCCTTGGAACCTTCCAAAGAATAGAAAACATCTAACGAATATGAAACATACAAAATCGAAAAATAAACGCAATATACACTTATTGACACTACTGCAAAATCTCACGCCAAATATCTAATGATGCCGTTTTCAGGATGATAACCTGAGGAAATTGAACTTGACCCAAATAGAAATAAAACGATGATGAAAAAACCTTAGATAGCACCTATATAAACAATGAAAGCAGAGAAAAATATTAATTGATTAAATTCAACCAATATTAAACCCATACTTCGGAACTAATCCCGTCAACGCAGAAAGAACATGCATGGTAGTAATATCAAACGGAGCATCCATAGATAGCTATTTCGCCTATTTGGGGCTCATCAGTATGGAGGAGCTCAGTCTGAAAGACATTCTAGGTTCCCTTACTTGAAGAAATGTCGCCCAGCTCTGAGCTTTGTGCGTTGACGGGATCAGTTCCGAAGTATGGTTTAATATTGTTGATTTTAATCAATTAATATTATTCTCTGCTTTCATTGTTTATTATACCTGCGTTCCTATTAACGCGCTAATTTTCTTTCGTACTATTATCACCACGTCTGGTTTATGACGATTAATCGAGCGTTTCCACTTCATCGACTGAAGGTAGAATCCACAAAGTTGGACTGCCACCAGTTTGTATGAAAAACGGATAAACATCTCGCGACTTCGTTCAATGGTCATGCATCGGAGGTATGTGTTCGTAAGGATCCCAGGAGATGGCGTCTTGTTTCTGTTATACTCAGAGCTGGGCGACATTTCTTCAAGTAAGGGAACCTAGAATGCTTTCAGACTGAGCTCCTCCATACTGATGAGCCCCAAATAGGGCGAAATAGCTATCTATGGATGCTCCGTTTGATATTACTACCATGCATGTTCTTTCTGCGTGACGGGATTAGTTCCGAAGTATGGGTTAATATTGGTTGATTTTAATCAATTAAATTATTCTCTGCTTTCATTGTTTATAATATACTGCGTTCCTATTAACGCGCTAATTTTCTTTCGTACTATAGCACCTATAGTTCATTAAATCGGCATATATGTGCACAGTGTCAATCACTATCACTGTTATTATTGGTAGATCAAATATGAATTATCAATATTTCGATACGAAACAGCGAGCAAAATGTTTTCATTTCACGTCCCTTTTTTCCAATTATTTCATGAAACATTCAACAAACCATTTCTATATGTTTTATCTTAAATCTTCGTAAGTCATCCTCATATCAAATCGTTCTATCAGCTATAATTTATATCCAATGACAGATTTGATATTATTCTGTCTAATGACCAGGTTGTGCAATTTATCATCCCAAGAGTTGCAAATGACCGTGTACTGAGGATGGTTGTCAACTCCAAGAGTGGACATCTTGATAAAGATAACGGACCTGAATGTTATTATTACCATCATCATTAGCCGGTCGCCTGGCCTTCTGGACCATGGAATGGTACAAATTGGCAATTAGTGTTATTCTATGATCGGTAAATCTAAAGATTGTCGCACATGTTGGATTTCTGTAATTGTTGGAAATGAAATGCGGTCGCTACCATTCCAATTTTAAAGGTTTTCCAATAAGAGGTCAAATGACCACCACGACCACGATTACAGGACCATATCCTTTTGATGAAATTTCCATAACCAAATCGCAAAGTGGCTGCTTTATGCCTTCGACAGCCTCACGATTTTCATCTTCGAGGTCTTGAATCGACGCTTCTCTTTCACGTGGCCCCAAAGGAAGAAGTCGCAAGGTGTTGAATCACAATATCTCGGTGGCCAATTCACCGTAACTGTTTGCTCCAGCCTCGTTTTCGAAAAAGAAAGGTCTAATGACTCCGACAGACCATAAACCGCGCCAAACAGTCACACGTTGAGGATAGAGAGGCTTTGCAACAATAACTCTTGGGTTTTCCGAGCCCTAGATGCGACAATTCTGCTTGTTGACGAAGCCACCGAGGTGGAAATCATTTTCATGCATTTCAACGACACAAACAGCGAAGACACGACGTTGTTGAGGATAGGCCGGCTTGAGTTCCTGTGTTAACTGAACTTCATGAACCTTAAGACCCAAATCTTTATACAAATGACGTTTGTGGGATGCCTAATTCCAAAGAACGACGAGGAATAGACAAACACTTTCGGCTACAGCAGCAATATTCTCGGCTGTTCTCGAGCGACGTGCACGGGTTTTATTCTTCTTCTAACTTGACCCAACGGCTCCAATTTTTTCACCAATTTCTTTATTGCGGTCGAAGAGGTGCTTCACGACGACCCAAAAATGTTCGAGTTTTACGAACCGTCTCTGCCAAATTTTCACCATTTTTATAGAAAATTTTAATGATTTCAATGCGTTCTTGAAGCATGTATCTTTCATTTTCATTGATGGCGTAGTTTCTACTTGTCAAATGTCAATAAATGACAGCTTGAAACGTAACATCTACTGAAATAGCGAGCTCATCGAAATAACACCTCTTATTGGAAAACCCTTTAGAACAGAATCAGCCTATCTTTCATAGATTTTGAGTTATGAAGGAAAATGAAGAAATAGTCATTTTCAATATTGCTGAACTAACTCGTTTATTTGAACTCGTATTCAAAATCCGTTGTTACATTCTACAGGTTTTTCGAGTGTGATTGGAATATAATATGATTTATTATTTTATATGAGGTATCATCGAGAAATGGGAAGGATTTTTGATTCTTCAAATGTAAACTTTAGTCATAAATTCTTTCATCGGGCTAAAAATCGTTTGCTGAGTTCAAAAATGTGTAACACGTCTTCATTTACCTGAATTCTACACACGAAAAAGATGTGATACTTTATTTTGTTTTTTGATTCACTGAAGAATTATTTCTGCTATAGTTCACATTTGAAAATGAATAAACGTTTTCATTTCTCTAAAATTGCTGTACAAAAAAAATAAATCATAGTGTTTTCGAATTACCTCAAACAAGTGCCTGTAAATCAGCGGATTAAAGGTTGACGCGCACTTGGACGAGACGAGACGAGACGAAGCGAAGCGAAGAGTTGTTATCCGCAGGCACGATTTGCACTGAATCAAACGATTCTGATCTTCGCTTCGCGCCTCCCAAGTGAGCGTCTACCTATTTGATTCAGTGCAAATCGTGCCTGAGGAAAACAACTTTTCGCTTCGTCTCGTCCAAGTGAGCGTCAACCTTTAGAGTACGAGTTCGAACAAAATATTTTCTCAGCTTCCATTCAGAACTCAATATCCATGAAAGATAATCTAGATCTCTTTTCATATTCAAATTTTTCAAGCTGTCATAGTTCTCGAGATCCCTTCAGTAGACAACGAATTTGCCCTACTTCTATTTCCATTGCCAACTTGAACTTAAGCACCTTACTCAGTAAACAGCTATAAAAGACTCATAAAAACTTACTCACCTACTTTTTAATTGTAATATACACAGTTGTATCTATACATTTCGGTATTGTGCATCAAATATATTGATGACACTGTTGTTAATTAGTATGATATTCCACTTTTCGATATATACTTCTTACAATGGTTCTTCCTTTTCGGTGACAGCTGAAACTCGAAATTGCTAGTAGACGGTCCTGTAACTTCCTTGGAATGATTATTAATCACGATCTTCCATTTCAAGTTACGTTTTTTCGAACATTTGGTTGGTGAGTACCTCCTTCCAACCTGGGACAAACTTCAGCTCGATAAACCGAGAAGTCTGTATTTACAATTGGAGTTCTTCTCCTAGCAGATGCGTGAATGAAGTTCCTGAAACGTCTAAAGCCTGGCGTACCTGAATAAAATAAAAGTACTGAATTCGAATGATTTTTACATGGAATGGTCTATCTAAAGTCATTTGAACAACCATTTCTGAGCGTACGCAAAAATGCTAAATGTTTTCCAATAAGAGGTTTAATTTTGATATTAAAACAAATGCCATTTTTCAATATAAATGATAGCATGTTTATTTCAGTATAAAGAAGAAGTTATGCTGTTAATAGTGGAAAATAACATCAGACAAATGACCACCACGACGACGCTTACAGGACCATATTTTATCAATGAAATTTTCCATAACCAAATCGCAAAATGGCTTCCCTATGTCCTCGATAGCCTCACGAATTCCATCTTTCACCGTAACTGTTGCTCCAACCTGATTTTCGAAAAAGTAAGGTCCGATGACTCCGCCGGACTATAACCGCACCAAACAGTCACATGTTGAGGATAGAGAGGCTTTTCACCAATAACTCTTGGGTTTTTTGAGCCCCACATGCGACAATTTTGCTTGTTGACGAAGCCACCGAGGTGGAAATGGGCCTCATCACTCAAGATCTCAAGATTTTTCGATGGAATTCCGGATCATTTTCATGCATTTTAACGACCCAATCTGCAAAGGCACGACGTTGTTGATGATCGGCTGGCTTGAGTTCTTGTGTTAACTAAATTTTATAAGCCTTAAGACTAAAATCTTTATGCAAAATAAGGTGTAATGACGTTTGTGGAATGTCTAATTCCAAAGAACGATGAGGAATGGACAAACCTGGGTTTTCTTCAATCCTTTCAATGTGTGCTATAGTTCCATTTTTATTAATGGCATAGTTTTTACTTGTCAAATATCAAAAAATGACAGTTTTGAACGAGACATCTTGCGAAATAGCGGGCTAATCAAAATAACACCTCTTATGGGAAAACCCTTGACGTTATCATTGCAAACTGCGATAAAATGAGAACAATCTCTTGGGTATTTTATAACATAGGATATGCTACGGTATATACTTCCACTTAAGATAAGCGATTTTAATCCTATAAGCGAGTTCCAATGACCGAAACCTAGGGTTTGGGGAGTGTTAAGTTTAACACCTGCAAGATTTGAGCCGTCCTGTGGGCTTCAAAAGACCAATATAAGGCAACTGGTCAACAATGGTAGTTGAATAACAGAATTACCCTCTGGAGAAAATGCCCTGGACACACTTAGTCCAGAAAATTCTTGATGATTTCATCTACCTGTAGCGAAAAGCCCTTGAAGCTGTCACGAGCTGAGCTTCGGGTGATGGTGGGACTGCTGACAGGGTACAAGCATCATTTATACCGCATGGCAAAGTCAGCAGATCAAAGTCGCAGGCTTTGTGATTTATTAGAAGTAGAAACAGCTGAACACTTGGTATGCGAGTGGCTCTGGAATGGTAAGTTCTAGAGTACGGTCTCAACAAACTGAAGGTACCCGAGTTAAACCTGGCAGTAAAATGCAACCCATAATGATGATGAAATTAAGGAATAGGAATACTGAGTCACTGCAAGTATGGTCAGGGCATGTTTGGATCTGGCATTGGACATGACAGCATGCAGGACGTCACACAAAACGCAACAGCTAAACAAAAAGAACAGAGTAGGCAAACAACAGCAGTGCCACCCCCACAAAAAGAGCTAGGATCTTCAACCAGCGTTCACTTAAGCAGAAGCACGAAATAGACAAGTTGTATGAATGAAATGATAATGCGCAGGCGCAACTACTATGTAATAACAAACATAGGTCAAGAACCAACTGGATACAGTAAACGGTTATTCAATGAATTCAAGTCATGTTTTCATGAAAGTAATAAAACGAGATGTAACTGGTTGCTGACCTTTTAATTTTGGGTTACCTGATATTCGGGAATCAAGGAAAAGAAGAGGCCAATATACTTGCCAAAGATGGCACACGAATGTCACTCATTGACCCAGAACTCTTCTGTGGTATGGGTAAATGTACCTATAAGAAGAAGTTCTTGAAGAAGGAGAAAGCCGAAAGGGAAAAACTCTGGCGGAATCTACCAGGGATGAATAATTCCACTAAGTTCCCATCGGAACTTCGAACCAGCAAGATCCTAAAGGTATCTGGAAACGATCATACCTCCTTAATGGCTTCCTTACAGACATTGCCGCCTCAGAAAGCACCTATTAAAGATGGGATTGTTGGACACTGACTGGTGTAGGTTCTGGGGAAAAGGAAGAAACCTCCATTTACTTAATAGGAATGCTTTGCCATTGCGAACCTAAGGAAAGAACACCTTAGGAGAGGAACTTGTAGCAGTGAGGAATTAGCCTCGTTGAAGTTTTCACAGATATTGGATTTCATCAGATATTTTTATAACTTCAAGGCGAGCTGTGAAGGGTGTTGTGAAAACAGCTCTGTAAAGGGGCACAATAGACTTTGAGGTCGCAGTGAACTGCCGCTGTAAGACTTTTCATATCTATAACTATAATTGGTTGCTAAATTCGAAGCTACTGGTTTAGTTCGAAACAAAAAGGGTGTATGGAAGACTAGAAGCGAGGACCGTGACTGTCTTAGGTCATGTATCAATGGATCCGACTTTGTCTTCTTATCTATCTAGCAAATTGTCTGACATATCGCTTATTTACCTGAATAATTAGTCGAATCACTGGAATGATCACTTCGTACGTAATCCTCTTCGTCCGAGAAATTTCTAGAGGACAAGTTGAACATGGATGGACGAAGGGTACTGGATTCGTCTGGTACTGCTAATACCGTAGCATCCTCGTAATTTGTGGTCGCTGTTTCCACCATGAATGATTGTTTCGTTTGGGAAGTTGATCTATGTGGAGATCGGTAATGATACTCTTGAAGTTTCCTCTACTATAGGGGTGAAGGTGGTTTTGTTCAATGTGTAATGTATACCTGAAATTGTTATAAAGAGCAAGTACATAAAATTATAGAGGACTAGCGACCCGCCCCAGCTTCGCACGGTACGACATCACATTAAAAACCTCAAAAATAACAGTACTTCTCCACTATTTAATGGATGTTATTATACATATAAACCTTCCTCTTGAATCACTCTATCTATTGAAAAAACGCATCAAAATCCGTTGCGTAGTTTCAAAGATTTGAGCATACAAAGGGACATAGGGACAGAGAAAGCGACTTTGTTTTATACTATGTAATGATAGTGATTTTCCCACGTTGAATAGTAAACAAACTAAGTGTAGGTGTTATAATTTCGGTGATGAACTGATTACCTATCCGTTTCTTCGTCTAAGATGAGTATTAACTTATCACCATGATTGATTACTGAGCAAAGTTCGTATAAATGTCTATCTAATTACCTCCTCAAGTTTAGCTAGTTATGTAGTACTATATCAATTCTGTGGTGTAGGTAATTAGATTTTATCTGTATGTAATGTAACAGTTAGTTGAATAAAAAATCGTATACAAATCAGATCAATAGTTTTGGCGTAATGTGATTCTAGACAGAGTTTTAGTGTTGTAAATAGGTAGCTGATATATTTTCCCGAAGTGAAAAGTAGTCTGAATTTGGTACCTTCCTACCCTATAAGTTAAGTAGTGTGATGGAATGTCGCTAAGTTTCGATCCAAGTAAAACTGTTAAATAAAGATAGTTGCATCAAAATTTTATCATGAATTCCCTAAATTATGGCGCCTACCGACCCTCTAAGTTAGAAAAGTGATCAAATACTGACTTGACGTCTTAGTAACACTCAGTTAAAAAAAAAACATCAAAATCATTTCAGTAGCTATGGCGTCATGCGCTTCTTGACAGGATCACGCTAGATTTTCGCGGGAACGAGGTATTTTCCCGCCGTAAAAAGAAGCCTGTGTCCGTGCCTAGGATCCTATCTTTATATCAACCAAGTCTTATAAAAATCTGTTCAGACGTTAAGGCGTGAATGGGGTAAACTTTTAAAACAAACGATTGAAAATCACTATCTTAATTAGTTTTCTGCCTACTGCCTACGCCTTAAGTACGATAGCATGAATATTAATAGCCCATATATTTTTCTAGGTTACTATCAATCACCTAACTAAATTTCATCAAAATCCGTTCAGCCGTTTAGGCATGATAGAGCAAAACTCCCAGCAAAAACCATAAAAAAAATCACTAACTCAATTCAGTTTTCTGCCTACTTCCTACCCCCTAAGTACAATGACGTGATCATTTTGATCTTATATCCCTTTTAGGTAACCATCTATTACCTTACTAAATTTCATCAAAATCTGTTCAGCCGTTTAGACGTGAAAGAGCAAAAGTCCCAACAAAAACGACTAAAAATCACTAACTTAATTTAGTTATCTGCCTACTGCCTACCCCCTACGAACGATGGCGTGATTATTTATAGCCTATGATCATTTCTAGGTTATCATCTATCACCATACCAAAATTCATCAAAATCCGTTCAGCCGTTCAGGCGTGAAAGAGTAACAGACAGACAGAGTTACTTTCGCATTTATAATATTAGTATGGATGTGGTATGCTACAATCGTTGAAAGTCTTGACCCTCTGTCAACTTTCCGAATGTAATATAAACATTTTTCGTATGTGCAATCTTCACTTCCTTCCTTCACTTGACGAAAAAAAAAACCAGAAAAACAAATTTGTTCGAGAGAATACAGGTATCATTAATCAATTGTTTCCAGTCAATAGTGACTGTTGAGAATGATGTAACACTACTGTGAATACTTCTTTTTAACTTCTTCTTCTTACTTGCGAAAGATACATAGATAGAAAAACTGGTTAAAACTATCAACGGTGAGACAGAGTGATCCTTTTTGATAGTCAAGCTGCTCAGGAACTAACTCATATGCCATCGAATCAAATCTAATAATAAGGGAGTACCAAAAGAAGCCAATGAAGAACGCAAGAAAAACAAGCTAGGTCTCTGTAGTCTGGATTCCTGATCAATCATATATGAAAGGAAACGCAGAGGCTAACACATTCATCAGAAGGAAAACGCAAACGCCTTCTCTTGGTCCAGAACCCTTCAGTATGGACAAATGCCGCTATAAGAAAGAGTTTTTGGAAAAAGGTTGTTTTAGTGATCTCTTTCTACCCACGAGCCAAGATGTTTATTAGTGAAGTAGCTCATTCTGAGGTGAAAATTGGATTTCTATGGATGGCTCTGAAGCACTTAAGCTTAGAGAATACATTTACCTTGCAACGGATTGTCTTTCGGACATGGCATATAGTTGTACGCTTCCTTGGTAATAATACCCTCTTGCTCAACATTTCGGGTAGTCAGTCTCCTCTGATTCTTGATGGGCATGGGCGTACCTTGCGTACTGACTGGCCTCGGTTTCACAGCTTTCAAGACGTTGATCGTCTTCTCAAGATCCGGTGACATCTTCGCGATTCTTTGATCAACTTCGGTCACCATGTCGTGTGGAGAGTTTGCAGTGATGGTACGCAAGATCAGTTCTTCGCCAGATTTGGGTTCCGTGAGCGGCTCGCAGGCGAAACTCAGTTTGGAGTTGAGGAACTCGTCCATTGGTGTGTAACAGTTGACTTTCAGTGAGTTCATACTGGTAGCTTCGGTTAGCATTTGGGTTGGTTCGGGTTTGATGCTTGGCGATGGTGATTTCTTCTCAGCCTGAAAGATAAATCATTTTTAACAAACTTATAGGATGCACTGACGTGAAGTCAGCATTTTTTGTAATCTTTATGTTTCTGGAAAAGTGATAGTCTAAAATTGAACCATTGTCTCCTTAAATTTTTTTTAAATAAAATTATATTCTGAGATTTAGATCAATGTTCGGTGTGTTCCTTCAAAATTAACAAGTTTGCAGATGTGTTCATTCATTATCCCCTTAGAAAACCTGAGGTGCTTGATTCAATTTTTTCTATTTTCAACTCTCATGTAAGACCATTCCTATCAAGAACACAATCAGATTAACATACGTACTTTTTAAAAAATACATGGATGAGATCAATATCTGGCACACTCGAATTTTTGAAAGTATATTACGCTTTCTCCACTGAAAATATGAACTATATATATATATATATGAAAATATGAACTATATATATATGAAATTTTTTTTGTCGTCAAGGATTCGCCACCAATATATATATATATATATTTTTTTTGAATTGAGAGCTAACAAAATACAATACATGAAATAAAAAAGTCCCTAGCTGAGGTTGGTGCAAAACGGGGTACCATACTATTCTGTCGTATGATACCAGAGCACAGGGCAAAACCTCTGTAGAAAAAACCCTGCCTCGCTGTCCTTACAAAATTGAAACTTAAAACTATTCGAATAAATACCTTCAATATTTAGATACAAAATACGCAATTCTTGCTCTTAGGCCAGGAGGGTGTTTTAAAACCAAGTCTGGCGTTCCAAGTGATGATTTTCTAATCTTCTGTTCTTCTAAGACCGCTACAGAGGACCCTACTGAAGGGTAATCATCTCCCATAAGATTTAAATAGTGGTATTTCATCCTAAATATCAAATTTAATTTCGGATAATGATAAAAACGTGTGACAAACTCATGTCAAAATGCTCTAGTAAAGCTCGATTCAGCATCGT
This sequence comes from Propylea japonica, assembly GCA_013421045.1. Taxonomy (NCBI): domain Eukaryota; kingdom Metazoa; phylum Arthropoda; class Insecta; order Coleoptera; family Coccinellidae; genus Propylea; species Propylea japonica. Next base: position 16,263,597 of record CM024240.1, on the reverse strand, counting down.
GAGCTCCTCTTATATTAATCTTGAAAGTATTAACTTCATGGGTATCGACTTGAGCGTAGAAAGAGTGTGATTTCTCACACCCGCTAGCGATCGGCTATCACACTCTCTGCTAAGGGGAACATTCACTCATCCCGGTTAGCAAGCATCAGAGGGATTGAGCTCTGAAGTGTTCGGTGTACTTCGGTGTACTCTCCTGGGTCCAGGGTTGTTCGTACTTCGTTGCTTGGTCCTGAATTTCTCGGTTGATGTCCTGGTAGCGGTCAGGCAAGTTTTCCTCCATGGTTGTTTCTGGTGTCCATCTTGACCTACAAACTTCCTTACCGTTCTAGGAGTACCGAGAAGTACTGCTTTTCGCATTACTTTGTAAAGGTTTTCATTCAAATCTAGCTTCTTAAGGTTAGACTCGAGGCTCTTAGGAATAATTCTTGTGGTTGATATGAGAATGGAATGGTTCTGGTATTATTATTATTTGAATTTGGGTCGTTATGGCTAGGCCAGCCACCAAGCAATCGCGGTTCAAGATTGGGAACAAAAGAGGAAGACCAAATCCTGGCAAATGGTCGAAAGACAAAGACAGGCTCTCATAATAGAGGCACTCTAATGTCTCTTGCCAGTGTTTTATCTTTATAATTTTCTACTCAATTTTATGACCATTGTCTGGAATTTCAAAATCTCACCTCATCATGTTGGTCACTATTTTTTCTTCCTCTTCCTTCTTTACCTCATGAATCTGTACCGACTGAACCTCTTCGAAATTAGTGACAGCTATTTCTTTTTCGCAGTTGCTTGGACTCCTGTTTCAAACTCTTCTCATATTCCTGAAAGTCTTCTTCAACGCCAAAAAAACGCAATGGAATTCGTTTGAGCGCCAGTTTCTCTATCACAACTCATGTGGTTCATCTTTATCGTACATCACTAGAGCTATATCACTAGCCCTACAAGTCAGCTTTTTGGTCTGAGACAAGGGCAGCAAATACTGAAGAGGGTAAGCCGTTCCGAAGGACGATGAAATCTGCTGTTGGTGATTTTTTCATTGGTAGACATTTCGGGAGTACCTCTGTCATTTTGAATGACATGTTTGATGTACGTTGATTAAATCATAGATTTTGATGCGCTGTTTTTCTATATGAAAAAAAATCAATGCATTACCAAAATATAAAACTGATAGAATGTTATGAAGCTGGTAGTTGACAAGCACACTAAAGCCAAATTTTACAACGTTCCGATCACGTTAATTGAATAAATAATAGCAGCGAGCGTATAATGATAGTGTGGATATTTGACAAAATCAATATGTTGAAAATTTTGATTATTTTATATTTACTACCTATAGTCCGTTCACGAAAGGTTGAGCACATAGTAGGCGTTTCTTTATTTATCTGAAGTTGGCAGTAGTTACTGTCATGAAGTAAAATTAAGTCAACGTTGCCGAATGTACTCGGCCTCGTCTGACGAGCTTGCGAGATTTCAGAGAACTCTATGCAATATTGACAACAGTGCGTATCAATCTAACATGAAAATAAAGAACATAACCTAGAATTTTAAAAAACACAGTGGAATATGCAAATTTCCATGGCCAACCGACGGCTCAAACTTTCGTGACGGAGTATACAGGAGGATTGCAAAACTTTTGAAGTGAGTGTAGTAAAGATCAGTATTATGACAATGACTACTAACTAAAGTGTATTGTTAGAGGTATAGATCTTTAAATTGCAATAAAACAACAATTGGTTATTCGATTGACATTCTATTTATCCGGAAGTTAATATTGTGGCATTAAATTTCAAATATTATTTCTGGCATATGACCGCCACGGCTGGCTCGGATGTAGTCCAATCTGGACGTCCAATTTTCGATGACATTTTCCACCATTTGTGGCCGTATATCGGCAATTACGCGGCGAATGTTGTCTTTTAAATGGTCAAGCGTTTGTGGCATAGACAAATGCACAAGATCTTGGAGGCCAATTCACAGGTCCAAAACGTGAAATTATGCGGTCACCAAACATGTCTTTCAATAAATCGATTGTGGCACGAGCTGTGTGACATATTGCGCCGTCTTGTTGGACCACAGCTCCTGGTCATCATGGTTGTTCAATTGAGGAATGAAAAGTTAGTAATCATGGCTTTATACCGATCACCATTGACTGTAACGTTCTGGCCATCATCGTTTTTGAAGAGTACGGGCCAATGATTCCACCTACCCATAAAGCGCACCAAACAGTCAGTTTTTCTGGATGTAACGATGTTTCGACATACACTTGAGGATTAGCTTCACTCCAAATGCGACAGTTTTGTTTGTTGACTCAGCTATACAACTAGAAGTGCGCTTCATCGCTGAACAAGATTCGCTTATGAAAATCGGGAACAACGACTATCTCGTTTTGGGTCCATTCGAAGAATCTACGCCTTGCTTGATGATCGTTTTGGCTTCAATTCTTGCATGATTTGGATTTTGTATGCACGCAAACCAAGATCCTACCGCAAAATCTTCCATAAAGTGGATGTACACAGATCCAATTCTTGCTGTATGGCGGATGGACTCATTTGGGTCTTTCTCAATGCTACGCTCTACAGTTATAATAGCTTCTTCTGTACGGCATCTCTGGGGATGAAAGTTATCAATAAGAGTAAACGTGGTGCAAAAACGTTCCATGGTTAATCCAATTAACTGCTCTGATGGACGATTTTGTCGACTATAAAATTGACGTAGTGCGCGATACGTATTCACACAGAACCATTATTTTCGAAATAAAATGGCACTATTTGCAAGCGTTGTTCAGGCGTGAGTCTATTTATGATGAATTGCCAAACCAAACTCAGAATATAAATCACTGGACAGCTGTTAAATCGGTCGCCATCTTGAACAGTAATGCCAGTTCTATACCTCGAAAATAATACCCTATACTACTGCTACTTTATCCCATATCATATTTAAATCATGAGTGAACAAGTAACGTATTACTGCATCTTGGACTGCTATCCACACTTTCAGTATTATTTTCACAAATTTATATAAACTAATCTATAAAACTCAGACCAAACTGAGTGGAAAGATCACATCCCAGCTGAATAATTTCCAGACGATCGGTGATAAAAATGCGTTACGAAAAAATAATTGAAACAACAGCGGGTGATTCACTGGTGAAATTAACATTTTCATGGATTCAGGTGTGTCAATACTACAATATCATTTTTATTATGCACATCGCTAATACGTTGGGACACTATAGGTGATAAATATTGAAAAAGTTTCTTCTATTTGTTTTCGAGTGCGGTAGGTTCAATGAATTAATATACAGGATGCTCCGAATGAATTATGCATGAAAGAAATCCATATCAAGTCGAATGAATTATGTAATGGATTTTCGCATCAGAATTTCATTTCAGCTTATTTTTTTGATTTAGATTTGATCGATGATTGCAGTTTAACTGTTTAAAATTAGTTTTTGAATCGAATCTTGTTATGGAAATATGAAGATTCTTCTTTTCAATATTTTTTTTAATTGAATTTCTATGGTTTTGATGATCCGATCCTATTGAAATTTTTCATGAAAATTAAGTATATTATTCTTTATTCCACTGAATGCATTTCATTCGAATCGTATGAAGTATGAACTTTTTTTCCTTTTTATACTATGGCCACAAAATTTTGCATGGGCCTTACTATGAGCATTTTGTAGGTATGTGTCCGCAAAAATTTCATATCGAACGCTTTTTTTGTCTGTGATATTAAGTTGCAAAAATTTTAGATGTCCATATTTTATGGAAGAACCTATACGATTTTGCTGGTTAACGAACTTACCGCAGCATTTGGGACCGAACTCACCCTGAAAAGTTCAAGTCTTCAGAACATCCTTTCGAAAGTTATCTTGCTTACGGCCGACAGGATTGTATTTCACCACAGATTTCATTAGAGAGTTGAACCCTATCGTTTGAGACAATTTTTGACTCTAAATTCGAAAATTACAGGCATTTGGACAAAACGATACAGCACGAGCGCTCATAAAGCGCCATAAAGATCTTTTTCAGTGCTCGTTTTCGGAGAGATTGACCTCTCAAAAGTTTTTCCCGATACCACCTGGTAAAAACCGTACCTATATATATCTAGTGCCCTCTATGAGCTTATGGCAAAAAAACAAATTCACTGGGTATATTAAATTCCAAATCATATTCGTATAAAATTTCATCACAACGTTGCCAGTAGTTTTGGTGAAATTATAAAAAGATATGTAAAATGTTTTATCTCTAACGACTTTTATCTTGAATTCGGATGACATCACGAAATATTTTTTACCAAACAACCCCACATTATTTTTCAGTTACTATTCTAAAGACAAAGTGCCAGTTGCAGGAACGTCCATTAAAATTTTAAGGTCCATTAAACCCTTAATCCTCCATTATAACAATTTTAATGGACGTTCCTGCAACTGAGCATAAATCACCTTCTTTGAAACGCCATAATAAACAGAAATAATAAAAAAAATTTAATTGCGATGAAGTGCTCCTGCGTAAATTTTTACACTTAGGTATTTATCAGGAGCAAATTGGTTTTGAAAAAATTGTTGCCTAACAGTAAAACTAAAAAGGAAATAATTGAAAAGGAGAAAGTAACGTTCGGTTCCGGTGTCTATATCAGATACCAACTTCAGACAAACTTGTAAAATCTTCAGATTTGTGTGTTTCTTCATTTGCGGTATAATTGACTGCAAATGAAAAATGAATTAACTGCAAAAGTTTTCGCAGGAGCATTTCATCTGAATTAAAATTTTCAATTATTTCTGTTTCAGAGACTGGGAGTGAAAACCTATTAAGTTTTTTAGAAACGCAGAATCCTCTCAAGTTATTTCAATCGATATTAAATAAGCATGTCTGGTAGTAGTCCTCCTTCAATGAAAAAACTGATGCTAGCAGACTAAGAAACAGCAAATATTTACTCAAATGATTTCCAGAAATCAATATCCGAACGAATTGCAGTAGACCAAGCAAAATATCGAAAAAGTCTTCTGTAATTTCGACGAGTATCGCCTTGTATATTTCGACGAGGTTCGAAAACGCGAATTAATATATCGTGGCGGCACTTGTTCAACAAGAGACGATCATTAAACGTGGTATTAGCATCCCCTTGCATCCCACAAACGCCTCATTTCATGAATCATGTCCATCATGTCTTGAACTCTCACTTCGAGTGGGTGGATGAAGAGATGTGTTACCTCAGAAAAACTGCATTCGGTTACAGAGAATGTGGCATAATGGAGGAACGTTTTTGAAATAACGATACCTCCGCTGTTTATGACTATCCGATTCAACTGGATTTTTTTCCGAATGAAGGCTGTTATACTGAATTTTCATGCAAAATTTCGTGGCCATGGTCTCAACAGAACCATAAAAAATTCAATTGGAATATTGCTGCGCAAAAAAATTAACGCACATTCTGAAAATCTCAATTTTATTGAAAGTTAACTCTACATTGACTTTATTACTTATTTTTTATGTTCTCTCGGGAAGGTTTTGAACGACACATTAAATGGAATAAAAATTCAGGATTTCACCGAATCTTAAGTGAAAAAAGAGAAATGAACAATTTTCAATACTGGAATGCTGATAAGTGATTTAATACTTGTTATTTCCACCCCTTGCGTTAATTACAGCTATCCTAATCCTTCCTAGATTTCTCCGAGTTGGATTCCTAAGTCATTAAGAGTAGCTGGATGATTTTCTGAACTTCTCAGCCTTCTATTGAGGTTGTTTCAAACCTGCTCAATCGGATTGTGATCTGGAATTCTTGCCGGCCATTCCATTCGAGAGACTTCAACCTCTTCAAGGTACTCCTGAACGATGCGCGCATGATGGGGTCTGGCATTATCGTCCATAAAAATGAAATTTTCACCAATGTATGGGAGAGGGGCACTACATGCTCTTCAAGAATATTCCTTATATACCTATCAGCATTCATAGCTCCATTATCAACGACCACTAGGTCTATGCGAGCAGTCAAAGATATTCCATCCCATACCATAATCGATTCTCCCCCGAGCATATCTTTCATGTGGACGTCTGTATACAAGGGAACATCGATCACAATGATAAAGGCAGAATCTAGACTCATCTGTGAAGATAACTCTTTCCCAATCAGCCTCTTCCCAATGGATATGCTCTCTCGCAAAATCCAAACGCGCCTTCGATGGACCCACGCCCACGAGGCCTTAAATCATATTTTCTGAGGCGATTTTTATTTTCTGAGTGCTAATTTGCACCACATGAGTTTACTCAAGCTGATTTTGAGTAAGGTGAGCGGTTTCAAACCGTTGTCTCAACGAAGAAACTCTCAAGTAACGTTCTTGAATGGCAGTTGTTACCCGTGGTCTACTCTGTCCTGGTCTTCGGACATTCATACTTGTCTCCCTGAATCGCTGCAACATTCTGGACATACTTGTATGGAAAACTCCATACCTTTCTGCAATTCTTGTGCATGTCCACCCTTCTTCTCGCAAAACTACCGCTTGGGCACATTCCTCTTGGGTCAAATTGCGTATTTCGCGTTGCATTGCGATCGATAGTAGAAAATCAAACGAAAGAAAAACTATTGATCACTAGAATTGATCGAGAACAACTAATTTCAGAATGGAGCCAATACTTTCAAAATCTGATAATCTCATCTTTTTTTATTCCTGCTGGGACAAAAAAAATCGGTATTGAAGAAAAACGTTGAAAGTGGATAACATATGCATGCTTACCTAATTCTGATTAAAATAATTATCATTGAAAACACCTTCAGTTGTAGAATAAATTTGAGATTTCCATAATGTTCGTTAATTTTTTTGCGCTGTGTATATTCAGCATTAATCTCAAATGCTTCACCATCGAACGAGCGCTCAAAAGCTCCTGCTCAGAGCTTTTCTTATTTTCTTCGATGAAAACATGCACGATGTGATGATTCTTATCTGACATTGATCACTGAAATGAAACACGTTTCTTCCTAGTTGAAATTAGTGATATGACAGCGCTTAAATCATTTCGCGATGGAATCAAATATACAAGAATGTTGTAGTGTTAATCATTTAATGAAATATGAATTAGCCGTTTTATAAATTTATTTATGACTTGTGAAACCGAATGATGGTGATATCGTGTAATCGGGTATCTTGTTTCGCATTAAAGATTGCAAATTTGATTTATAGAGGACAAGATTTCACTCTAAGATTTATATGTGTTGATACTTCAATGTATAAGTGTGGTGAAAAAATATTTTTTCCATAATCGAGAAGAAATAACTTCTTTCTGATTCAGAAGCTCTCTAAAATTGTTTTGAATAGAAATAGAGGTGTTGGATTGGTCTCAAACGAAGGAGGGGTTCATGGAAATTCAGTCGCCATGATTCGCTAGACGGGTGAGGAGCGTTCGTTCTGTGTGCGCGCTTTTTACCAAAATCAACATTTGTTTGATGAAGCCCATTTCAACGGCTATGTAAACCAACATAATGGCCGGTATTGTTTTTCAGAAAAACACGAAGAGAAACATGAAACTCAATTGCATAGTCTGAAGGTCACAGTTTGGTGTGCAATACACGCACAAAGCATTATTGGCCCGTACTTTTTCGAAGACGGACGCGGTCGAGCAGTAACAGTGGATTCTGACCGTTATGTGGAGATGTTGAATTTTTTTGAATCAACCTTTCAAGACTTCGATGGATACAATCGGGACACTTGGTTTCAGCATAACGGGGCCACTTTTCACACTTAAAATCTAGACGCTGAAAAAAGCCATTGTCCGGAAGTTGGCTGACATACCGGGAAGTTACGTTCAGGCAACTTCGCTTGTTGAACGTCTCAAGGCCATCGTCACAGTCATAGGTGGTCATATCGAGCCAAAGTGAATAGATTATGAAAATTTGATTATTTCCACATGTTTTGACATAATGGGTCGATTACATTGAAATACTTTAAAAGCTGCTACTGGGCTAATTTAGTAGCTGATTGTAAATTCGCTCAGTGTAATCGTGTTCACAAGAGATTAATCTCATTGTAAAAAAGCGGCGTTTAAAGTTGAAAACTGAGCTACTTCACACGCTAAATCGCTGGCGTTTTGGCTTGTTGGCATGTAAACAAGCCTTGTATTATCACAGTTGCTACTAAACAATCTGTGAGTTCTCATCTACTCGGAAGTTCCCGTTCTTAAATTTGGAAACGTATTTGACATTCATCTCAGATCCTTGACAACGATACGAACATAAACCTCACATGGATCGCTAGATTGTTGGCTACTCAGCGAGTAGACAGTTTTTTGTTTAATTATCACAATCTCACAAGCTAATTCACTCGATTACATTAAGATACTTCACAAGCTGCTACTGAGCGAATTTAAAAGCGAGTGAATTAGCTTGGGAGATTGTGATAATTACACACAGAACTGTCTACTCGCTGAGTAGCCAACAATTTATCGATCCACATAAGGTTTATCTTTATATCGTTGTCAAGGATCTAAGATAAATGTCAAATACGTAGTAGATGAGAACTCATTGATTGTTAAGTAGCAACTGTGATTAAACACGGCTTGATTACATGCCAACAAACCAGAACGCCAGCGATTTAGCGTGTAAAGTAGCCCACCTTTCAACTTTAGTCGCAGCTTTTTTACAATCTGATTGTTGGCTTGTGAACACGATTACACTGAGCGAATTTACAATCAGCTACTAAATTCGCTCAGTAGAAGCTTGTGAAGTATCTCAATGTAATTGACCCATTATCGAAAATATTTTTTTAGTGAAAACGACTTAACTCTAAATATCCAATGAATATTTTTTCAAAGCTGGGCAGATGGTTCTCATTTATCGCGAAAAAGTTTTCACTAAAAATACTGATAACCCAAGATATAGAACGTCATAAATAGCTGCACCTATTTTCAACATAAAATCTTGATGAAATAATTGAGAATTACTTGAAAGAAGTTCTAAATTCGCTGAGTAGTAGTTTGTAAAGTATCTCAATGTAATCGACCCATAAAATAGTATATTATTCGATGAGCGGTAATGCAGGTCAAAACACACGCAGATGAATTTTGCACCACGAACCGTCAGGCGAGTGGGGTAATTCATCAAGTGTGTTTTGAGCATTACCGCGAATTGAATACTATACTTTATCCACGACTTCTTCAGTAAAATTCGAATTAATCTGCATTTAAAAAATTTTGAACAGTTGTCAAAAGCGTTGACAACATTTCGTCCAACCGTCAAACCTCCGTACTCTCTGGTCGGGAATCAAATCAGAGTTTCTAACTGATCAAATCAAGTACTTTCGCAACTTCAAAAATTTACGTTTTCCAAAAATAAATCTGGAATGAATCGCTAGAACGTTATCTTGATGGCTGAAATAGATTTCCGGATCGATCCTACTTTTTATTCATTTTTTTTGTAAGCAATTTCATTTTTCCTAGGTATTTTTATTAGCGGGTGTTATGGGCGGGTGTTATTATAACACTCGCTTTTCGGTTCATAGACATGTCTACGGTTGTGTTATAGCTACTATTACACATAGAAATTAGTTAGTAGGAGTGGATAAATAATATTCCTAACCGAATTTATGACCTTCTGAATAGGTAACACTTCGAGTGCCAGACCCAATAAAATTTTGAATTCTTTCCAGGTTCCAGAGAAGCAGCATTTACTTATGCCATATCCAGTGCAGGGGTAGCTTATGCAATAACTGCAGCATGTGCTCGAGGTAACATCACCGCCTGTGGCTGTGCTCCGGGTCCAAAACCGAGAGAACCAACTCCGTCAGGTTGGAAATGGGGAGGATGTAGCGTAGACATAAATTTCGGTATGAAATTTGCAAGAAAATTCATGGATGCCAGAGAGCTAGAGGGAGATGAGAGGAGTCTGATGAATTTACATAATAATAAAGCGGGGAGAAAGGTGAGAGAACTATTTTTCAAGTTGGATTGAACAGAAGGGTTGAAAATTATACGGAGGGGTTATCAATCACTCAAAAGGTGTATAATGTATTAGGATGAATTGCAAAACTTTTCATCATAATTTAATGTCATCTATGGTTCAATAAATCAAGCTTTTGAATCAATTTCGATGTTAATGATAACATAATCCACAAATAGCACTCGTGAAAGTTTTTTCGTGGGCTCATCGGATGAACATCATGTGATTATGTCGTAGTTAGGTCTAGTTTACAACTACCATTTCTAATTGATAAAAGGTTACCTCACGACGACTTGACCTGTCATTTTTGTATGAACTCTTGAATGTCAATCGTCCTGAGCTGCTCAGTATAATCGATTTCAAGGCTCCTAGAAGGTTGCTTATTTTTATCCACCTGCTGTTCGAACAAACAACCGGAAATATTTTATTTAACGAACATCCATCATGTTTTCTTTATCAATTTTATAGCTTGCAATTGCGAAACATCAAGTTCTACGACCTCCTCATTCCAGAAATATATAAATCTAAATCAAAACCTATGTTTTTTCGAAAATTTTGATGTAAATAATAAAGTATATCATCGTATATATTTTTGAAATCATCCGAATTTATCAAAAAATACCACCGCACACTACGGTTTCCATTCTTAGAAATTTTCCTTCTAATTCCTTCCAAATTCGAGGTGGCACGAAAATTTCGATAGTATGAAAAAATTTTGACATTTCATTTTCCGCCACTGTTTAGGGTGGCCAGAATTGGTGATCCCTGAACTACAACTTTCAAACTCTATTTATTTTTTTTATATATTTATAGAAGGTAGGAATACAAACAGGTTTTTCAACCCATAAACAGTATTCAAAAATTGTACTATAGGTAATTGACAATTACCTATAGTTTAATTTACAATGAATTAACCCTAGTGCAAATGTACTAATATATAGGTATTTTTTATACCACAAAAACAGAAAAACAAGTGAAATTCATTGAAGGACATTCTGTGACAACTTTTTTTCTATGAGAAACTCATTATGCCATCTCCTTAATTGCATTTTCTTTTGTTTTCGAGTTATAACTCAAAATTGACATTTGGGCAATTTCAACTTTACTCATTATAATCGTTCCTGTTTGTGCTATAAACTTGAAAAAAAAAACATAAAAACACTTATTTGATAGCAGTCTGATGGCTTATTCTAATCTTTTATAAGAGGGTTCTTTCCTAATTTTGTACATAAACTTTCAATTTTCTTATGAAAACAATAATCTATTTTAACTTAGAAATAACACCTTATTTTTTCTAGTTTCAATAATATAAAGCATGTCATATATCGCCCTTAGATAGGTGGCGACGCTAGGGGAGGCAAAGATTGGCCCAGGTCCTCCCTGAATTCTTGCTGCACTTCCCTGAAATATGGCATATGCTGAAATAAATACAGTGGAACTTCTCCATAACGAAAGCGCTAAATCCTTTAAAAAAATTTCGTTATACAGAAAATTTGTTTCTATAAAAAGTCGCGGTCGACTTCACTGATAAATTTAAGTTTATCATTCAAACTTAAGCACTTCCTTTTGGACATTCCGCACAACTTTCACTCTAGCGTAATGGTTAGATTGAAACCAAACAGCCAGGGGTCTATTTAAAACTGTTTCAGAAGGATCTCTTTGCCCGTCGTAATGATTTAGTTTAAGGTCGGGATTTATTACGTACGTCTGGAAATATTTCGGAAAAAACCCACCCTTATACATTCTTACCAATAACCATTCGAAGAGTGATGTTCTTTGAATATTTCGTTATAGAGAGAATTTACTTCGTTTTAGAGGGTGTTTTTAACATGGAATTTGGATTCAAGGTGCAATGTCTTGTACGAAATTCGTTAAACAGAAATTATTTAAACAGACGTTCGTTATAGGAAAGTTCCACTGTAGTACCAATTCATTATTACCCCCACTAGAAATTCTGGTCCACAAATTCCTCCCCTAAATAGAAACGGAGGTAATGACCGAAGTTGAAATTGCCCAAATATCAATTAGGCTTATAACTCGAAAACAAAGGACAATAGAGCAATTCGGTTAACTGCAGAATGAGTTTCTCAAAAAAAGATAACCGTAAGATACCATTCATTATTCTCTATCTCTTCTGGTTAAAAAGTTGTAGTCCAGAAATCACCAATTCTGTCCACCTTGTACACACATTAAGAATCTGACTACCAAGTTCGCTAAAATTTGATGAAATTTCGAATCTATACACCTTAAGTTACGAATTAGCATATAGCCATCGGTGGAATGCCGATTCAGCCAAGTTTGAACCTGCAGCGAATAACTTTATCGTTAAGTGGAAATAATGGGTCGTAATTCAGAGAAACAGCCACCTGAGATATGTAATTTCGAGAAGTGCTCGTCACTTTGCTGGACGGTAAACGCTAGATTCTGGTGAGACGAATCGACAGCAGTCGCTTGTAGTATTGCACTTTAATAGGCTCTAATGGTAGGATGCAAAATAGCCAAATTATGCCTCTGGGATGGCTGGCCGTTTTGCTGCAGGTATCTCGGGTTAGTGACGCTGGGAAAGTCACGCGATTATTAGTGTAGTACATTCATCTATACAGGTTGTGACTAAGTCTTTTTCGAAGAAGGTGAAGGGTTTTCCAATAAGAGGTGTTATTTTGATATTCAAAGAAAAATGCAATTTTTCAATATAAATGATCGGATGTTTATATTATATTATAAAGAAGAAGCTACGCCTTTAATAGTGGAAAATAACATCAGGAAAATGACCACCACGACCACGCTTACAGGACCATATCCTTTTAATGAAATTTTCCATAACCAAATCGCAAAGTGGCTGCCCTATGTCCTCGATAGCCTCACGAATTCCATTTTTGAGGGGCTATTGGCGTAGACCTTCTCTTTCACGTGGCCCCAAAGGAAGAAGTCGTAAGGTGTTAAATCACAAGAAATCGGTGGCCAATTGTGATCTCCTCTTCGAGAGATAACACGGCCCGGAAACTTTTCCCGCAAAAGATCAATGGTTTCGTTGCTTGTGTCGCCGTCTTGTTGAAATTAAACGTTGTTCAGATCAAAACTATCCAATCTCAGCCATGAAAAAATCATTAATCATCTCTCTATAGCGGAGTCAATTCACCGTAACTGTTGCTCTAGCCTCGTTTTCGAAAAAGTAAGGTACAGTGACTCCGCCGGACCATAAACCGGACCAAAAAGTCACACGTTGAGGATAGAGAGGCTTTTTAACAATAATTCTTGAGTTTTCCGAACCCCAGATGCGACAATTTTGCTTGTTGACGAAGCCACCAGGGCGGAAATGGGCCTCATCACTCAAAATTATTTTCGATGGAATTCCGGATCATTTTCATGCATTTCAATGACCCAATCAGCAAATACACGACGTTGTTGATGATCGGCCGGCTTGAGTTCTTGAGTGTAATGACGTTTGTGGAATGCCTTATTCCAAAGAACGACGAGGAATGGACAATCCAGGGTTTTCTTCACTTTCGGCTGCAGCAGCAATATTCTCGGCTGTTCTTGAGCGACGTGCACGGGTTTTATTCTCCACATCACTAACTTGTCCCAACAGCTCGAATTTTTCCACAAATTTTTTTATTGCGGTCCGACAAGGTGCTTCACGACGACCCAAAAATGTTCGAGTTTCACAAACCGTCTCTGCACAAATTTTCACCATTTTTATAGTGAATTCTAATAATTTCAATGCGTTCTTGAAGCGTGTATCGTTCCATTTTATTAATGGTGTAGTTTTTAGACATCATAAAAATTGATCATTTGGCCAATAATCATCTTTATCATTCCCTTCGGTAACTAACACTCAAGCCTCAAAAAAAATTGGAACATCACATCAATATACCATTAATTACCAAATGGATACACTTGAGAAAGCACTGACGTGAAATAGTTAATGTCACCCAACACAATCTTCATCAACAACAAAAATTTCACTCGAATCGAATATCATGTCATGAAAGTAAGAAGATTCTTTTTTTCAATATTCCAATTGAATTTTCTATGGTTTTGCTAACACTTTGGCCACAAAATCTTGCAAGAGATTTACCTACTATGAGCATCTAGCATTCTAGCATGTGGCCGCAAAATTTCATTCCGATTGGTTTCGTTTTGTTTGAGATATTGCGAAACAAAAATTTTAAATGGACATATTTAATGAAACACCCTATACGATTTGGCTGGTTAACGAACTTAAACGCACCATTTGGTAACCGAACTCAGCCTGAAAATCTCAAGTAAATGATGGAAGCGTTCTAGGAACATATACTTAAATCTGGCGCTCAAATCTGGGTATAAACAGAAACGAAACGCCATCTCTGAGGATTCTTATCATGAATGCATGGCCTCAAGTCTCTAGGACAATCCCTTCGAGTTTGGGAAAAACGATATAGCACTCACAAACTTTTACTTACACAAAATTATTTTCCAGTTTTCTATCTATCCTAGAGACGGGATCACCTCTTTTTGAAATACCCTGTATATCCTACAAAATAATTTTAATAGCTAATTTGAAGCCTTTCATTTGATTTCAGGCAGTGAAACAAAACCTCATAACAGATTGCAAATGCCACGGCGTATCGGGGAGTTGCACGATGAAAACCTGCTGGAAGACTCTCCCCTCTTTCAGAGAAATCGGGGATCATCTGATGAAGAAGTATTATAGAGCTAGACCAGTGGCTTCGACAACCTCCAGTGCAGGACCAAGAGCTGTCGACAGGCCACGAGCGAAGAGAAAAATCCAATTGGTGCTGAAAAAAGGAAAGACCCCTATCAAGAAGCTCCCCAAAAAGTCAGATTTGGTGTTCCTCCAGATGTCACCGAATTATTGCGAGAGAGATTTGGCTTCTGGGTCATTAGGAACTGTTGGTAGATCCTGCAACCGGACTTCCAGAGGTGAGAAAATATTGGTAGGGCAGATTGAAATAACTCTAGCTTTGAGTTCTTGAACGTAATTTAAGATCTTGATAATGTCAGTTGCAAGGAGCAATTCTAACATTCTTCATCGCTTGATATTTCTTCTCGAAGGCGCAAAAATCTTTTTATTATACCTAATTGAAACTAGTCGGTGTAATTATTGCAGATCCTGTAGATTGATCTAGAGATAAATCGAATTCAATTTCCAGAGAGCAATTATTTTCAGTCTATTCAGTTATGAACTCATTTTTCCTGTTCACACCTTAAACATCCTTCGAGCAGGCTTGCAATGGTGAGACATTCTATAACTAGCTGAGCAAAAATTTCCTCTTTTTCCCCCACAGAATCTACATTCGTCAGTTTCTGTTGAGACCATTCCCATCATATGTTTCTGAAGCCAACAATAATGTTAGAGAGCCATTGAGCAGACTTTACTTTCAGGTTCATCGTTCTCTAAAAACTCTTTTTTATACAGGGTCTTCGATAACTGCACAGCCAAAATGAAATATTATATCTAAAATAGAATTCTTATCATAAAACAAAGAATAAATTTTTTCCATATCGAGCTTCGTTTAGGAGATATTTGAAAAAACTTAAAAAAATGCATGTTATGGATATTCTACAAAATTTAAAGGTAAACATGTAGGAATTGGAAGGCGCGGTCCAATTCATTGGCCTGTAAGGTCGCCGGACCTTAACCCTTTAGACTTTTACCTATGGGTTCACTTGAAACAACAAGTTTATGTTGAACAAATTAATACCATTGAGCAATTATCAGTAGGAATTTTTAATTCAGTGCATACTATTCAGTAAACTGTAAATTTTGAAGAAGTTTATAATTCACTTGTTTTGCGTTGCCAGGCATATATAAATGTAAATGGTGGTATTTTTGAACATTTACCATAGTTTTGTATTTATATACATAAATATTCATACCATTGATAAATTTTAAATAAAATATTGAAATATTTTTTATAAGTTAAATATCTCCTAAACGAAGCTCAATATGGAAAAAATGTATTCTTTGTTTTATGATTAGAATTCTATTTCAGATATAATATTTCATTTGGCTGTCCAGTTATCGAACACCCTGTATAAGTAAAGGGTTTTCCAGTAAGAGGTGCCATTTTGAATAGTTCGCTATTTCAGTAGATGTCATGTGTGAAGCTGTTATTTTTTGACATCTGACAAGTAGAAACTACGCCATTAATAAAAAAAAAACGATACAGGCTTCAAGAACGCATTGAAATTATTCAAATTCGTTATAAAAATGGTGAAAATTTGGCAGAAACTGTTCGTAAAACTCGAACATTTTCGGGTCGTCGTGAAGCACCTTGTCGGACCGCAATAAAGGAATTGGTGGAAAAATTTGAGCTGTTGGGACAAGTTAGTGATGTGAAGAATGAAACCCGTGCCGTCGCTCAAGAACAGCCGAAAGAATATTGCTGCTGTAGCCGAAAGTGTTGAAAATAACCCAGGCTTGTCCCGTCCTCGTCGTTCTTTGGAATTAGGCATTCCACAAACGTCATAACACCGTATTTTGCATACAGATTCGGGTCTTAAGGTTTATAAAGTTCAGTTAACACAAGAGCTCAATCCGTCCGATCATCAACAACGTCGTGTCTTTGCTGATTGGGTCGTTGAAATGCATAAAAAAGACCCGGAATTCAAACGGAATATCATCTCGAGCGACGAGGCCCATTTCCACCTCGGTGGCTTGGTCCAACAAGCAAAATTGTCGCATCTGGAGCTCGGAAAACCCGAGAGTTATAGTTGAAAAACCTCTCTATCCTTCACGTGTGACTGTTTGGTGCGGTTTTTGTTCAGGAGAGTTCTCTAAAATGAGGCGGGAGCAACAGTTACGGTCAATGGATAGTATTTATCTGTACAACATTTACTTTCAACAAGACGGTGCTAGGTGACACACAAGCAACGAAACCATTGATATTTTGCGTGAAAAGTTTCCGGACCGTGTTATCTCTCGAAAAGGTGATCACAATTGGCCACCGAGATCTTGTGATTTAACACCTTGTAACTTCTTCTTTGGGGCCACGTGAAAGAGAAGGTCTACGCCAATATCCCAGCGTCGATTCAAGGCCGCAAAGGTGGAATTCGGGAGGCTATCGAGGACATAGGGCAGCCACTTTGCGATTTGGTTATGGAAAATTTCATTAAAAGGATATGGTCCTGTAAGCGTGGTTGTGGTGGCCATTTGCCTGATGTTATTTTCCACTATTAACGGCATAGCTTCTTCTTCATAATGAAATAAACATCCGATCGTTTATATTGAAAAAACTTTTTTCTTTGAATATCAAAATAATACCTCTTATTGGAAAACCCTCTATATGTTCATAGAATGCCTCCATCATTGACAAGAGATTTTCAAGGCGAGTTCGTATCCCAAATGCCGCGGTTGAGTTCCTTAGCCAGCCAAATCGTACAGGGTGTTTCATGAAAAATGGCTATTAAAAATTTTTGTTCCTCAATATCTCAGATAAAACGAAACCAATCGAAATGAAATATTCTGGTCACATGCAGAATTTTGTAGACATAATGTAAACAGAAGCATAGAAAATGTAATTGGATTATTCATCAGAAGAATATTTATATTCTCATGACAAGATGTCCGATTCCAGTGGAATTTTTTTTGTGTATGGAGATTGATATACTGAATGTTCATGCAAAATTTCAAATGGGTCGGATTATCTGAACAATACAAAATTCAATTGAGATATCGAAAAGAAGAATCTTTATATTTCCCTTACAAGATATCCCATTCGAGTGAAATTTATTTTGTGTATGAAGATTGATATACTGAATGTTCATACAAAATTTCAAGAGGATCGCATTATCAAAACCAAAGAATTTAATTCTTTTTCGAGTTTTTTCATATTTCAGTTTTTGAATTATTTCCAGAATATTATTTCGATCGTGCTGAGATTTTGCATTTATATATTTAGTATCATTCTCAAGTCTTATACGAGGTAATAGTCTCATTGCTCCACCAATGAACGAGCCCTCAAAAGCAGCTGTACAGGGTTTTCTTAAAATTTTTGAATTATGTTTAATGCCTGATAATAACGTATTTTTCTTGATTCCAGGGACAGATGGTTGCGACCTGATGTGCTGTGGTAGAGGTTACAATACTCACCAATACACACGAAGTTGGCAGTGTAGATGTAAGTTCCACTGGTGCTGCTATGTGAACTGTGATACATGTAGTGAAAGGACGGAAGAATACAGCTGCAAATAACTCGAAAACAAATTATTATTCGAACTGACCCCGTAACCGGACTGTTAAGATTAAGAACTATGTTTGAAATCTTCTTAACATTCCACAAGTTTTCTTCATCCAGTTACCATGAATTTTTTGTAATCGCCCATTTGTAAATATTATTTCTACATTAAGTATTTATAGAACAAACTCACAATCTCGTTATTTATGTGAATAATTCCTAAAATTATATTATTTAATGACATCACGCTATGTATTAATTAGTAGTGAGTTTATGAAACTTTTAAAAAATATAAATCTCTTTGGATTTTTTATACTACCTTTTATCATTCTTCTATAGTCTATATTAATCACTGACAGAGATAATACACCGAAAAATGCGTGCACAATTCCTAAGAAATGGTCTTTAATTTTGAAGAAGGTCATCACACGAGAATCTCCATAATAAATGATGATATTTATAAAACAACAAATCGAAGAAGAGTGGTCATATAGCAGTTTTATAATAAAGATAAATTATCCGGGTTCATAAGTGTTTAGATGTCCTCTTCAATTATTCAGGTAAATAATTAATAAAAAAATTGAGAAAAGCCCTGAGCAGGTGCTTTTCAGCCTTCGTACATTGGTGGGGCAATAATGCTATTACCTCAAAATTTTGTATATATAGGACTTGAGATTCATGCTAAGTATATGAATGCAAAATCTCAGCACGATCGAAATTACATTTTGGAAATTATTCAAAAACAAAATATGTAAGAATCGATAATTAGAAAAAAATTCTACGGTTCAGATGATGTGATCCTCTTGAAATTTTGTATGAACATTCAGTATATCATCTTCATTCACGAAATATTTCACTCAAATCAGATATCTTGTAATGGAAATACAGTAGATTCGCGAAATAGTGAACAATGTTTATAATGAACTACTGCAAATAGTGAACAAATAAATGTTTGCATTAGTACTCTGTACAATGAATAGTTGAAGCTTCTTAATGATGAATCAGAAAAATTTAACAATTCATAACAAGAAAAAGATTGTTGAACTGTTTCTTTTGTGACTTCGGATCAGGCCGCTGAAGATGATAGAGACAATAAATAGAATAAAACAATCTAATGTTTCAGAGTGTATATTTCATAGTAAAAAATTACAGTTTTCATCATCAAACTAATAATGGTTTTCTTCTTGCCTTCTTTTCCGCAAATTGTTGAAACACTACTTCGAAGTCTAATTTTTTCAACAACTCAGCTTCAATGCACAAAACGGCCAGAGAATTCAAACGCTCTTGAGACATGCTTGATCGCAAATACGATAAAATTCGCTTCAATGCTGAAAACGACCTCTCTGCTGAACAGTTCGTTGCAAAAGTGCATAAAAACATTCTAATTGTAATATCGATATAGGGAAACACTTGCACTAAGCTTTTATCACTTCTAATGAAGGTACCTACTCATCTCGTGTAGAGTTTTTGGAGGTTGTTCTAACTGAGC
This sequence comes from Propylea japonica, assembly GCA_013421045.1. Lineage (NCBI taxonomy): Eukaryota > Metazoa > Arthropoda > Insecta > Coleoptera > Coccinellidae > Propylea > Propylea japonica. The sequence goes on along the minus strand of CM024240.1, from coordinate 16,243,998 downwards.
TAAGTATGATTTGAATTTTGAAGTGCAAACTCATCATGAAGTTTTTCATCTAAATCGTCAGGAAAACTCAAGATGAGATCAGTAACCGCTAATCCCAATTCTTCAGAACTAATCTATTGCAATTTTTACATAAAGGGGAACTTTGCAGCAAAACCCTTGTAGCAATTCTTACTTTCTGTATTGCTTCGCTCACTTTATCAGATCAAATGTGCGAAATTTTCGAAGATGGCTATTTCTACATTTTCGTAGAGGAGTTGAAGGATTTTTTTTATTCACCGAAAATTTGTCGCCTCTATAATCGTAACGCCCCTAGGCCATGACCTATGTTGGCCTAGGCGGTAATAGGGCACTGCTTCGGGAAAAAACAATAAAGCATTCGTTTAGATTAGATTAGATAGTGTCGATCGGCACTTGATTACCCTTCTGCACTGCGACCAATAAGGTCTTTTGTGCGTTACCATGGTAAAAATACGTTTTTCCCAGGACTCTAACCTCCTTAGCAAAGCTGGTTACTTCCTTAGGAGACTTCGCTCTTATGTCGGCTGGCGTTAATAACGCGCCACCTAGTAGAGTAAGTCTGGTTTGTGCCAGCGCATTGCATTGGTATAGTATGTGCTCGGTGGTTTCAGTGGCCGATTCACATAACCTACAAATGTCGGAGTTTTCTTTACCGATCTTGTGTAGATGATATCTCACGGGACAATGCCCTGTGAGAAGGCCGATTAGCAACCTTAACTCGTTTTTTGACAACGATAGAGCTTGTTGAGCCTTCTCTTTGGAAGGTTCGATTAGTCTCTTTGCTTATCTTTGACCGGATATGTTTATCCAGTAAGAGTGTTTCTCCCTTTTTTCCCAAACGCCGACCTCTGCCCTAATCAGAGTAGGTGATACCCAACAGGAGGGCACGGGTCCGGTGAAGGGTGTGTTTGCTCCTCTTTTTGCAAGGGCATCAGCTCTTTCATTTCCCTCAATGTTCTGGTGGGCAGGTACCCAAGCTAAAACTAGCTTGCTGTACTCCGCCATGTTTTGAGGGACTGTTTGCAGCTCCAAATGGTCCTTGATCTACAATCAACGGCCATAAGCTGCCTCAGTGTCATCTGACTATCAGAGGCAATGCAAATTCTGGCTCCCTTGTACTGTCTGGACAGACGGAATTGGCGCATCTTTCTATGGCCAGAATTTCAGTTTGGAGCGTTGTTATTGGCTTTCCCACTCGTTTAGATAGAACGAGAGCTCAGAAAGATGACCCCAATGTGTCATTAATTTTTCTCTATCTCATAGAGTTAAAAAAAGGGAAGTTCAGGGTTCATCAATTCTGATTACCATGTACAGCAAACCCCCTGAAGTGCCATTCAATATTTATAGTTACAGTATTGCCCATCAGGGTGCGTTGATTTTCAGGTCCCTACAGTGACCCTTACAACATGTTAGAATCACTGTAAGGTTCCCATTATTGATACGCTAGTAGTTCCGATAGAGTTAATCGATGAACACACTACTGTTCGCGCCATCTACCAAACGATAGTCGAATAACCAATTCCTTCCAAATGAAATCATCGTTCATGAACTGTCTCTTCCCGGCTGCTCCAGAACTGACCCAGGTGACCCATATCAAAACTCGGAGCTATGAACTCTATCAGAAAGCTCCTGCGCGCCATACTTAATCTAGATTTAGCTGTTCAACTTATGATTTAAATAGAAGTCATACATACGACAGCTCTTTAGTTATGATCGGTAGAGAGAGCGTTCATGCGTGTTATCGTACAAAACTAACAATCTTAGTGAATTTCGTGCTGTGAGCGAAAAAATCAGGAGAGGGTTAGATATCGGCTTTTTGATTGAAAAAACAAAAGTTGCGCTGTTATAGTACGTGGTTTTACTAGGCCAGGGGTGCGTTGAAGAGTCGATACAGGATTATGTCGCTGTGTTATCGATAGGTGAATTTTCTGATATTTGGATAAAGGTTCATTGATGTCATACATCAAAACAACTGCTACATAACGAGCTTTTTGATTAGGCAGCTTTCCTAACAGCATGAAATTAATTGTGGGTTTGTTGTCTTTGTGTTGATCTTCTTGCGAGATACTTCTTAGGGAAACTGATGAAGCCTGAAGTCTTTTAGAAATTGAATATTTTCTATGCAACCAAACAGCCAGGGGTAAATTTCAAACAGTTTGAGTATCTCTCTGCTTACCGTGATGATTTAGTTCAAGGTCGGAATTTATTACGTACGTCTGGAAAATTTTCGGAAAAACCAACCCTTATACTTTCTTACCAATAACCATTCAAAGAGTGATGTTCTTCGAATATTTCGTTAAAGAGAGAATTTACTTCGTTTTAGAGGGTGTTTTTAACATGAAATATGGATTCAAGGTGCAATGCCTTGTACGAAATTCGTTATACAGAGAAATTCGTTGTACAGAGGTTCGTTATAGGGAAATTCCACTGTACAATGAAACCCACAGCTCTCAGGATATTCAAATTCAAATGATCGTTTTTTCAATCTGAACAATCGTGTCAAAGCTTCTTAGTCCGGTCTATTTAGACATGCGAAGTTACATAATGTCCCAACAAGCCGAATTTCTGTGAAGTTGTTCAAAACATAATTATAAACAATGTCTAAAAGTTCCCCATCATTCCCCTGTAAGGAAAAAATTTAATTCAAGGTCAAAGGTCAAAAAAATGAGTTTTTCGCGATTTTCAGCAAAACGGTAAGTTTTATCATAAAAGTACCTCAAACAAAAATTGTAGATCATAAAATTATCTATAAAAAATGTATCAATACTTTTTTTCTTACGAGCCACCGTTTCTGAGATATAACGATTCAAAAAGTTATAAAAGTCGTTATCGTCATAATATGCACGTTTTCACGCCACCTATGAAGTAGGTAGTGTACTTAGCGCGTAGTTATAACTTTTTGAATCGTTATATCTCAGAAACGGTGGCTCGTAAGAAAAAAAGTATTGATACATTTTTTATAGATAATTTTATGATCTACAATTTTTGTCTGAGATACATTCATGATAAAACTTACCGTTTTGCTGAAAATCGCGAAAAACTCATTTTTTGACCTTTGACCTTGAATTAAATTTTTTCCTTACAGGGGAATGATGGGGAACTTTTAGACATTGTTTATAATTATGTTTTGAACAACTTCACAGAAATTCAGCTTGTTGGGACAGGGGACTTTATGTAACTTCACTCTCATTTTTTGGTCTAAATAGACCGGACTATCTGACTTCTATAATACCTATTGTTCATATTAGGAACTCGTTTGATTTATAAATAACCATAAATAATTGTCACTGGGAATATGAATCAATCGAACCATCATTGTCATTAGGGATTTTAGCAGATTTGTAATTGTATTTTATAACGAATCATTAATTATACGGAAATAATAAATATTCTGATGAAATTACTCAGTCTTTTCCTTTCACTTATATTGTTTACTAGCGACCCGCCCCGGCTTCGCACGGTAATTCGATCCAAGTAAAACTGTTAAATAAAGACAGTTGCATCAAAATTTTATTATAAATTCCCTAAATTATGGCGCCTACCGACCCTCTAAGTTAGAAAAGTGATCAAATACTAACTTGAAGTCTTAGTAACACTCAGTTAAAAAAAAACATCAAAATCATTTCAGTAGCTATGGCGTCATGCGCTTCTTGACACGATCACGCTAGATTTCCGCGGGAATGAGGTATTTTCCCGCCGTAAAAAGTAGCCTGTGTCCGTGCCTAGGATCCTATCTTTATATTAACCAAGTCTTATAAAAATCCGTTCAGACGTTAAGGCGTGAATGAGGTAAACTTTTAAAACAAACGATTAAAAATCACTAACTTAATTAGTTTTCTGCCTACTGCATACGCCTTAAGTACGATAGCATGAATATTAATAGCCCATATCCTTTTCTAGGTTACTATCTATCACCTAACTAAATTTCATCAAAATCCGTTCAGCCGTTTAGGCATAATAGAGCAAAACTCCCAGCAAAAACCATAAAAAAATCACTAACTCAATTCAGTTTTCTGCCTACTTCCTACCCCCTAAGTACGATGACGTGATCATTTTGATCTTATTCCGTTTTTAGGTAACCATCTATTACCTTACTAAATTTCATCAAAATCTGTTCAGCCGTTTAGACGTGAAAGAGCAAAAGTCACAACAAAAACGACTAAAAATCACTAACTCAATTTAGTTATCTGCCTACTGCCTACCCCCTAGGAACGATGGCGTGATTATTTATAGTCTATGACCATTTCTAGGTTATCATCTATCACCATACCAAATTTCATCAAAATCCGTTCAGCCGTTTAGGCGTGAAAGAGTAACAAATAGACAGACAGACAGAGTTACTTTCGCATTTATAATATTAGTATGGATGAGAAGCGAATCATAGATCAGGAATCATTATGAAAATACTTCTGCAATTCTTCACTAAATGTACAATTTCCGAATGAAATAAACCCGAATTTACTTCCCTGCGAACAATATAGAAAAACGAAATTTTATACATCAGGATGAATATGAATAATTTGGTCCTCGGCCCCTAAAATGGCAAGCGAACAGTTTATGCAAGATTCATAAAATTTTGGATGATGTTCCTTTATGATTGCAAGTGGCAGAAAGAACGCTGTTTCGCAACAGTTTTTTCTTACCTATTCATATTTCACAATGAAAAAAATTCATTTATGAGAAAAAGGCCTGAGCAGGTGCTTTTAAGCGCTCTTTCATTGATAGAGCAATAATGCTATTACCTCGAAATTTTGTAAAGGACTTGAGATTCACGCTAAATAATTAAATGCAAAATCTCAGCACGATCAGAATTATATTCTGGAAATCATTCAAAAAATCAATCTATGTAGAAAGTCAACAATTAAAAAAACTAATTTTATGGTTCTGAGGATGTGATCCTCTTGAAACTGTGCATGAACATTCAGTATATATATCTTCATTCACAAAAGGAATTTCACTCGAATCGGATATCTTGTTATGAAAATATGAAGATTTTTTTCAATATTTCAATTGTATAATCTATGGTTCTGTTGACACTATGATCACAAAATTGTGCATGAGGCTTATTATCTTGCATATGGCCGCAATAGTATATTATATTATAAGGATTAAAAGTGCACCTTTTTTTTACGAGCAATATTTGCAGTTGCGAGGCGTAGCCTAGCGAATGCAAAATTGCGAGTTAAAATAGGCACTTTTAGTCCGAATAATATATACTATTTTTTCTCCAACCAAGTCTAAATTACAATAAAATTGGTTTTAGTGAAAAATCATTCATAATTTGGTTATGAATTTGAACACAGAATCATGACAGTGATTGTCAAGTAGACTTCAAATGCATTTACTTTTAATCCAAGGATTAAAAGTAGCGTTTTTAATCCTAGGATTAAAAGTGTTGCTAAGTAACGAGTGAATTTTTGTACGGTAAGGAAATTTATGACTTTTGCACCTGAAAATAGTACAAAAATGTCAACATTTTTTGATGGTTGGAGAAAAAATTTCATTACGATATTGAGGAGCAGAAGTTTTGAATGGCCATATTTTATGGCACACTCTGTACGATTTGACTGGTGAATTAAACCGCGGGATTGGGAACCGAAGTCACCCTGAAAATCTCAAGTCTTTAGGACTATCCCTCCAAAAGTTATCGTGCTAACGGCCGGCACGAACAGAATTGAATTTGACCACGAACCCTATCGTTTTAGACCCTTTTCGGTTCAAAACTCGTGAATAACAGACATTTGGGCAAGACGATATAGCACTCGTCTAAGTAGAACGAGCACTCAAAAAGAAATAAGAGGAAAGCTTAGCTACCCATAATTGATTTTCAATTTTAAAGTAGAAAAATTCCTGGGAAACAAGGTTTAGAGGTGGCTTTCTTCACCTTTTGAAATCAATCCAAAGTTTTATGTCGCTGGCATAAATTATCTGCTTAATTATATTGTTGTCAGTTGTTCTTTTCAAAAGGAAATTAACAACGGGCGCCATCTTTAGGAGCTGGGCTCAAAAAAAGTTTTACAAGAGGAATTACCACCTTGATATTTTTTACAATTATTCATATCACTTTTTATGGATGTTCCATCAGAATCGATGATTCCTGAACTAGAACTATTTAACCCTTAGTGATAGAGAAAATGAATTTACTTCTGGATGCATAACTAGAAATGGAATTCCCATATTATGAATATAGGCGTATTCGAGTATATCCAGTAACCATGATATTTGAGAATCGACATATTATCTCATCAACAAGCAGTGTAGCGAAACTTATGAAATATTGTCTTCCGAATGATTTATATTCTAGTAATTTAATATTACACAATCATGCTAGGTTTTTCTTCGTCTACAATTGACATCGAATACTTCAAGTTTCTAGGACATTCCGATGAAATATTGAAAATTGTTGGGTTCTCTATTGGAGAATCATCCCTCAAGAACTATCTGATTCAACCCATTATTCTTATATCATGATTCAACCGATCTATTCCCCCCACCTACCCTGAAACTTACGTTTGGGAAAAACAATGGCTGTACTGCTAGAGACAGGCGTGCAAAAAAGTTGGAAATTCTGATAGCGACCAGCATGAACGCATCGGAAAAGTTAGAGGGACCTGTCATAGGAAAAGCAAAAAAACTTATATGCTTCGAGATTATTGAATCGTGCAACTACCGTATTGACAGGAACACATTACTTTTCTCTCAATAGAAAATGAATGACAGTTATCTGTGAATTGTAACACGAAAAATTACTCATTTTAGATAGCTTGGAACACTGTCCATAACAATAGTCCATCCTTATTGAATATAACGCCACAATTCTTTCCTCCAAATACTATTTCGAAACTGCAGATCAATGAAAGCTTTAGATATAAGAATAACCATCATGATCTACTAAGAGTATCTATGTATATTCTCCTTTAACTGCGAGTTCCTATATACAGGGTGGCTCGGGAAAATGTGGAAAATCTCTCGGATTCAGATAGAACATGTAAAATAAGATGAGGAGTTCATCGATCATTTTTTGTTCCTAGTAGTCCAGTCAAATTGTGCTTTCAACAGGAAGGTTTTGGGGTAGTTTTGATTTCTTTCATTTTTTGTGTATTTTGGAGTGCTAAGTCCGAATCTGATGTTGCTAACAAAATTTCGTGAAGAAATATAGCAAAAGTACAACAAATTATGAAAAATTTTATTTTTGTTCACTTTTTTGATAGTAAATCAAAAACTATCGACTTTTCGTGGAAGATCTTTTCGACAAAATGAAGGATCGTAAAATTTTCTACGAATAGCACTATTTAGGGCTCTTCTTCGACAAACCATTGTTGAAATTAGGCGTAATATCAATGAGTAACTGATTCCACTCCAAACTCGACTCCAAAGTTGCAGTTTATTATATCAATTAGTCCGAGATGATACAAATTCAATCACAAAAAAATTTAAGGAAAGCCCTGAGCTTTCGAGCGCTCGTTCTTCGGTGGAGCAATAATACTATTATTTCCATATATGGAAATTTGGACTTGAGATTGATACCAATTATATAAATGCAGAATCTCAGCATAGTCGGAATTATACTTGGAAATTATTCAGATAATTAAATATGTAAAAAAATTAATAATTAAATAAATATTAAATTCTATGGTTCTGATAATCTTATCTGCGAACCTTCCTAGTGATGTAATGATGAAGAAAGGAAGCAATGAGAAAAACTTTAAGACATTGCTAAGTAAAAGAGAGGAATGGGAATAGAAATACACCGACTATAATCTCAAAGAAAATACCGTAAAATGGTATACAGATGGTTACAAAACCTCTACAGGAGCTAGCGACGGGATATACTGGCCAACTACCAAGTGTGCATTGTCGCTAGGCCTCTGTATGAGCGTCTTTCAAGCTATTAAAAGATGTCTAGATATAAATCTAGAAAGAAACTATCAGAAGTGCTATATATCCATACACTCAGATAGTCAAGCTGCTATTAAATCACTGAGCTCCTACGTCATCGACTCAAAAATGATCTGGGAGTGCCGGAACAAACTCAATGAGGTAGGTAAGAAAAATTAGGTCTTTTGAATCTTGGTTCCGGCCATTCGGGAATCAAAGGAAACGAAGAGGCCAATACACAGGCCAAAGGGGGAACACGAATGTCACTCATTGGCCCAGAAAATTTCTGTGGTATAGGTGAATGTACCTATAAGAAGGAGTTTCTGGAAAAGGAGAAAGCCGAGAGGAAAAAACTCTGGCGGAATCTCCCATTGATGGATCATTTCACTAGGTTCCTTCGAAACAGTGTATTCTCTTTCCTTTGTCTCTTCTTCATCACTAGTGTCGTCCGGGAGCTCGACGTTTTCACGCAGCTCTTCCAAGATTTGCAGATCTGGGAGCAATGCAGGTCAGCCTTCCATCATCTACAATTGCGTTGGCAGCCTTTTTTGCATTCACAAGACATATGCTGGAGTGTCGAGTCGGTGCAGAGTTCAAAAGGATTGGCACTGGCACGAGACAATTTCTCGTTTTTTTCCAGCCTCAGTCGATAGGGTCTCTTTTATGCTTATCCAGTGTGGTTTGATTAGATAACCGTTGCTTCATCTAAAACTAAACTCTCAGTTAATATTGTCGTGTAGCACGTAGCAGCTTCGGGGAAAGGTAGAAAAGTGAAGCAAAGCTGGTTTTACTTTAGTATAAACAAAATATGAATTGCCTGTATCTTGAACCATTCAGGCTAGTTCCACTTTCTTTTCCATACAGAGCATTGAAAAAGACGTTGCTGCTGCCCCGCTATAACATTCGCTGAGAGTTAACTTGCAGGTGTAGTATCCAGTCAAGTCACACTCGACAAGCATCAAAGAGCAATTTGGAGGTTTGTCGTGTGTGAAAAAATTTATTGACGAGCCAAGAAAATTCAATTCGCGAGCTGCATGTGGCCCGCGGGCCCTAAGTTGCCCATGTCTTTTTTAAATCCAATCAATCAGATGACCGGCAAATCTGTCAAATATTGTGATGTTCCATTAGAAACGCAATACACCAAAATTCGGTTAAAAACCACAATGGAAAAACCTATAAGACACCCTGTATCGACTAAACGTAACGCAATTCTCAGAACCGCTCTCAACCTACGCTTCTGAATTAATCGATAGTTTTCATTCACAGATCCGTCCGTCCTCGATGTCGATACTCTCGCGACCATCCCTCGTCGTGTACACCCCTTAGCGTGGGCGTAATATGCGTGCGAGCACCGCGTGCATCTGCGCGCGCATCTCCCACACTCGACCCGTCCATTGATCACCCACCACCTCGAAGGGGGTCGCGAACAGAGTGCGAAGAGTGCCGGGGGAAAGCAGCGATTTGGTCACGGTTTGGACGTAAAATCCGATCGCAAGTGACTGATGTGTGACTGTGTGGAAATGACATGAGATGTCACGAGACGCGTACGTCGGGGGCACGAGGTCCCCGCGCGGCGTGAGGCTGCCTACGGACCGCTCCCCCAGCCGGGGGGGCTATCCCGGCACCGCAAAGCCCCTCAGGCCCTCCAGGTCGGGCAACAACTCGCCCGATCACTCTTACGGCTATCACCATCAATCGCCATATTATAGAGACGAGGATATCGGTAGCCCCATGCTGGAGGAGCGAGGAAGGCCTATGGCTGTCGGTCCTGGACACCATAGGAGCAGGAGCGCGACGAGACCTGCTAACCCTATGACCGTTCGATATCAGTCTCTGGATAGGGGGCCTACGGTTGATCATGAGAGAGAATTCTTGCCTATTAGAGACAGAAGGTAAGCTTTCATCGTTACCCATATCAACGTTGCTTTCGGTGTGATTGAACTAGAACCCTTGTAGAATTTTCAACCCCTTATTACGTTGTAATTAGTCAAAACCAGACTACATCAATCGCAGATATGTCTTCAGAAAAAAACACCAACTAAAATATCTTATCCTCATATGACTGATCTATCAAACACGATCAGGATGAATCTCTATGACGGTTATTGGAAGCGCTAGAATCGTGTCAAGGACGTGTCATGGAGTAACCCTTTTCATAGGGAATTATTATTCTCATATTCTGTTTTCTTCTTTTATAAAATGATCTGTCAATTCTGAATCATCAAACCCACGAGGATTAATATTCTGCTATAATAAAACTGATGATCTGTCTCTATAAAAATAACTAAAACATCATTATCTATCATCAATCAAATTTAATAGTCCAAGAGCCCAAGACGAGCAGGTTTTCGTTGTTCTATAAAAGCTGAAATATTTCTATAGGTGAACCCAACATAAGTAAGATTAAAATGAAGAAATTGAGAAGATATCTGAAATTCTCAAGCATAATAGCTATCCAAGAAATTGTTCGATACAATACAACCTACAACATAAAGTCGAACCGACTTAGCCCATACGATAACCAAGGCAATACCATATGGTTGAGGGTTATCTTAAAAACTTCAAAGAATTGAAAATAAGTAGAATGGTGATAATGAAAATCCACTAAACCCAAATTGCAGATATGAAGTACCCTATGGGTGCCGTAGATACTAGATGTTCGAATCGAGAATATCAAAAACTAGCTCAACAGATAGATAGGTACTGATGATAGGTCTGGCCTTGTCGAACACGCTTTGAATGGAGACCATAGTATTTTACGGGTGAAGCTTCATAATATCATTAGAGGAAAAACTAAAACGTAGAAAATTTAAGGAAGTAGCTTTCATGTCAATAACCGAAATCCTCATCAGTCAACCATCTGTCGAGTGCTAACATGATACAATACATTAAATGGGGTACCATGCTATCCTACGTATGTTACCAGAGCTAAAGGAAATCTCAGTAGAGAAAACGCTGACTGGCCGTTTTTATTAGATACAACCAATAGCCTTCTCCAGAACTGAGAACAGTCCATATTTTCCTCGATATAACAAATCCAGGAACTCAATCCAAATCATAGTTGCTTTCGTTGTGATTGAACTAAAACCCTTGAAGGATTTCCAAAACCTTGTTGTCCTTCAGTTACGTTGCAATCAATCAAAACTAGTCAACATCAACGAAAGTAGGTCTTCAGGAAAAACCATTAAACTCAAACATCTTATCTTCATGTCCTGATTCGCTAGAATCATCATGTCGAGCTCCCCAAGCCCTCCAGGTCGGGCAACAACTCGCCCGATCACTCTTATTAAATGATCTGTCAATTCTGAATCATCAATCTGCTATAATAAAACTGATGATATGTCCTTTAAAAATAACTAAAACATCATTAACTATCATCAATCAAATTCATAGTCCAAGAGCCAAGACGAGCAAGTTCATCATAAGTAAGATTAAATAGAAGAAATTGAGAATATATCTGAAATTCTCAAGCAGAATAGCTATCCCAATAAATTGTTGGAAAAGACCAAAGCAATCGGACACAATACTATAGAACCATAACCTACAACAAGTCGAACCGACTTAGCACAAACGATAACCAATGCCATACCATATGTTAAAGGGTAATCTGAAAAAATAGTTCTCGTTTAAGTAGAACGAGCGCTCGAAAACGAAGCAGAAAATTGAAAGAGAAAAAAAAGGTTAAACCCTCATCAAGAACAGTCCTTGTTTTCCTTGAAAGATCGAATCCTGGAACTTCATATAAATCAACGTAGATTTCGGTGTGATTAAACTAGAACTGTACCTTTGTAGAAGTTCCCAACCCTTGGTGTATATCTGGTATCGTTGCAATAAGCCAAAACCAACAACAGACCAGATAAATAGAAGTCATGTCTTCAGCAGATACCATTGAACTGTAGCATCTTGAGTTATACATATTACTGATGTCTCAAACTTGATCAGGATGAATCTTTATAACGGTTATGGGCAACGCTGGACCTGCTAACCCAATGACAGTTCGATATCAGTATCTAGAAAGGGGGCCTACAGTTGATCATGAGAGAGAATTCTTGCCCATTGGAGAAAGAAGGTGAGCTTTCGACCTTTTTCATATCATCGTTGCTTTCGGTGTGAACTAGAACCCTTTTAGTATTTCCAACACCTTCTGCACTTCGGTTACGTTGCAATAAGTCAAAACCAAAAAACTTCAATCCAGGGTATGTCTTCAGGAATAACCACAAAACTATGTTTCTAATGACTGATCTATCAAATCAGGATAAATTTCTATCACGAATATTGGAAGCGCTAGAATCATGCCAGGGTTCCGTATGGAAAAATCAGCATATGAGATTTGCACGCTCTGTGGATCAGAAGCTGAAACAGCTGAACACATGGTATTCAGTATTCAGAGCTGGCTAGCAAAGAAAAATTTATATAGGAAAGCTGGTCCAGGGAACAAAGAGATAACAGCCAAGGATACCAAGAAGGTTTTCGGTTTTATCGACGCCATTGATGACCTTCCTAGGTTTCCATGAATGAGTAAGGTAGAGAACTACATGATCGCAATTTCTGGAAGGCTAACCTTGTCTTCTGGTCATAACAACCCAACTTCTAAGAATATTTATTCTATCACTAATACGAAGAAATGGAATGAATACTGACAATAACTGCTTGTAAGTTTTTATTTTTTCCGAGAAAAGTATCGACTGTATCGAAATTTTGTAAGATACTGTTTTTCTCCAGAATTGAATGGGAAATCATAAAGAATTTTATTTTTCGAAAATCTATCCCACGAAAACAATTTTTGAACGAAAATCATAGGGGGTTGTTAGTGTTGTTACTTCCAACCCTAATAATGAAGCTATGAGATCTAAAAAAGTTGTGTGAGTAACATCTACTCAGTGCTTTATATTATGTATAGTTTTATAACTCTCAGTGTTCTTAAGAAGCCATGAAAAAAATTAAAAACGGTCAACTCGTCATCGCCTTCCAACGGCTGTGTCTTGGAAGGAAGGTTGATTTCGAAAAAAATTATATGAACTACCCCTGCTTATTTTCATCGATGAATCATCTCCCAAAGTCCCTCGCATTTGTTTACAGACACCCTGTATGTACAAATCGATTTCCTCGTCTGCGATACACCCTTACGAGACAATCATTTATCGAGATTGGAAATCAGAGTTGACGATGTGTCCTAATCAACTGCAGTATATGTCCAGCGTTCTCAGGCGAATTCTAATCTGTGTATATACGATGTTGCCTGGTTAAGGTCGGCACTGCTACTGATATGGGTCTTGTCCTTCAATGAAGTGTATCACAAAATTAACCCAACACTCAAATTAACTGTCATTTTGCGGGAAATTATTGGTTATCTTGTGAAAATAATTTAGAAAAGCATCCAGGTCAGACGGTTTTGTGCGCTTTTTCGTAAGCCAATAATAATAATTCAAACTGAATATCCTGTGCGCTATTGGTTCAATTTTATTCATTTATAAAATTTTAATAATTCAATTGGTCTGAATGGAAGTTTGTCTTTTTAAAACACTGGATTACTATTTACAGTTTATTATTATATCAACTCGCAACTCAAAATATACGGATTGCTGAACTGTCAATTTAGATTACTCAAATCTAGCTCAAAGTTTAACTTTCGACTCTATCTCTGAACTTCGGCCGATTTCTACCTCTCCCTAACTCTTCTCAACGTCTATTTTGCTCTAGCTTTACTTTGACTCTCGAGTTTTATCACTCAGATCTCTAGACTTTACTCTAAGCTCTGGCGTTTTCTTACTGATTCATTCCCCAAGTTTTTTTTGCCTCTTTGATTCTACCACCTTTATTACTTAAATCGAGGGCGTACCTAAACTGTTCCACTGTCAGAATGATTTGAGTGTAGTAGTGGCTGCAGTAGGAAGCAGTGGAAATCGCCGTGTGAAATATCGTCATCACTGCCAGACACGGAGTGAATGCTAAGAATTATCAGATCTGGTAAAATTCGCTTTTCCAGAGCCAATATCTCATGCACAAATGTCAACTCAAAGTCGAAGCTCTAATTTCTCAACACGATCCTCACCAAACTCGTATGTCATATTCCAGCATTGATACGAAAAGTTTACCAGTTTTTGAGCGCTCGTTCTCCTTAAACGAGTGCCTTATCGTTTTGCCCAACGTCTGTAATTTTCGAATTTTGATCCGAAAATGGTCTCAAACGATAGGGTTGTACTTCCTGATGACGAATTCGTGGTCAAATTCAATTCTGTCCGTGGGGCCGTCCGGCCGGCGTTAGCACAATAACTTTCGAAGAGATTGTTCTAGAGACTTGAAATTTTCAGGGTGAGTTCGCTTCCCAAAGGTCTCGGTTGAGTTCGTTAACCAGCCAAATCTTACTTGGTGTTCCATAAAATATGGCCATTAAAATTTTTTGTTCCTCAATATCTCAGACAAAATGAAACCCATCGCAATGAAATGTTGCAGTCTCATGCCAAGTTTTGTGGCCATAGTGTAAACAGAACCATAAAAAATTCAATTGAAATATTGAAAAGAAGAAACTTCATTATTCCATAAAAAATATCCTATTCGAATGAAATTAATTTTATGAATAAAGATTGATACACCGAATATTCATGCAGATTTTTTGACCATAGTAATAACAGAACCATAGAAAATTCAATTGGAATATTGAAAAGAAGAATCAAATGAAATTTATTGGTGAATCAAGACTGATAAACTGAATTTGAATATAAAGAGGATCGCATCATCAGAACCATAGAATTGCATTTCTTAAATAATTTCTAGAATATAATTATTCCGACTGTGCTGCGACTCTCCATTATATATTTGGTATCAATCTCAAATCACATATAAAATTTGAGGAAAAAAGTCTTATTGCTCCACCAAAGGACGAGCGCTCCAAAGCTCATTCTCAGAGCTTTTCTTAAATTTTTTTATTGAGAAATTCAAGGAACAAAACACATGAATTCATATATGAATAAAATGAAACCCCCCCCCCCCCCCGAAATGTTTCAGAGTTATTTTTGTTGCAAAAATAATCTTCATTTCACACAACTTATCTCCGAAAATCTAGTTAAAATTATCAATTCATATCAGCAATATGGATCATATTAAAGTTTCATAACATCGCACACAAATGGATCTGTCGAACCGAAAACCGAAAATTAATATCAGCCTTATCTGGTCTGCTACCCCAGAATTTTAACAGAGAATATGAATTAGAAGACGCATTATCGATGTATTCTTCACTACTCCCAGAAAAAAATTAAAACGTAATTAAAGCAGAATTTGATATATGGAAAATGTCAATGAACTCCATTTCAAAATCGGCATTAGAGTGCTTAGATGAGAGATCAGAATATGTATCCGAACATCTACATCCTACTACAAATTTTAGCTACGATTCCAGTATCTACTGCTACTCCAGAAAGAAGTTTTTCCAGCTTGAGGAGAATTAAAAATTACCTGCGCAATTCTTCTAGCGAAACTAGATTGAATGGTTTTAAGATAAGGAAAAAATGACAAACAAAAAATTCTTTGCCTATAAATTGAAGATTGTATTCATTTCGATGATAACTATTTTCAATTTATCTGTTTCGAAAAAAAAAAATAGTGAGAAAATTGATGAAAATGAAGTGGTTTGACCAATTCGCTAGAAAAAAAAGACGGATAGACTTTAACTGAAGGAATTCACCATAAAAAATATTGTTTGTGTTTTCTCACTGTTTCATTTTTAATACCTATTCATATGTTGTTGGCACTATTTTGGAGTAAAACATTAAAAACTCTATTTAGTTTCAATGAAAGCACACATCCACACTAATCATATTGATCCATCCTGTAAGTATTGTTTGGAAAATAAATATTGTTTTTTAAGTTTTTGTTTGAGTGAATAAAATTAAATTCTGAAGCATATTTGAAAAATAGGTTTACCTAACCTAACCAGGAATATCTATGTTGAATATTGTTTCCGAAGTAGAAAAAGGATTATTGAATTCTTAAAAACAACAAATACTTGCTACAAAAGCGACCCTCACAATTCCAGGCACCTACAAACTCAATTGCCAAAATGTCAAACCCCCCCGAAATAAATTCCTAGCTACGCCCTTGGGGTTTTCCAATAAGAGGTGTTATTATGAATAGCCCGCTATTTCGGTAGATGTAACGTTTGAAGCTGTCATTTTTGTCATTAAACAAGTAGAAACTACGCCATTGATAAAAATGGAACGCTAGACGCTTCAAGAACGTGTTGAAATTTAAAAAATTCACTATAAAAATGGTGAAAATTTGGCAGAGATGGTTCGTAAAACTCGAGCGTTTTTCGGTAGTCGTGAAGCACATTATCAAGCCGCAAAAAAGAAATTGGTGGAAAAATTCGAGCTGTTGGAACAAGTAAGTGATGTGAAGAATAAAACCTGTGCACGTCGCTCAAGAACAGCCGAGAATATTGCTGCTGTAGCCAAAAGTGTTGAAAGATTTCTCCATTCTTTGTCGTTCTTTGGAACTAGGCATTTTTATGGCCGAAATTGGATAGCATTGATCTGGACAAAGTTTACTTTCAACAAGACGGGCTACGTGTCAAACAAGTAACGAAACCATTGATCTTTTGGGGAAAAAGTTTCCGGACCGTGTTATCTCTCGAAAAGGTGATCACAATTGGCCGCCGAGATCTTGTGATTTAACACCTTGCGACTTGTTCCTTTGGAGCCACGTGAAAGAGAAGGTCTACACCAATAGCCCAGCGTCGATTCACGACCTCAAAGATGGAATTCGTGAGGCTATCAAGGACATAGGCAGCCATTTTGCGATTTGGTTATGAAAAATTTCATTAAAAGTATATGGTCCTCTAAGCGTGGTCGTGTTGGTCATTTGCCTGATGTTATTTTCCACTATGAACGGCATAGCTTCCTCTTTATAGCGAAATAAACCTCCGATCATTCATTTTGAAAAATGGCATTTTTCTTTGAATATCAAAATAACACCTCTTATTGGAAAACCCTTTATTTTTGGACGTGTTGCGTACAATATTTTGACGCCGACCGTGAATGAACACCGTCGATGCTGCTAATTTCATATTTTATTGCGTATTGCTATGAACTTCTGACAACTAATAGTCCGGTATATTTAGACCAAAAATGAGAGTGAAGTTACATAAAGTCCCAACAAGCTGAATTTCTGTGAAGTTGTTCAAAACATAATTATAAACAATGTCTAAAAGTTCCTCATCATTCCCCTGTGAGGAAAAAAATTTATTCGAGGTCAAAGGTCAAAAAAATGAGTTTTTCGCGATTTTCAGCAAAACGGTAAGTTTCATCATGAAAGTACTTCAGACAAAAAATTGTAGATCATAAAATATCTATAAAAAATGTACCAATACTTTTTCTTACGAGCCACCGTTTCTGAGATATAACGATTCGAAAAGTTATAAAAGTCATTATCGTCATAATATGAATACGTTTCCACGCCACCTATGAGGTAGTGTACTTAGCGCGCGTAGTTATATCTTTTTGAATCGTTATATCTCAGAAAGGGTGGCTCATAAGAAAAAAAGTATTGATACATTTTTTATAGATAATTTTATGATCTACAATTTTGTCTGAGGTACTTTTATGATAAAACTTACCGTTTTGCTGAAACTCGCAAAAACTCATTTTTTGACATTTGACCTCGAATAAAATTTTTTCCTCACAGGGGAATGATGAGGAACTTTTAGACATTGTTTATAATTATTTTTTGAACAACTTCAGAAATTCAGCTTGTTGGGTCTTTATGTACTTCGAATGTCTAAATAGACCGGACTATAATTTCATATGAATTTTCATCCGTTATTTCATTGCCATGATAATGATCAACTGCGTTCATCAAAATCATATGTAGGGTGAGAGGTTCAGTTGTTGACACCCTGATAGTGATTGACACTGTGCACATATATACCATGTAATAAGTCTGTATCTACCTATTTCAGACAGTTTTATTTCTATTTGGGTAAAGCTCAATTTCCTCAGGTTATCATCCTGAAAACGGCATCATAAATATTTGGCGTGAGATTTTGCAGTAGTGCCAATAAGTGTATATGTTAGAGTTTACTTAAGGATAGCGGCTGCATACAATTGCGTTTATTTTCCGATTTTTTTATGTTTCATATTCGTTAGCAGTTTTCAATATTTTGGAAGGTTCCAAGGAATTTTTAATTGATGTAAGTAAACCTCACAATGATTAATATATCAGGTTTAAACCATATGTCAATAACTGTGTCAATAATATTACATCGAATATTGATTGACGTAGGCTTTAACCTTAATATACAGGGTCTCTATAAATGATTGTAACCGCGCAGTTGGCTTTGGATTATGCAAACCACAGAATTCTGTGATCATGCTATGCTCTGATTGGTTAGATATTGGTATTCTGCAATCCAAAGCCAACTGTTACAATCATTTATAAAGTCCCTGTATAAATCATTGAAGGGTTACTTACATGAATGAAATATTCCTTGGAACCTTTCAACCAAAAGAAAACTTCTTACGAATATGAAACAGAACAAAATCGGAAACAATTCGAAATTTTGTGCAGTCGCTATCCTCAAATAAACACCAAAGATCTAATGATGCCGTTTTCAGAATGATAACCTGAAGACTCGAATAGAAAAAAAAACATTCTGAAATATGCGGACACAGATGAAAAACCCTAGATAGCACCAATAGTATTTTACATCAGTATATATGTGAAGATCATTAATACTTTTTGTTATTTCTTTGTTCATATGGAATAAAACTGTCTAAACCTTCTTATTTCTCCATTATTTTCAGTATGAATTTCTCAATGACCCATATAATGAGAATGTATGAGTGTGAGAAAGTTGGATGATATCATAATCAAAATTGATTCAAAATTGAGATGAAATTATGTCAATGACTATACTGGGTATCAATTACTATCGAAGTATGTAAATAACTATCAACTATGTAATTTCGGCGAAATTGGTGTCTCCTCGAATATTCAATCGATATTTATTGAAAGTTTGAAGGTACAGTAGAACCCCGATTATCCGTGTCAGTCGGGACCAAGCCTTCGCCGGATAATCGAAAACACGGATAACCAAAGACCTATAGTCCATTCACGAAAGGTCGAGCCGTCGGTTGGCCATGGAAATTTGGCATATTCCACTGTGTATATTAAAATTCTAGGTTATGTTCTTTATTTTTATGTCAGATTGATACGCAATGTTGTCAATATTGCATAGAGTCCTCTGAAAACTTGCAAGCTCGTCGGACGAGGCCGAGTACATTCGGCAACGTTGACTTTATTTTACTTTATGACAGTAAATACTGCCAACTTCAGATAAATAAAGAAACGCCTACTATGTGCTCAACCTCTCGTGAACGGACTATAGTTTTAATTTTCAACCATTTATTTAGACAGAGCTATGTGTCAAACAAACAAAAAAAAAAGTAATACTAGATACATGCAACAAGAAATAACAGTTTTAATATTTAAACATAATGTCTAAACGTACATTGAACAGTGTCTATATGTCACATTGAAAAATCGCTTGAAAAAATCACCGTTTTTTGTTTGTTTTTGGGCTTCGTAAATTCTACACTTTATAATCTCCCTCATTTTTCTAAGCTTCTAAGCTTGTCAAAATACCGCACGGAGAATCCGCCGCCCGGATAAAGCGCGCACGGATAATCGAGGTTCTACTGTAATACCAAAATAGCAACATTCAACTATAGTTCCGTAACTAACTTGAACTGAAGAACAATAAACAATTTTCGTATTTTTTTGGCGAAAAGTAGTTTGCAGCTTTTGGTCTTCTTTTCCCCAGAAAATTCCTCGATTCTCCACCATAGTCACAATCTGCAAAAAGAGAATACAAGAAAGGCGGCCAGAGGATCGATAAAACCGAGAACCCTACAGCTATTTGCCATTCTATAGGGTTTGATTTTCCCAAGTGTATACCCTTTTTATTCCGCATTTTTGGCATCCAACAACTTTTGATGTCCAGAAGGCTTTTTATATTATCTTTTCAGGCATTACGGCTCCTCCATGATATACGTACGGACAATTCCATTTGTACGCTCATAAAAAATATTTATGAATGAGTGTAATGACTTAAAACGCTCAAGGGATGAAGGTTTCATCCAGAGTCGGATTTCTTAAGTGGAATTCACGCAAAAGTATATTATTTCGACACCTTAATAATTATAGAAGGTGTCCCAAAAAGGGTGTGGGGCTCAGAGTAAAAAGTAAACCTAGAGATTCTTTCACGCATTCGTTGACGCAGCCAAGAATGAATCTGTTTGTATACGCTAACAACATTCGGCTTTGCCAACTTGTGCCGTATCTCAATTCCATACTAGCTGACCCGGTAAACCTATTTTTTCCACTCGATGTAACTTCACTTTTTCTCCAAATGTCAAAATCATTATAACCTATAAGTACTATATAACTGCTTGATTCGTTGTAAGAAAAAAAAGCCTTTTTTTTCTGAACGATTTGTTTGAAAAAATTCTGTTGTTTAAACTTTGCACTGGCTATTATGAACACAACAAAAAAAGATTTATCCAATTTGGTGCAGTCGTTTGAAAGATATGGTATTTTGACGGTAACCATAGATCCTGTTTCATTAATATAGATAAAGATTAGTCTACCGCTCCCTTACTCTGATACTAACGGCTAGCTACAGACAATTTTGTCTGTCTTGGCAACATCGTCTGTTAGTGTTTAGTTACTCGATGCGTCGCGTTTACATTTTCATTACGATTTGACTTTTATAAACTGAATTATGCTACTGATTTGGTGGCAGTTTATTGTTGCTTTAGGGTATTCTAGTGAATATATATGGCAAAATAACTAAAATGTTGTACTATATTCTGAAAAGGTATAAATGAAAATCTAACCTATTGTTTACTTCGCCCCAGTGCGGCAGTGAAATGCTTTCCATTTCACTCTAGAGCTTGGTTGATTACAATGCAGTACTATTAAGCGTAAAGGCATCGCTATGTTTACTTCTCACTCTGATGTGTGGGGTATAAGTTTAATGAAAATAAAACAACAAATCAGAAAAAACGTTGCCATCATTCAAATTTAGAAGTTTTTTAAAATGAAGCGGTAAAGATTATGTTATCGATTGAAATATATTCTGGGAGGATTCTTCATTTCTTAAAAACTTTACTTATAGGTTTTCACTCCCAGTCTCGGAAACAGAAATAACAGAATAATTAAAAAAAATAATTTTATTAAGATGAAGTGCTCCTGCGAGAATCTTTGCACTTATTTGTCAGGAGCAAATTGGTCTTGAAGATTTTACAAGTTTGTCTCAAGAAGGTGTCTGATATAGAAAACATTATTCTTTTCATTTATTTCCTTTTTCAGTTTTACTGTTAAGCAGCAATTTATTCAAGACCAATTTCAATTTGCTCATGACAAATAAGTGCAAAGATTCTCGCAGGAGCACTTCATCTTAATTAATTTTTTTTAATTATTTCTGTTTCAGAGACTAGGAGTGAAAACCTATAAAGTTTCTAAGAAAAAAAAAGATGATGTTGTTAGAATCGCGCTTCTGGCAATCCTCTATTTTTTGTCGATCTTCCATATAGTCTATGTAAAAATTATAGAAACAGCTCCAATAAAATGTCAATAGTTCTGTTATTTGTCATTTCAACTTAACTGCAACCGTATTTCGTCGTAATAACCAATAACATGAAGCAATTCAGGGCAAATTTTCAGTCGCTATGTCAGGGGAACTGAGACAGGGATCTGAATTATCGGCGCTACATCCGATAGGTCGTTATAAGCAATAATTATTATACATATAGCATCATGTTTTCGATGAGAAAGAGGTCATATTTGGTATTATTGTAGTAAAAAGTAGTATTGACGTAAAAAAAGAAAAAATGTTGGGCTATTGTATCAATTGAAAACTTACTTCTAGAAAGGAGAAATTTACGAATATCTTCATAACTGACCTACCCATAGACATAGGAAGAGGGAGACGCGGTATGCAATGATAAATACTGAAGCCAACATTCCTACCTTCAGAACTGAACTGGACTACTGTATTACTACGGATTGGTAATTACGCCAAAATATGCACAACGTTGTCAAGTTTCCGAAGATATCAGATTTATTAACATCAAAACGCTTAGAAATACTGAAATAGCAACTTGGAATACCTACAATCATCCAGATTACTGATATATGATATTGATTTTGTAATCGTACGAAACGAGTACTTATAGAATGAAATATTAAGAATTTCAATGAATTCCATAAACAATCACAAACTACATCCACATAATTGATCCTTTCGGTGGAATTTATACCCTCTTAAAACCTTCATCCACAGAAAACTTGGGTAAAATCATATAAAAGCTAATACCCAACCTATTCCAAGTCATTTCGACCGAACTTTCAAGGCAGTAAGAATAGAATTCGTAGTTATACAACCAAATTCAAGGATTTTTTAACATTCATTTCTCTTAAACGTGACAACACCGGTTTCTCAGTTTCATTCAAATTGTTTCTCATCCGATCGATATTTCTCTAGGCCAATCAGGTGAGTTTGCTCCGATTTGACATTTGATGTATGATACACCGTTGCCGAGATGAATTCGTTTAGTTTTCTGGGATTTCGACGATTCTGTCAACTGTCTACTCGAGTTCAAAGTTGAAAAAGTGTTTTTCGGACCTATTTCCATATATTTTGTGCAAAAAATATTAATAAAATGGTTCTTAAGTGTCAAGTATGTGGTAAATTGGACTCCTACAACCCTAATTTGAGTTTTTACAGGTTTGTTCTGTTTTGCAAATCATTGGCGTAGATTGTTCAATTCTCATGAGTTTCTTTCAGACTTATTTGATATTGGGAGAAGGAATATATGGATTTCAATTATGGACTTAGCTGGAGATAGAAACTTGCCACAGAATAGTTATGTTCGGAACATTTTGAACCAAAAACTAAACTAAATGGTACCAAATTCTTAATAATGATGCCAATCCTATTCCTGCGAAACCATTCTTCAGACTAACGTAATTCAAGGTAAGATTACAGGAGCTTCCTGGAATTTTAATTCAATCAATTAAATAGAGATGTTTCTGTGGAAAATCTTTCCAAATTATTCTACATACAACAGGTATTATGATAGTGATGTAGTAATTTAGTAATGTTTCAAATGAAGGGAATTGTTCAACTTGATGGAATAGGGAAATAGGAGATATGTATCAGTAATCATTGTTATATGTATGCAGAAATCATTTGGCCTAAGTTCATTATATTAATTGCGAACTCGTTTGCAGCTCCAGCTCCACTACGAATGAAACTCCCACAAGTGCTTAAAGATAATTATGCAGTTATAATTCACACTACAGAAGTGAATATTCGAAGAATTATATTTGCGAAGATCAAATTTCATCTCTCGATGAAGAAATCTATCAGAATGATGATGCTATTGCTTGTTCTCCGAAAAAAAGGTAAACCTTGTATTTCTTCTTATATTGCTGACTAACCATATTTTGTGTGATTTTTGTTTTCATTGTAGAAAATGTGGAATATCCTGTTGTCAAACTGGAGCAAGCAGTTGAGAATACTGATTTAATGCCTTCCAGCTTTACCGAGAAACCATGAACATCTCAAATAAGAAGGGAAGGTGAATATTTCATTTGAGTGCTCCACTAGTTCATGATTAATTTTACTGTTTCATTTGTGATAAAGAGCTTATGTGGGAGATCCGCACACTAGTGGTTTTTCTACGCCTAAGGTACGGAAAAGGGATATTAACATTATAGAAGAGAGTCCAGAGTCAAAATAAAAAGATTTGTTCATAGCAGCAGTCTGTTGAAGGATGAAGTTTAAAATAACTTCAATGAAAACATTGCTGGATTGTTTGAGAGAAAAATCACTCGTATCAGAATCAACAGACGTTATAATATTGGTATGTTTCCTTTTCGCTCATCGTTAAAAGTACATACATGAATATTATCAGGCAACCAGATTGAAGAATCTTTCTTTTTCAGGCCTGAAGCGGCAGGTAATTCATTTCAAAGATTGTGGAAAGGAACGACTAGGCAAAATTTAATCGGACGTTGAGAGCCTTCGCATTAACTTTGGTCTTCTATTCACCGAAAGGATATAACTTTCAACAACAGTTTGCCTCATTTAGATACGATCTCAAGGTGGTACAGATCTGTGGATGGTACCTAGTCCTACCTTACATTCAAAACTTGAACACTACTTTTTTTCTCTGATATTGAGTTAGAACTGCAGAGTATTCTAATTGTTATGTTTTTTCATAAGAATAATTCAAAATCAATATTACTGATTTATGATTGTGAATCATGTGAATACATTCTGAGAGAGTGGAATCATGTCACTGTTGTTTTTATGTCCTAAATATAAAAATAAGTCCGGTTTTCCTCCCTGACTCTATAACTCCAGAACGCACGAACCGATTTCAACGGTTTTGCATTCGTTGGAAAGGTCTCGGGCTCCGCTAGGTTTGAAGCAAAGAAAATTCAGGAAAAAATTCAAGATATCGAGAAGAACGTAGGAAATTGGTACATTTCTGAAAATGTCATTATTTATGACATCGAATTCAATGACAACTGTCAAGTCTCCTTTCGAGAGGGAAGTGCTTCCAACAATTTCCTCATTTCAGAAGAAAAAGCCAGATCCGAATCAAAAAAGGTACGAATATTGTTTTCGAGTAGTTCTATAACGTTAATTAACGAAGACATTCGTTGCAGGAATTCTGAAATAACCAGGAAGAAGAAAATATTTTTGACATAGGTACGTCTCATGTGAACATTTGTTCGTTTCGAGTGGAAAAGTTATTTGAATAGGTAAGTCCATATGAAATCATCAACTTCAACGTTCATTCAACGAATTCCTAACATTTCAGCGATCAAAAGCATCATTTCAGGTCGCAGTGATATTTGAGGTTTCTACTAAACCGAATTTCCCTGACAAATAACGTAATGAGACAAAATTCGGGGATTATTCGTATTTTAGGAAAAAATACGCCAGGAAATGATATCAAACTGTATGTATTATGATAATTATCGATATTTCAATATATTTTTTCGATTTCCTGATATGTTTACATGTTAAAACCCGTTGAAGTCTGAGATAAACAGTCGTCACGTGTAACAAGGCAAGTGGTGTAACGACTAACGTCTAGTGTGTGGACCTGGTAGTGTACCGGTTTCGAAACCCCATGGTGGCCTGTTCTGTTTATTCTGGATAAAAAGTATTTTTTCCAGGTCAAAGAAAGCTGACGAAAATAATTCAAAATTTTCATGTGCATGTTTTATACAGGTACGTTTTAGATATATACAGGGTGTTTCTATAAATCTATCAATTTTTCACATTTCTACGTTATAACAGAAAGCTTTCAATGAAATTGAAGGGGCTTTTGAATTTCGAGTGATTCGTTATAGGAGATGGAATTTTAATATAGATACTATGCTTCGGATTCATACGGGGTGCTCCTATAAACATGTCGAATATTTTGAATTTCTGCGTTATCACAGGGACATTTCCACAGAAACGAAGAAGTTTTTGAATTTCAAATGATTTACTATCGATGGTGGTTTGATTTATACAGGGTCTCTTCATAAAAATGCCAAATATTGTAATTTTATACTTCCTAACACGAACATTTGTATTACTTTTCCCATAAATGTTCAATAGACGCTTTGAGTATATACAGGGTGTGTAGTGTAGTCAGACAGATACCAAGGAATATATCAAATATCTATGAACATCAATAACCAATGATGATCTATCGAGGTATACAAAACGGTTCGAAAGACCTACTGTTCATCTGATCTATCGGTTCAATTGATCTACCGGTTAAATTATCCTACTTAGAAAGGTAGATCTACCGGTTTCACATCTACTTAAAAAGGTAGATCTACTGGCCTGACTAGAAAATCATTGTTTTTTACATGGCAGTTATACTTTATACGTGTTCACGAGTTGGAAAACCATCCGCTTTGTTTGTGTTTACGTCAGGCCAAAAAACAAAAATATGGTTTACCAAAGAGCATTTCAAAAAACAGATAGTTTTCGGAAACGTATAACGCTTCGATTCAGTATTTACTTTGGATTTCTTTCATTTACTTAGAGAAGTTCAACTAAGTAACACTTCATTTTGTAATCGAAATGAATTTATTACTGTTGTTCCTTTTCAAATATAAAAAAAAAATTTTCTTCATTTTTTTATCACCAAACGAAATGTTACAGAAAACGAAGCCATCTGGTGGCGAAACGGAGTTCGCCGGGTTTGCTAGTGTCCTAATAAATACTTTTTAAGATATAATTCTATATGTTAACTTTAATTGATGATTTGTTTCATTTTGTGAATACTGTTTCAATTTTTTATAGTACTTTATGATATATAACATTCCAACTGTATCTACTGTCTCTTCCTAGTCATTCTCTAAGCTTGAGTTAGTACAATTGAATAGAGAATGTTCAATTCGATTCTTGATTTTTTTAAGAACCGTTCAGAAGCAATATATTACTGATTTATGTTTTCGAATGCATTCTGATTTCTGAGAGTGAACTGTAGCACCATTGTTTTTTGTCCTGTAATAAATAATTCTGAAGATATAAATTCTGTATGAAAATTTTTTTTTCTTAATAATCTGCTTTATTTTGTTAGTTATGTTGAATAAATCTTCAAGAGTTTTGAGTGCAATTTATAACCATTAAGCATATTATTTCTGTCTTGAGGGTCCTTGCAACATTCTCTTAAACAAAACTACAAGTGTTTAAATTTTTTCATATTTTCATTGTGCTTTATGTATCAAACCTAACATTCAAAACTTAAACACTGCTTTTTTCCTTTGTTCTCTGATCTTGAATTGGTACTGCAGAGTATTTAAATTGATATGATTTTTCATAAGAATAATTCAAAATTAGAATACTGATTTATGATTGTGAATCATGTGTATACATTCTGTTCAATTCGATCTGGGATAACGGTTCAGATATTACCGATTTAGCTTTTTGAAAGCTTTCTGAGAGTGTGAAATTTTGCAACATATTCAGCATATCAATATTCATACAATGATTTTCACACCGCTAACTTGTAATGAAAATATAGAGATTCTTTTTTTCGATATTCCAATAGAATATTTTATAGTTCGGATGATCCGATCTTCTTGAAATTTTGCATGAATATTCAGTGTATTAATCTTCATTCACAACATAAATTTCACCCGAATCGGATATCTTGTAATGGAAATATGAAATTCCTTCTTTTCAATATTCCAATTGAATTTTCTATGGTTCTGTTTACAATTTTGTCTAAGATATCAAGGAACAAAAATTTTGAATGGCCATATTTTATAGAACACCCTGTACGTTTTGGCTGGTTAACGTACTTATCCGAAGCATTGGGTACAGAACTCTCTAGGATAATTCATCTGCAAGTTATCGTGCAACTGTAATTGAATTTGACCACGAATTCTTCATCAGGTAGTCGAACCCTATCGTTTGAAATCGTTTTCGGCTCAAAGTTCGAAAATTACAGACATTTGGGCAAAACGATATAGCACTCGTAGAACAAGCGCTCAAAAACATACTGCTCTGTTGGTATACGGATCTATACCATATTACAAAGGAAATGTATTATGGTTTTATACCATTGTGAATGTATGTAAGAAGTTATTTATGTAGAAATTGGTTTTCTACATTTATCAGAATATTAAATATTCAAATTACAACAATAAGCCATCTCTTTGCTATAAATTCTTCATATTGAATCATATTGGTAACAAAATAGTACGAAATTAATGAACTTAATTACTTGATATTCACATTACCACAAACAGTTTCCAAATCAAATATGCAAAAAATACGATTAATAACATACTACTGATGCAAAGTTTTAATTGTCTAAATATTGATAAAATTATAATTTATAGAAAAAATTTTAAAATGAAAAAATACTCAAGAGGTAAACATTTTTTATTCTAACGATTCTTATTTGATTTAATTAATCCAAGAGGAAAGCTTATAATATCAGTATAAAATATTAATTTCAAATCTATCGACAACAATAACTCCACGCCACTGGAAGTTGTTCGATTTACGCGTTCGAAGTCTTTGCATTGTTGCCGCGTCCGTGACGGAACAAGTACAGCTATATCAAGCTGTCCTTGTTCTACTCATGGGAAATAGTTTTAGATGTTGGCTTCAACTATTCCAGAATTTATGAATGACATGCCGCGTCTCCTCTTCCTTAGTCTAAGGACCTACCTATGGATACATGCAACATAAAAATGAACAGATTTGGGAAATGTTGCCAAAAATAGTATATTTTATTATTAGAATTAAAAATGCATATTTTTTAGGCACTTTTAGTCTGTATAATATATACTATTTTTTCTCCAACCAAGTCAAAATTGAGATAAATTTGATTTTATTCAAAAATCGTTAATAATCTGGTAATAAATTTGAACACCTACCTATTATAACAGCGATAGCAAGTCGGTAGTCAGGGATATCTGGTATTGTTGGTGAATGAATTGATTGTCTAATAGACGTCCAATGCAATTACTTTTAGTCGTTTTAGCGTTTTCAATCCTAGGATTAAAAGTGTTGCTAAGTAACGAGCAAATTTTTGTACGGTAAGGGAATTCATGGCTTCTGCACCTTAAAATAGTATGTACAAAAATGTCGACATTTTTTATGGTTGGAGAAAATAGTATATTATGCAACCAGCGTATAACGATAGCTATTACTCACGAGATGAAGTTTAGACTACGAGCCGTAGGCGAGTGGCATAAATCATCGAGCGAATAACAGTCATTATACGCGAGTAGCATACCATACTTTATCCACGACTACTGAATATATTTCTTAAGGATTTTAACATCCAGCGACCGTGACAAGACCTTTGTGAGGCAAGTGGGGAAATAGTAAATTTGACACATGAGAAATCTTCGGAGAACTTGTCGTTGTATATTTCGTAAAAAAATTCAATTAAATTGATAGAATAAAAGACATAAAAGTAGATTCAGTTCTCGATTGACAAAGTAAACCCCTATTTGTTAGTTGGAGTACTATACAATACTGAAGAAATGTCAATTAAAAGAATATAATATCAAAGCTGAATCTATGAAGCATCTGATAGCAGTCGATAATAACACATTATTCACTTGTAATTAATGGGTACAATTGTGGCCGTGCAAACAGACATATAATGGGTGGATTATTGAATAGTCGTGGATAAATATTTTTTGATCTAGTTCAATCACTTTCTGTACTCCTCCGAGTCCTCCGTTAGTATAACCGAAATACTTCTCAGCTCCCTGGATAAACATTGAAAAAATGATATAAGATTATAAATGACGAGCAAATATCAGCAAATTAGTTTCCAATAATGCACCTTAAATATAATCATGTAACACACACAAAATTACCACAAGTATCCCTTTATAGGGATGAAGATTTGGGCAGTCCCATGTTGGAAGATAGAGGGAGGCCCATGACTATGGGCCCAGTCCATCAGAGAAGTAGAAGTGCAACAAGACCAAGTACAAGAGAATTCATGCCGATACGGGAAAGAAGGTAGGTTTTTAAAACGTCCCTGATCGATATACAATGAACACTTGAGAAAAGTAAAACACGATTCTGAATTAGGATATAAATGAAAAAACTGATATTCCGAGGTATCTGTAGATAAAGAGCATGAAGAAATTCATGGTGACAACGTTATTATTACTGCGTGTTTTTAAAACTCCATCTAGTTTTTTTGAGAGCTCGTTTAACTCAAACGAGTGCAATATCGTTTTTTCCAATTTCTGTGATTTTCGACTTCTGAGCGGAAAATGGACACAATCGATAATTCTGTCCAACCATAATCACAATAACTCACGAAAGAATTTGAGATTTTCAGGGTAGGTTCGGTTCCTAAATGCCGTGGTTAGGTTCGTTAAGCGGCAAAATCTTATAAGGTATTCCATAAAATATGGCCATTCAAAATTTTTGTTTCTCAATAACTCAGACAGAACAAAACCGATCGAAATGGAATTTTACGGCCACATGCAAATAGTCATAAGAAGCCTCATACGAAGCCATATATGAGGGGCGTTCGGCATTGACCTCCGCGAGCGGACGGATTTTTTTGTCACGTGACCACAGATCGTACAGATAAATCTGAAATATCTGGGAATAAACGAACGGTACAGAGCATCTGCTACAGAACATACTGCTCTGTTCTACTTTTATAGATTATGAGATTTCAAAGATCACTATTTTGGGAAATATGCTCATCTTTTAACGATACTTTCGCCCTTTTAGTAGCTCTTCCATAAAATCTCAATTAAATTATTAGGTGCAAAGGCAATGAATGCAAAAGAAACGAGTAATGCAATATCCCCTTCTGGTCGTTCAATACGGCGATAGTTGTACCGAAAGATCCTGATCAATTAATTGATTAATTACACGAAAAAGAAACGGGAAAGCAATATCTCCTCCTGCCCATTTATAACTACGATAGCTATATTGAAAAATTTTAATGAATTAATTGAGTTTTTAATGAATAAATGAAAACAGAAGAATTAAACTGTTAGAATTTTTCAATCTATCGGTTGTCGGATCAGAAACTCAACATAAAACAAAAAAAAATATAAAAAACATAAAACTCTATGGATAAAATCGCTTTGCTCCGTCGAAATAGACCGAGCGAAAAGATCGACGTCCGATTGCTCAGATTTTTATGACGAACGGTATAGATGTGTATTCCCCTCAATACGGATGTAATAAACGAACGGTTTAGATCGATCCGACACGTCCGATGTCGATGCCGAACGCCCCCCTATGGTTAATAGAACCATAAAAATCATAATATTAAAACAATACTTATATTTCCACAACAAATTATCCGATGAAGTTGCTGTGTTCGTTGTATTTTTCTACTTTTCTTTAATAATCGTCAACTGTGCCGCATATTTATTCGAAATAAGGAAAGTTTGGTTTATCTTGAAGCTGAAGTCAATAATGTGGGAGGGTTGAGAGAACGCATTGACAGTGCCAGTGAAGCTATTCGTGTACGGACAGAAATGATCTCCTTAATTGGTCCTTGTTTGGCTTTCCGAAAGCGTATTTTTGCTGTCAGAAGTTTAACATTTTCAAGAAAATCTAATGGTTCGAATGAAATTGCCGAGTTTGTCATAACTTCTTTCACCGATTGGAGATCGAACAGAGTGATCTATTTGCTCAATAACAAATTTGAAAAAAAACACAACTCAAAAAAACCCCTGTACGTTATCAATGTTATCCTGATTTCTTGAGTTTTTTCAGGTGTATGCTATATTTTTTTGCTTGCTTGTCCCTACTTTGTAGCTATGTGTGATAGCTTTTTGTCCAAATGTCTGTAATTTCGAATTAAAAACCATGTCGCTAATACACTGGACGTGTCACAATTTATATCATTTATTTTAATGGATGATTTCAAGTAAAATAAATGGAAATATGTAAGAGTTTCAATATTCTATTGTTCCGATTTCACAATCCTTTTTAAAATGTGCATAATAATTCACTTCGCCAATTTACATCTTCAAATTATATTTCATTTCAATTGACATGGCAATATTAGATTTTTTTCGATATTACGATAGACTTTTCTATGACTGTAAAAATGTAATCAATGTTCTGATTATGCGATTCTCTAGAAACTTTGCGCGAACATTCATTTTAAGAATGTCCACACTCAAAATAAATTTCACTCGAATCGGATAATATTTTGTGGAAATACAACAATACAACATATTATGGTTCTGTCAACACTATGGCCATTCTAATCGGTTTCGTTCTGTCTGAAATATTGAGGATTAAAAAAATTGAATGCAGAATGGCCATATTTTGTGGAACACCCTGTAAGATTTTGCTGGTTAATGAAATTAATCGCGGCATTTAGGAACCCAACCTACCCTGAAAATGTAAAGTCTCTAAAAATCCTCTCGAAAGTTATCGTGTTTACGGTCGGCCGACCAGGCGGACGACCCTCTTGTCAGAATTGAATTTGACGGCTCAAAATTCGAATATTACAGACAATTGGACGAAATGATGTTAGATTTCAAAAACATTTTTGACGGAATAGCATCATCATCAACATTTCGCTTAACATTAACATTGATGTGAACAGTATCATAGTATTTCTATTATAGCGTTGAAATTGTAGCTCCACACTGACATTATCATTAAAATTAATTAATAAAAATAATTGAACAGACAATAATATTCTTCGACAAATTTAACAAATTTTAAACTTACTCCGAAATTATTCATGAATACTGTCCAAAGAATCAGTACAGAGAAAACTCTAAATGACTCTAGGATCGGGTTATAATATTTGGTAGTCAACTAATGGGGATTGAATCTTTCTAGCGCCATCTCGAATGAATCCTTGCGAATACACATCTCCATTTCTGTACTGCTGACAGCCAAAATTCAGGAACAGCTTGTCTGCTGACTCTCTGGGTGACATAACCTTCATTCAAATTCTTTGGACGATGTGCATGAATAGCTCAGCAGTACGAGTTCAATATTTGTTAATTTTATCAACGAATATTATTCTCTGCTCAATAGGGATGTTGACTCATGTTACGAATTCATATAAATTGAGGTTTTCCTCATAGAAGGAAATTTTTGCAATCCTAAAAAACCATTTTAGTGATCTTATTATTCTCGTTGATTTAAATAAAGCTGATTTAAATTATGTTATTTATTATCAACTATCACGTGACTGCGAACGCCAATCAGAGGTAATCCGTATAGTGACGTCAAACTATCCGTATTGTCATTGCATATTCGAATGTTCGGTGCTCAGATCAACAAAATACATTCATAGGCCGGGTTCCACAAAACTCCAATCACCTTGATTATTGAAATGTCATCATTTCTCTGCAATTTTCAGTTCATTTTTGACATAAACCATCGACTTACTTCAATATAAACGATTTGATTGCCAATCAAGCTTTGTGAAACCCACGGTTCTGTAACTTGAACCATAGTAAATATATAATATATCATATCTATGATTCGAACTTACGAAGTTGAAAGCTGAAAGAGAACAGAATACCTAGTTCGTTACAAGAACGATAATCTACAATTTTCTTTATAATGGAGATATGATTCATCAAGGGTAATAGTAGTAACTTTTACCGAAGATAAATTCCCTTATGGTCGCAAGTTTCTTTGCTGAAAACAAGGATTTTTGTGCAGCGGAGCTTAAAAACGTGAACTTGTCTTTGTAAGTAGCAGACTTTTAACTCATATTTATTATTACAAATAAAAGAAGCAGCATTTACAGACCGACCTATTCATTTTGAAGGCTTAGATTGAACTTTTCCACAAGGGATCGGGCAAAATCAGTTCGCTTTGACAGAAGTCAAAGTATGTTCACTGTATTATGACGTAATCATCAGAACGTGACAAAATAGCATTTCCGCGGGAATTTTGAATTGTCTTTTCATTTACTCATTTTTATTGGCAACTACTATATTTTTTAGGAAAAAGTAATTTTTTCGTGTTTGTATAGGGTTCATCTTTAAAAAAAATAAATTCCAAAAAGTAGTCAACATCCCTATTATTGTTGTTCGTACATCCCACGAAATCTTTTCGAATTGATTACCATGGTAAATGAGCATTGAATAAGTAGTCCACTTGCCATTTTTTAGAACCTGATTTTGAAACTTCAAATTTCTCTTTAAGGGACAGATCGCTAGATCGCGGCCTC
Source organism: Propylea japonica (assembly GCA_013421045.1). Lineage (NCBI taxonomy): Eukaryota > Metazoa > Arthropoda > Insecta > Coleoptera > Coccinellidae > Propylea > Propylea japonica. Next base: position 16,210,357 of record CM024240.1, on the reverse strand, counting down.
TACTTCGATGACGAGCCGTACAGCAGCAGATCAGCAAGACAATCACCAACCATGCATCAACCCTTTATCGGCGATCTGCAACATCAAAATTCTGACCTGCAGAGGGAATTGGGCAATCTCAAGAAAGAGCTCGAACTCACCAATCAAAAGCTGGGATCCTCCATGCATTCCATCAAAACGTTTTGGAGCCCTGAGCTCAAAAAGGAGAGAGCCCTCAGGAAAGAAGAATCAGCAAAGTACAGTCTGATCAATGATCAGCTTAAGTTGCTGAGCAGTGAGAATCAGGTGAGTTAAAAACTGCATGTTTTTACAGGTTAAAGAGTTGATGGTGAATTTTGATGAATTATTTTTACTGGTACATGTATTATAGTTTACAAAGGGGTAACAATTCACTGCGACCTCAAGGTCTATTTTGCCCCTTACAGAAATGTAAGATGTTTGGAAGATGGTGATTGTTCATTGTCTTTGACCAAAATATTGAACATAATTATAACCAAAGTTATTTCGAGGTATAATATTATTTTCTAAAAACTTCACTTCGATCTCTACTTCTATCAAAGTTAGAATAATAGTATACAGGTTTGGAAATTTCACATCAGGAACATACGGTATACAGTGCATCAGACAGAGAGTTTTCCCGTCCAGTTGAACAGTTGTATGTTCGAAAATTTACGTGCTAAGTAACTTGCTAACTTCAGTTGTCCGATTGCAATAATGTAGTGTTGTCTCTCTCTTATCGTTAGGAGTGGCTTAAGTCAAGCGAAAGTACTTGAAGTGAGTTGAAAAGCAAAAAGTTAATTACTTAAAGGAGTGCTATATCGTATTGTCCGAATGTCTGTAATTTTAGAATTTTTATCCGAAAATGGTCCCAAACGATAAGATTCGACTCACTGATGACCAATCTGTGAGGCCCTGCTTAAACTCGATGAATTTATAAAATATTGGCCTGAAGACTCAAAATTTTCTGGGTTGGTTCGGTTCTAAAATGCTGCAGTTAAATTCTTTAATCAGCAAAATCGTACAGGGTGATCAATAAAATATGGCCATTCAAAATTCTTGTTCCTCAATATCTCAGATAGAACAAAACCGATCGAAATGAAATTTAGCGGCCGCGTGCAAGATACATTCTTATAAGAAGCCTCATACGAAATTTTGTGGCTATAGTGTTAATATACAGGGTGTCCCAAAATTCGACGTCAACCCGGAACCTGGTGAAAAGACAAGTAAGTAATGCTGGTTGTCAGAAAAATATAAAAAAATCTAAGTTGCATGATTCTAAAATAATGGGCATTTAAAAAAACACGCAAAATTCCACATCTTCTCTTTTCGCTCCTGTTGCCACAAATATCAACTTTTTCCAACTTTTTTTTTTGCTGTGTAACCTTGAATAATGCTTGTCTAAACTGTAATCGAAATTTGGATACCAGCTGCTCTAGGTGTCATAAAAATAGGGCTTACTTCTCAGAAAAAAATTCAAAATAAACAATTGCCTAGTTTCAACTGACTGTATTGAAAAAAATTTACTACGCAAGTTTGGCATGTTTTGTCAAAAGTTGGCGCATTTAGTAAGGATTCCAAAATGGTATAATACTTGTTAAATTGTAGCTGCCGTAGTTCAAATTTATTTTCGATTGCCTTTGAATACACTTTTTTCTTAAACTGCTTCCCCGTAAAAAAGTCCAATGGATTCAAGTCCGGTGAACGGGCCGGCCACGAGATTAGACCAGAACGTCCGATCCATCTTCCGGAAAAAAATGTTACTAGAAAAAAAAAATTTCAGAGAAATTTCTCCGGAAAAATTTTTTCTGGAAAAATTATTTTCTCTGGAAATTTTTTTTTCTGGTAACATTCTTTCCCGGTAGATGGATCGGACTTTCTGGTCCAATCTGGTGGCCGGCCCGTTCACCGGACTTGAATCCATTGGACTTTTTTACTGGGAAGCAGTTTAAGAAAAGGTGTATTCAAAAGCAATCGAAAATAAATTTGAACTACAGCAGCTACAATTTAACAAGTATTATACCATTTTGGAATCCTTACTGAATGCGCCAACTTTTGACAAAACATTCCAACCTTGCGTAGTACATTTTTTTTCAATATAGTCAGTTGAAACTAAGCAATTGTTTATTTTGAATTTTTTTTTCTGAGAAGTTAGCCCTATTTTTTTGAATCCTAGAGCAGCTGGTATCCAAATTTTGATTACAGTTTAGACAAGCATTATTCAAGGTTACACAGCAAAAAAAAAGTTGGAAAAAGTTGATTCGAGTGAAATTTATTTTGAGGCTAAGGGTTCTTACACTGAATGTTCATGCATTTCAAGAGGATAGTATATTCAAAACCATAGTATTCCTTTATTTGAATTGTCCATGTTTTCAAATAATTCAGAATTGGTCTTGCTTTCGAGCTGTAATTTTACAGTAAAACATTCGTGCGTTAATGAAGTATATTGTAATATCGATAAGAATTTTAATATTGTGAAAAATTCTAATAGTGTAAAGATGTTAATAGGCGAAGGGAATGATCATGCTAACTCACAAAAAGATTGTGAAATCGGAACCATAAAATTTCAATATTTTTAGTTAACGGTTCTTTCATTTATGTGTAATTTTTTTAATAATTTAAAGAATATAATTTTGATCGTGCTGAGATTTCGCATTAATATATTTAGCATCAATCTCAAGTCCTATACAAATTTTGAGGAAAAAGGCCTATTGCTTCACCAATGAACGAGCTCTGGAAAGCACATGCTCAGGGGTTTTCTTGAAAAATTTTCTACCTCTTTCAATTAAAAAGATAGTAGTACCTAGTAGTACCAAATCATCGAAATCTGAGCACTCTGTACGTACATAAACACTACTACTTGTAATAATATGAATATTTTTATTTAAAAAGCAAAAAAAATACAAATACGTGTGCAAAAATAATGCACGTTTACAAATATTCATTACAGAAATTGTTATAATAATACAGCTTTAGCTTTTCTATTTTTTATTCTTGGGGCACACGCGCGAATAGTGCCCCTTATTGAAGCAATTGTGACAGATTTGCCCTATAGCGTTGCATATTCCTGAAGAATGATATAACCCACATTTGGTGCAGCTCTTTGATCCTGTGTTTTCTTCTTCTTCATCCTCCTCTTCCTCCTCTTCAGAATCATTCACGTGATCCAGCAGGTTCTTGATTTTTTGGTTAAGTTGAGTTTTGTTGAAATATTCTTTTATTTTTTCCAAAGACATATCTGGGTCACCTAGAAAATGTTTTTGTACCTCCTTATCTTGAATGCCCATAATAAATCTATCTCTGATCATTCTCTCAGAGAAACTTTTTTTGCAATAATCGTTGTCACATATGAATTCACACTTGGCTGCCTGATTTTTTAATTCTGTTATGAATGCATCAATAGTTTGATCTTCTTTCTGCTCGATATTATTAAACTTGAAAGTTTCCTCACAAGTATTTTTCTCTGGAAGAAAATACTTATCGAAGCATTTTAGTACAGCTTTCAATGTTTTAACTTTTGGTTTTTCAAAAGTATTATAAATATCCACACAATCATCTCCCGAAATATTCAATAGCAGAGCAATCTTTACTTTTTCGTCGGCTTCAGTTTTTTCAGATGCCAAAAGAAAAATTTCGAATAACTGCTTCCATTTTGTCCAACCTTCTGGCTCATCTACATTGAATGGTTGTGGGATCCTCAAGAATTCCATTTCGATATTTATTGGTTTAAATTTTTTTTTTTTAGTTGTATTTCTCACACCAATTCTTGCAATCAGAACACACTCTGTACCATGTACTATTTTATTGTATAGATTCTTGAGAAATACCTCAGTTAAAACAATTTATAAAGATATCACAGATAATATTAAAAAAAACATTCGACTTTGTTCGACGATAACAATAATAACAATGAATGCCGGCCAGCCGCTCTCACCTCTAACTCCAACCTCTAGTTCTCTTCAACCATAAAACCATAGAAATACAAAAGAGTATTTTTATCTTCTTCTTCTTTCTGATTTCCCAACTTGGGAAAATGAGCTCAACCGAGGTTATTTTTATCTTTTTACATAATATACAGTAATTGAGAACTACAGAGACACGATATGCACTCTGGTGGCAATTCCGCGTAACAAACTTGGCTAGTAATTTTTAGTACGTTGTACTTGGTTTGTCTGAGATTTGTCATTTTATATCTTATATATTTTTAAATTATTGCTTATTTATTCAACTAACACATCTATTTATTTTAGAGACGAATGTAAGTAAATATTTTTAAAGTTTTGTTGTGTTTATTTATTTCTACTCAAAAATAATCACCATTTTCTTACCTACTTCTTCGATGACGCTTGGGGGCAAGGGTTGGCTGGACTGCCCTGAATTCTTGTTGCCTCCCACTGAGAATGGGAAAAAAAGTTCAGGTTAGAAATATTCACCCTGTGTATGTGTTTGAAAAACTAAAAAATTTTGAGTTGAAATCTCTAGGGATAGCTCTCGCAAAATCGATAATTTCGAAGTTCGGATCACTTAGACAAAAAAATGTCCAGAAAAATGGAATTTGACCGAATGATCCCCATATGACTATGTTTATGGAGACAGAAAATGGATTCTCTTGAAAAAATTCTATTCACTGTGTATGTGCTGTGGACTTTCAAATAAGTATTTTTTTCTGATTGAATGAATATTGAGCAATATCGCCTTGGTTACCATATGTCATAACACACTCATATTTCCCAAGGGAAATATGAAACGTCAAGTCATATTTTATTGAAATAGTTATTTAATCAACTAGGTATTAAAGACAGCGACTAATGGTCAAGATATTTTAAATCGTGAGCGGTTAATAACCGAGTTGATTACAAGATTTTTCCGACGATCTCAATATGAATTGTGTATGAATTCTTGATTGAAATTCATTTTCATTTTGCACAAAACATACATTTGTCATAGTGAAATTTCTATGTATCTATGTTCCAGTAGGGTTTTGACATTTCTCGTAGTGCTTCTGAATACTTTGTGAACGGTTGCCATGAGGATTGCATATTAAAATGATTGAGCATTAAAATGGGTCATTAATGCTCAATTTCGTACACATTAAAATCACTTTTCATTTCGAGGTCGGCGGAAAATAGTATTTTATGCAACTTTTCACCTAATACATCAGAAAAAGTCATTTGGAGCTTCTATCAAGAATTTCTTGATATGCTCCTGAGACAACACTGCTGATTTTTTGGGAAAGTATCCTTTATTTTTGTTATTAACAATTGCTTCCACTTCATCGAATAATTTCACATTCGTTTTTTCCTTCAAATGTAGCATGGACCTTAACATAGATAATTAATTTTTGCCATAACGTGTTTGGTGAATATTTCTGCGACTGGAGATCGAATGAATTAATCATACCTTGAAAATAACAAGAATCAAAGCAACATACCAAATCTTCAAAATATGCTAACAAATATTTTCGTTGACACCGTCCACCACCGTTCCACTTCTGAAAGCCTGCATACTCTTTACTATAGGCAGCTTTAGATTTGGCCGGAACCAAAAATTCACGGGCTTTCGCCGCTTGAGTTTCGACATTATTTCAAAAACTTTATTTTTCTCCAACCATCAAAAAATGTTGACATTTTTGTACTCTTTTCAGGTGCAAAAGTGATAGATTTTCTTACCGTACAAAAATTCACTCGTTACTTAGCAACACTTTTAATCCTAGGATTAAAACGCTACTTTTAATCCTTGTAAATGCATTTGAAGTCTACTTGACAATCACTGTCATGATTCTGTGTTCGAATTCATAACCAAATTATGAACGATTTTTCACTAAAACCAATTTTATTGTAATTTTGACTTGGTTGGAGAAAAAATAGTATATATTATTCGGATTAAAAGTGCCTATTTTAACTCGCAATTTTGCATTCGCTCGGCTGCGCCTCGCAACTGCAAATATTGCTCGTAAAAAAAGATGCACTTTTAATCCTTATAATATAATATACTATTCTGACTAGACGTCAAAATAAACCAGTCAACCATGATTCTCACAAACACGGCCCATAGCAACGTTAAAAATCCAAATAATTCAAAAATTTACAATCTAATATTAATTTTAGGAACGATCTTGTTCCAATCAGAAAAAACCATTGATTATAACAAGAGAATTATGAATACATTTCCCACGGTTGCCTATACATCCCTCGAGCATCGCCCTCGGAATGTAACTTGGACAACCTCGGGATATAACTATTCATATTTCTCTATGTAGTTGTAACAATAGCTATTGTTGAGTATATTCAAAATTGAAAGAAATGTCAGCACAACTCTTGGTAATCATAATAATCACAAACCAAAATAGGTATAGCAGATCATACAGTACAATGTCCATCCCTGAGAGAGATTAATCATTATTGAGCAGTATTGAATAGACTTGACAGAGAGAATCGAACACAATGTCAATATATCCCTTACAAACAAACACACAGATAATAGTTCGATAGGGGAAATGAATATCTCGGAAATGGCAGCTTTATCTTTCTAATAGTGGATTGGAAATTTCACCATGAAATTAAGTTCTCTTCCGAGTCATGAAAACTCACTGAATTAGGAATATACAGGATGTTTCGAGTTCAATTGTCTAGTAGCAGCTTCTAAACTGGCCCACTTTATATCTAAAAATTAAAGAAAAGCCCTGAGTAGGAGCTTTTGAGCGCTCGTTTATTGGTGGAGTAATAGACTATTACCTCAAATATTGACTTGAGATTGATATCAAATATATTCATACAGAATCTCAGCATTATACTCTGGAAATTATTCAGAGAATAAAATACTTATGTAAAAAGTAGATACAAAAATTAATTCTATGGTTCTGATGATGCGATCTTCTTGAAATTTTGCATGAAAATTAAGTATATCAGTCTTCATTCACAAAAGATTCATATTTTCAATATTCCAATTGAATTTTCTATGGTTCTGTTCACACTATGGCTTGAATTTGCATGAGGCTTGTTATGAGCATCTTGCATGTGGCTGCAACATTTCATTTCGATTGTTTTCGTCTGAGATATTGAGGAACGAAAATTCTGGATGGCCCTATTTTATGGAACACGCTGTACCATTTGGCTACTTGAAAAACTTCATCGATGCATTTGGGACACGAAATCACCCTGAAAATCTCAAATCTTTAGGATAATCGCTTCGAAAGTTATCGTGCTAACGATATTGGACATAATTGAGTTTGACCACGAATTCTTCATCAGGGAGTCTAAGTTGAGTTTGAGACCATTTTCGGCTCAAAATTCTAAAACTACAGACATTTGATCAAAACGATATTTTATTTTAAGTTGAACAATCGCTCAAAAAGTTGAATAATGAAAAAGCTCGACGTTCTCTACTCAGATGAAATATTTGCAAATGTGTCATTTTCTAATACATATACCGGCCGATGGTCGATGGTCAGGCAAATGATCACCACGACCACGCTTACAGGACCATATCCTTTTGATGGAATTTTCCATAACCAATCGCAAACTGGCTGCCCTATGTCCTCGATAGCCTCACGAATTCCATCTTTGAGGTATTGAATCGACGCTAGGCTATTGGCGTAGACCTTCTCTTTCACGTGGCACCAAAGGAAGAAGTCGCAAGGTACTAGATCACAAGATCTCGGTGGCCAATTGTGATCACCTCTTCGAGAGATAACACGGTCCGGAAACTTTTCCCGCAATCAATGGTTTCGTTACTTGTGTGGCACTTAGCACCGTTTGGTCGAAAGTAAACATTGTCCAGATCAATACTATCCAATTTCGGCCATAAAAAATCATTATACATCTCTCGATAGCGCAATCCATTCACCGTAATTATTCTTCAATAATATCGGCTACAGAAGCCATATTCTCGGTTGTTCTTGAGCTACGTGCACGGGTTTATTCTTCACATCACTAACTTGTTCCAACAGCTCGAATTTTTCCACCAATTTCTTTATTGCGGTCCGACAAGGTGCTTCACGACGAGTTTCGAAACGGCCTCTGCCAAATTTTCACCATTTTTATAGCGAATTTTAATAATTTCAATGCGTTTTTGAAGCATGTATCTTTCCATTTTTATTAATGTCGTAGTTTCTACTTGTACAATGTCAAAAAATGACTGCTTCAAAGGTGACATCTACCGAAATAGCAGGCTATTAAAATAACACCTCTTATTGGAAAACCCTTATGAACCGAAAAATAATGAAACTCGAAATGGCACAAGTAGAAAATCGGAAATTTGATACTGGGGTCTTTAGTAATTCCCCTTATTCTTCAGCAGAGCTCCAGAAAAAATGTTTTGTTTGTAGCCAATCGATATCCTCGAAACCAAATTTGTACAACATACAATTTTTCATAGAATCGTCACGCCAAATGACATAAGTACCACAAATAGCAGTGCTTCACTTTTCTATGATTCATGGGGGTAAAATTACTTTCTCTAACACGCGAGCAGAACAATATCGATTCATTTCCGTCCAACCAAACGAGTCAAAACCATGTAACGGGGTTGAGATTTATTTCTTTCTCTCTGATTTTACGTCGCTACACATGAAAATTCAACCTTCAATTTCACAAATTTATAGCGGCGCTGACTTTGCACTGGGGTTGTGTTGTTAGAATAAATAATTTGATATATTCCCTCGTGAAAAAATAATTTTACCTACTTCATTTTCGCCTGCTTGTTTTTATGAAGTAATCTGATAAAGTTTGAACATCCCGGCACTTTTCGTTTTCTGACAATAAAGGGTTTTCCAATGAGAGGTGTTATTTTGAATAGCTCGCTATTTCGGTAGATGTCACATTTGAAGCTGTCATTTTGTTAAATTTGAAAAGTAGAAACTACACCATTAATAAAAATGGAACGATACACGCTTCAATTACGCATTGAAATTATCAAATTCACTACAAAAATGGTGAAAATTCGATTCGATTCGTAAAACTCGAACATTTTTGGGTCGTCGTGAAGCATCTTATCGGACCACAATAAAGAAATTGGTGGAAAAATTCGAACTGTCAAGACAAGTTAGTTATGTGAAGAATAAAACTCGTGCACGTCGCTCAAGAACAGCCGGAAATATTGCTGCTGTAGCCGAAATTGTTGAGGAAAACCCAGGTTTACCATTCCTTGTCGTTCTTTGGAATTAGCCATTCCACAAACGTCATTACATTATTTCGACTAAAGATTTGGGTTTTAAGGCTCATAAAATTCAGTTAACACAAGAACTCAAACCGGCCGATCATCAACAACGTCGTGTCTTTGCTGATTGGGTCGTTGAATTGCATGAAAATGATCCGGAATTCCATCGAAAAATCATCTTGAGTGATGAGGCCCATTTCCACCTCGGTGGCTTCGTCTACAAGCAAAATTGTCGCATCTGGGGCTCGGAAAACCCAAGAGTTATTGTTGAAAAGCCTCTCTATCCTCAACGTGTGACTGTTTGGTCCGTTTTATGGTCCGGCGGAGTCATTGGACCTTACTTTTTCGAAAATGAGGCTGGAACAACAGTTACGGTGAATGAAATGCGCTATCGAGAGATTATTTATGATTTTTTTGGCCCAAATTGGATAGTATTGTTCTGGACAACGTTTACTTTCAACAAGACGGCGCTACGTGCTACACAAGCAAGTAAACCATTGATCTTTTGCGGGAAAATTTTCCGGACCGTGTTATCTGTCGAAGAGGTGATCACAATTGGTCACTTGTGTTTTAACACCTTGCGACTTCTTCCTTTTGGGCCACGTGAAAGAGAAGGTCTACGCCAATAGCCCAGCATCGATTCAAGACCTCAAAGATGGAATTCGTGATGCTATCGAGGGCATAGGGCAGCCACTTTGCGATTTAGTTATGAAAAATTTCCTTAAAAGGATATGGTCCTTTAAGCGTGGTCTTCATTAAAATGAAATAAATATCCGATCATTTATATTGAAAAATGGAATTTTTCTTTGAATATCAAAATAGCACCTCTTATTGGAAAACCGTTTACATGGTGACTGCTTAAAAATAAGAAGCCGATGACATCGTGAAAAGTCAGGAATGTTGGATTCTTCACATTATTGTATGATGAAAATAAACAGCAAGACGTGTGAACATGGGCCAAGTGCAACATTTTCTGTTGGCTGTCGACCTCTAATACCCTGTATTATCCCTCGACAATATGCACCTGATTATTGTATTTCCAGGATACGTCTCCCATTCAACAGCAAAACTTGCTGAAATGAAATTTTTCTGTGTAGCTCCAACCGGACAGAATTCTCATTCAAATTCCTTCATTCATTGTACCTCTATTCTGCTCTTTAATACGTCCCAAGGAAATATACAACTCAGAATTACGAAGAGAAAATGGGAATAAGATCAGCGAAGTCGGTCTTGAACGGTCAAAGACCTTATGTATCGATTTTCCCGCCAACAATAGCCCTTTTCAGTTTGTTACGTCACGTGTAGATTGCAGCGCTGCGCAAGATGAGCGATACTGTGATTTCTTGATCACGACGTGGAGCGTGTTTTTTAATACAGAATTATCAAAACCCAAATGAAGGGTTTTCCAATAAAAAGTGTTATGTTGATATTCAAAGAAAAATGCTATTTTTCAATATAAATTATCGGATTATTATTATTATTTCTTTATAAAGAAGAAGCAATGCCGTTAATAGTGGAAAATAACATCGGACAAATGACCACCATGACCACGCTTACAGGACCATATCGTTAAATGAAATTTTTCATAACTAAATCGCGAAGTGGCTGCCCTATGTCCTCTTTGAGGTCTTGAATCGATGCTGGACTATTGGTGTAGACTTCTCTTTCACGTGGCCCCAAAGGAAGAAGTCGCAAGGTGTGAAATCACAAGATCTCGGTGGCCAATTGTGCTCATCTCTTCGAGGGATAACACCCGCTCAGGAAACTTTTCATGCAACGACCCAATCAGCAAAGACACGACGTTGTCGATGATCGGTTGGCTTGAGTTCTTGTGTAAACTGAACTTTATAAGCCTCAGGACCCAAATCCTTAAGCAAAATACCGTGAAATGACGTCTGTGGAATGCCTAATTCCAAAGAACGACGAGGAATGGACAAACCTGGGTTTTCTTCAATACTTTCGGTTACAGCCGCAATATTATCGGCTGTTCTTGAGCGACTTGCACGGGTTTCATTCTTCACTAACTTGTTCCAACAGCTCGAATTTTTCCACCAATTTCTTTATTGTGGTTCGACAAGGTGCTTCACGATGACCTAAAATAATTGAAGACCTCGGAGCAATAACCGGGTAACTCCGTTTTCATGAAATGTTGAGAAATGAGGAAAAACTTCAGGATTTGCCTGATTTTTACGCCGAAATATACATTCAAGTAAGTCCATTTTGATTGAAACTCCTTACAAAAGCGCTGGATTTGCCCCATTGTTGCACCGAAAGTTGCGTACGTTGGATATTAGCAGATTGAATATGATATATCGGTATCATTAGAAAATGGAGTTACCCGGTTATTGCTCCGAGCTCTTCAATTTTTATAGCGAATTTCAATAATTTCAATGCGTTCTTGAAGCGTGTATCGTTCCATTTTTATTAATGGCGTAGTTTCTACTTGTCAAATGTTAAAAAATAACAGATTCAAAAGTGACATCTACTGAAATAGCGGGCTATCCAAAATAACACCTCTTATTGGAAAACCCTTTAGAGGCCTAACTTCAGGATCCTGTACAAGATTTTTTTTCTTTCCTCCTATGCACTTGCACTATGGGTTTTCGAGATTTAATACTTATAAGTTTGCATATTATACCTTTTTCAGTAAAATATGACTTGACGTTTCATATTTCCCCGGAACAATGACTTGACATTTCACATCATATTTCCTTTGGGAAGTATGAGTGTGTTATGACATAATGCTAACTAAGGCGGTATGGCTTAATATTCATTCAATCAGAAAAAAATAAATATTACCAAAGTCCCAACCAATCACATTGTACACGAAAAGATAATAATAAGGAAATTCATGAGCTGTTCATCCCAGATAAGTATTTTCCGCTTCTCCCTCATTTTCCTCATCATTCGCTCTGTATACAGGGTGTCCCATTACTCGACGTCAACCCGGAACCGGTGAAAAGGCAAGTAATGCTGGTTGTCAGAAAAATATAAAAAAAAATCTAAGTTGCGTGATTTTAAAATAATGCGCATTTAAAAAAACACGCAAAATTCCACACCCTGTGGCAGTCCTTTCGCTCCTGTTGCCACATATCAACTTTTTCCAACTTTTTTCTTTGCTGTGTAACCTTGAATAATGCTTGTCTAAACTGTAATCAAAATTTTGATACCAGCTGATCTAGGTTTCATAAAAAAAGGGTTTACTTCTCAGAAAAAAAATTCGAAATAAACAAGTTGCCTAGTTTCAACTGACTGTATTGAAAAAAAATGTACTACGTAGGTTTGGCATGTTTTTTCAAAAGTTGGCGCATTTAGTGAGGGTTCAAGTCCGGTGAACGGGCCGGCCACGAGATTGGACCAGAAAGTCCGATCCATCTTCCGGAAAAAAATGTTATCAGAAAAAAAAATTTGCAGAGAAAATAATTTTTCCAGAAAAAATTTTTCCTGAGAAATTTCTCTGAAAATTTTTTTTCTGGTAAAATTTTTTCCCGGAAGATGGATCGGACGTTCTGGTCTAATCTCGTGGCCGGCCCGTTCACCGGACTTGAACCCATTGGACTTTTTTACTGGGAAGCAGTTTAAGAAAAAGTGTATTCAAGGCAATCGAAAATAAATTTGAACTACGGCAGCTACAGTTTAACAAGTATTATACCATTTTGGAATCCTTACTACATGCGCCAACTTTTGACAAAACATGCCAAACCTACGTAGTACATTTTTTTTTCAATACAGTCAGTTGAAACTAGGCAATTGTTTATTTCGAATTTTTTTTCTGAGAAGTAAGCCCTATTTTTATGAAACCTAGATCAGCTGGTATCAAATTTTGATTACAGTTTAGACAAGCATTATTCAAGGTTACACAGCAAAGAAAAAAGTTGGAAAAAGTTATATTTGTGGCAACAGGAGCGAAAAGACTGTCACAGGGTGTGGAATTTTGCGTGTTTTTTTAAATGCGCATTATTTTAAAATCATGCAACATAGATTTTTTTTAATATTTTTCTGATAACCAGCATTACTTGCCTTTTCACCCGGTTCCGGTTGACGTCGAGTAATGGGACACCCTGTATTTCATTGCTGAATTTCCGGAACGGCAGTATTTCATGCCAAGACATCAGCAAGCGATATTTTACCGATTTTCATACAAGTTATTATTCCGCATGAATAATCTTCCAAGAAGCGTTCCGCATATTAAATGCATACCACAGAGGACCGAAATATAGGGCTTAGCCTAAATCTCAGAGGGCCAGTACAAGAGTGCGGCACTATATCTCATATGTGACAGGCTATCCCAATTAACTTTTCGACGTTAATTGCTTATATCCGGCTACCGTGAAGGACAGAAGGCCGGGAAATAAGAAAATGGGATTGCGATCGGCGCATTGACGTCAGCCACAGCGTTTGTACGAGGGTAGAATTTTATACTTAGGGAAAGACAAAAAATTCGCTACCTAGTTGTGAAAAACACGAAGCACACATATAGAGCGTATATTTTTGAGAAAAAAAATTGTTCTCAATAATTATAGGTCCTAGATCACAAATCCGTTGTCGACAACTGATTTTCCTCCTAGTTCCCAGGAAAATATCTTGAAGTTCGATCACTTAATCTCACTAACTTCGGTATTTCTCGTAATAGGGTTAAACCAGGTTATGTAATATGAAAAGAAATGATTGAAAAATTCAAAGAGACACTGAAGTCAGAAACTGATACCAATAAAATGTTATTTGAAAATGAAGGCGAATTATGTGTTACCTCTACTTCGGAAACATTTCGAATAATGATTCAGACTCTCCAAAATATCAATCGTACTGAAAACTTGTCTAGTTATTCGTGAAACACCCTGTACAGCAAATTAAGTTTTTCTATCGTTCCTATATTATATGTTGTGAAAGGTTATATCAGTCACCAGGAACCAGAGTTTTTATACAATTTATTCAATTAGCTACTTTAGAGACTTTTAGTCTCTTCCTCAGGCTGAAAATATGACAGTTACACAAACACGATAAAAATCATCTAGATTGAAAGTAATCAACATGAATACCTGTACAACATTTACAATCATTTGTATATTTCTTCCTTATTTACTTAATACTTAAATACTACAATTAAAATTAACAATTCATCACAAACAAACTTAAGACAGTTCAAAAATCAGTTAAACCAGTTCACTTATGAATATTAGATAAATAGATTTTTTCTTTTGAAACAGCGTTCAAAACCGTGGTAGTTGATAAATAATATAATAAACATCTCGGAGACAACAATCTTTTGTTTTTTGTTATGCATGTCAAGAATGACGGACATAATTTCGATTTTGAGGTCGCGAAAATTTTGACCAGGGAGGATAATTGGTTCAAGAAAATGTTTCAGAGGAAAAAAATCCAATTATCTAATATTCATAGGATAGGTGAGCTGGTTTAACTGATCTTGAAATGTCTGAATGTTTGTTTGTGATGAATTGTTAGTTTTAATCGTAGTGTTTAAGTATTGAGTAAGTAAGAGTGAAATATACAAATGAATGTAAATGTTGTACATCAGGCATTCATGTTGATTACTTTCAATCTAGATGATTTTATCGTGTTTGTGAAACTGTCATAAAAACTTTTCTAAAAACTGAGGTTCCTAGTGACTGATATACCCTTTCACACCCTGTACAGCTACAGCAGAACGCAAACACAAGCGCATCGAATATCCTTCGTCCTTTTATCGACCTAGTTCAGTGAAATAATTTCAAAGCCATAACTTCTATCCTATCACTATTCCCAGCGTATTGCGATATAACTATTCCCTATTCCATTCCCTATAATTCAACGCCTCGTGACGAAAAAGAATTCAAACGAGAAGAATGAAAAAGGACAACAATGCGAGCTCTCAGGAATCGATTCGGGGCGCCAATGTGGGTCAGATAACGAAGTGAATGGGCCAGAGATCTGCCTCCGCTAGAGTCGATTTTTCAGCAATTAAACAGGGGAATGATGCCCCAGGAACTTAGGGATCGAATTGCGAATGTAAACGTCCGGGTGTCAGATTTCTGGATAGAGTTGTTTGATGTTATGGCTGTCTCGTTATGTTTCCCTAAAATGCGATTTCGTTCCTTTCACAGTTGTATTTCAGAAAATCTAAGTTCAAATTCAGAAAAGATTGTATTTCAGGTTAGGAATATGTAAGTCAGAAAACTGAAAATGAATTGGAGAATATTCAATCTAATTTCAGAAGAACGGTATTGAAATTCAGATTGAAAAGTTAGAATTCAGAAACACAAAGTTGTGATTATTATAAGGTATTATTTTTCGACATCAATTCTGCATGAAATTATATGTACCAATTCGAATAACATGCATAACAATTGGTGAATGAAGATATGACATTTATATTAATTAATTCTGGAAAATATTAAATCATTTCTGTATTAAAATTTTCTATTTATGAATTACAATGCCCTATTTTTAAATCACAAAAAATTTGCATTTCGATTGGGTTCGTTTTGTCTGAGATATTAAGGATCAAAAATTTTGAAAGGTCATATTTTATGGAGCACCCTGTACGATTTGGCTGGTTACCGATGAGCCATTTAGGACTCGAACTCATTCTAAAAATTTTAAGTCTTTAGGACAATCCCTTCGAAAGTTATTGTGCTAACGGACGGCCGGACAGCCCCACGGACAGAATTGAATTTGACCACGAATTCGTCATCAGGAAGTAGAACCCTTCCGTTTGAGACCATTTTCGGCTCAAATATCGAAAATTACAGACATTTGGCAAAACGATATAGCACTCGTTTAAGTAGAACGAGAGCTCAAAAACACTTTTTGAAAACTAAGGAGGAGCTTTGAGGCGCACAAAAACCCCGTGAATTGTGAAACAACCCGAATAGTGTTTGAATAGTATGGGTAAACTTTTTTCTATGACATCCATGATCATCGAATACTTTTTATGATTTGAACTATAGAATCTACTTCAACAATTCACGCCATAATCATAGAACCATTTCATCGTAAAAAGAACCATAGATCATGAACTATAAATACTGAAAAATTTCAGTATTTTTCATCTCATTCGAAAACTATCCAGAATAAATAATTAGTGTAAGAGGAGACTGCCATTCATTTTTTATTTCGAATCGAATTCTGTAAAATAAATATGGGGTTGCCATTTGAAAAACTCGAAATATTTCAATTTTGAGTTTCACATTTTCGCAGCAATATCTTCGAAAAACCTTACGATGTATCAAAATACTGAATATACTACATGAATGCATGGAGTCTTTACTAGGAGACTGTTGATTTTGGTTCCGTTCGCATAAAAAATAATCGAGATATTGCATTTCCAAACTGGCAATGCAATTGCCAAAAGTTTCAGGAATTTGTGAATAACTTGGCAACAGTGCAAAATTTTTTTTAGTGGGTTATAGTGCAAATTTGGTATTGAATCGATACATAAATGAAAATATAGGTAGTTCCATTTGAAATAAGAGAGTAGATTAGATATGCGTTTGAGATAGACGTGGCTACACTGTCGACTTGAAAATATTTTAGGCGAAGAGTTCCTTCACCCTCAGGGCTGCACCAAAAATTTCAGAACGAAATATTCACTAGTTCTCCTAAAAGTCTAATAGGCCAACTTAAAAGGAAAACCCTGTATGTGTATCAACATTAATAAAAAAAATCGATAATCGAGTATACACAGCCTGCAAAAATTCAAAATTCACCCTTTCTTTTGAACAGATCTCGTACGTTATTTCTCAAGTCCTTGACATCAATATCGTTATATTTTCTCTAATTTTGTGGTGAATCCGTTCATTATGCGGTGTTTTGTAGAGCAAATAGGTTTAAAATATTTCAGATTTGCAACGTTTTCATTGATTTATATTCGTTTATCATAGGCTCAGCTACAAGCAGGCTAAACATAAAATACACCTGTGAGATATTATTATGCTCATTTTCCATGTTATGGCGGATGATAATACATATTTATTCGTTTATATTCAACAGACCAGGGCCCAAATTAAGGTTATTACACGATTATGATAATTCACATATGAAACATCTATCCCGAACACAAATTAATTACTCAGAATCAATTTTGTTTCTCCCTCGATCAATTAAACCTATACAATGTTAAAAAAATTAAGGAAAGCCTTGAGCAGGTGCTTCTGAAAGCTCTTTCATTGATAAAGTAATGCTATTTCCTCAAAATTTTGTATGTATTAAGTAAGATTTATTATTATTTAAGTATATCAAGTTTCATTCACAAAATGAATTTCACTCGAATCGTTTATCTTGTCATGAAAATGTTTTCAATATGCCAATCGAATTTTCTATGATGATTTTGCATTAGGCTCATTATGAGCATCTTGGATGTGGCCGCAACATTTCATTCCGATCTGTTTCGTTTTGTCTGAGACATTGAGGAACAAAAATTTTGAATGGTCATATTTTATGGAACACCCTGTACGATTGGCTGGTTAAAGAACTTAACTGGGGAACCGAACTCACCCTAAAAATCTCACGTCTCTAGGATAATTCTTTCGAAAGTTATTGTGCTAACAGACGGGCGGCGGACGGCCCCACGGACAGAATCGAATTTGACCACGAATTCGTCATCAGGGAGTCTAACCCTCGTTTGAGCCATTTTCGGCTCAATAATTGAGTATTTCGAAAATTACAGGTATTTGGGCAAAACTATGTAGCACTCGTTTGATTAGAACAAACGTTGAAAAAAATGAAATAAAGTGGTCCCGAATTATACCCTTGAGGTACTCCCAAGGTTGCAAATGACTGGATCTCCCCTTGTTTCAATGCGTGTTCGAACCGATTCGTCAGTAAAGATTGTAAAAGGGAAAGAACTACATCCAAACGATAAGAGAAGTTTTTCAGAAAAGTTTTTGTCTGGTATGAAAGTTTCGCAGTTGGATAATATTAAGAGAAAAATATTTTATTCAATTCATGTCAAAAAACGAGGATTTATACAGTCTAAACTTCATCATCATGATCCAACGTTTCCATTTTAGGTTATAGGTTGAAAACATTTTTGTCAATTTTAGTTTTCACGAAAAATTTGCTCTCTTCACAAAAAATTAAACAAAAATGAACTGATTTTTTCAAAAAAAATACAAGAATTTTCGAAAAAAAAAGTAGTTTTCCATAGGATCATTTTAATAAGATTAGACATCAGAATAAAAAATGATGGAGCCATAAAAAAACATTTGAACTCAAAAAAATTGCCTACATAAATTCAAAAAGCGTGGAACAGAGTATACAGAACATCTTTATTGATCAGGAATTCTAACATCCAGATGATGAATCGAACGACAACATTGACCTTGTTTCTAAATAGGCTGCTATATTTATTAAACAGATCAATTGCCGACGGAATCGCCGTCTGATTTCATCGCGATTCTACAAATTCAATGTAGTCCATTCATTTCTAATTACAACATAACTCTACCCATCTTAGTAGAAACTGCACGTGCCGCAGCTATTATTGAAGATAGAGACATGCAGTTTTCGCGAATGACTTTTATATAAAAACTAGCGACCCGCCCCGGCTTCTCACGCCGCAAACGCTACGTCCCGCAATTTTTAAATCTGTAATACGGGGTCTTTATAAATGATTGTAACATCTTAGGTTGCTTTGGAAATGTTTCATCTTATCGTTTCTTATGCAAAGTCTACAAATTTATAATTCCAGTCACTTTATTCAATTTCTTTCGGAATACCATCCTAAACTCACAGTATCGTTTGTTTAAATTGAAGTTTACAACAGAATATGGATATTTATAATAGTCCAACGCCAACTGCGCTCGTACTATCATTTATAGAGACCCTGTATCTTCGAAAATATTCACTTAAATCATACGGTGTAAAGGGCCATATAGATCTATATTAAATGAACAATGTATTCAAGGTATTTAATTGGTTAAGAATTAATGCTGTATTGGTTAAATCGCTTCGAAAATTAGCCATTAGTTGTCGTGAAAAGTAAATGACAAAAAAAAGTTACTGTGGGTTATCCATAAGAGATAGACATATACCATCACGGACTTTTCTGTAGACCTTTTCAATGTGTACAATACTTAGTACATTATTTTGATAAAACTCGTAGGGTTCAGCCTGCGTTTGCAATGTAAGCGGAAAAAATGAAATTATTTACGACATCACATTAGAAACCTCAAAATAACAGTACTTCTTCTCCACTATTTAATGGATGTTATTATACATATAAACCTTCCTCTTGAATCACTCTATCTGTTAAAAAAAAACGCATCAAAATCCGTTGCGTAGTTTCAAAGATTTAAGCATACAAAGGGACATAGGGACAGAGAAAGCGACTTTGTTTTATACTATGTAGTGATATCTATTATAAGCATGGCATCCCCAGGGAAGGGCAGAGGGGTGACAACAGCCCCCCTAGAGCACCCCTTGAAACTCATGAAAATAAATTTTATTACATCCTACACTACCTCCACTTCATTATTTCTAATTCGATTTTTTTTGCACCCCTTCCCTAGTCCAGAGGCTGGGACGTCCTTGATTATAAGCAGTTTTTCATTCTTTGAGTGCTCGTTCTACTTAAACGTGTGCTATATCGTTTTGCCCTCAGAGTAAAAAGTAAACCCAGAGTTGCCTTCGCGCATTTGTTATGCTGAATTGAGATTGAAAAAGAATGTTTGCCTGACAATTCACAATACAAGATCCTGCTAATTCTTACCTAAAATCTCCAAAATTGTATTCTAGACATTGGTTGAAATATGAAGTTATAGTGTATGTATGCTTAGTCTGAATATTTGCTCGGCGCGCACTTCTTGCGCTCTACTGGTCTTTTATTATATTCAGCAGTACTTATAGTCCGTTCACGAAAGTTTGAGCGCATAGTAGGCGTTTGTTTATTTATCTGAAGTTTGCAGTATTTGCTGTCATAACGTGAAATAAAGTCAACGTTGCCGAATATACCCGGCTTCCGAGTTACAGAAAACTATTTGCAATATTGACAATATTGCGTATCAATCTGACAGGAAAATAAACAACATAACCTAAATTTTAATATACATAGGAAATCCAAATTTCCATGGCCAACCGACAGCTCAAACTTTCGTGAACGGACTATACCTATCATTTACGAGCAAGCTATAGGTAGAATTCTAGCTTCTTCGGAAAAATTCAATAGTTTTCTCGAAGTATCATTATCTAACTTTAGCGGTTCAATTTTATGAATAAATAATTATAACAGTTCTATTTATACCTCCTCTTCGCCGTTTGTATTGATTAATTAATCGAAATAGTAATCCATTATAAAAACCATTTCCGATTCTGTTCCATTAAAATTAACTGAGGGTCGATGGTTATTTCAATGTTGAATTTATTGATTCATAATAACCAGCAGTCGTGAGGAGTGAATGAATTATAATTAATATTTGATCAACAAGAATATTAAAAGTGATCAGAAAAATGTTATAGTTTGTTTTCACTTCGACAAATCAACGAAATACTTTTTGATAGTGTCGTAATATCGATATTTCCAGGATGGTAGACACAAAATCTTGAAAAAAATCATTTTTTTCACGACTATTGTATAATCTATTATACCCATTATACGTATCTTTGCTCGCCATAATAATACCCATTAATCACTAGTGAATAATGAGAGGCGCAAAATGTTATAATCTTAAGAAATATGGTCAGTAGTCGTGTAAAAACATAGCATGCTACTCGCGTATAATGACTGTTATTCGATCCCTAACCTTCGTGTTCGTTTACCTAACCCAAACATCCAAGCCGTGTTCGGAAAGTACGGTACTATTAACTCGATCACTGACCCAGGTTGATTTATCGTAACTCTACACAAGAGCAGAGTCGTAGAGTCACCGCATGCGCACTGCAGTTTAATTTAGTATTTGAAAAAGGCGGCAATAAGCTTCTACTCTTTTTTAAGTAATTTCATATATTCTATTCTTACAAATTATGGATAATGGATTTGGATCAGTGTAAAATGTGTGGTTCCATGAGCAGGGAAAATAATGGGAAACAACTTCTTCATAACTTTGTATACAGATCTTTCTGCGTTAAAGCTACAGCCTTCTTCACTTCTTTAACAGAGGTACTCAATAACATTAAACATGGGAGGGAACACCAGAAATTATAAGACAGATTCCACAAAAGCCAATAAATGCAAGCAAAGCTAGAGACAATCCGAAAATAAACTGGGACTGAAAAAACCAAATTCTTTACATCTTTAACATAGATACTCAAAAATGAAATTAAACATGGAAAGGCACACCAGAAATTATAAGAAAGATTCTACAAAAGCCAATCATGCAAGCAAAGCTAGAGACAATCCGAAAATAAACTGGGACTGAAAAAATAATACATAGAATATTTGGTTATGTTATTGATACGTCTTGCACTTCAAATCCTAAACCTGATATGTTCGTAAACTTAGACCCGGATCCGCGATTCGAGTTGATCCGTCACGTGACCCATGGATCGAGTTAATAACCCCGAGTAAGTTTCCGAAAACGCCTCTAGTGACGGTATAGTGACAATTTCGGGAATCGGGTATTCGAAAACTCAGCAGCGGCGTAAATTATCGCATCAGAAGATTTGACGGACTCGTCGCAGAAAAATGCACTCACGAAGTTCTACATTTGTATGTGTCGAAAGAATTTCAGTTCGTTATTGTGAGCACTAATAACTCGGGATCGGCAAAAATTTCTCATCAGCTTTTCAAGCGTTCTGACAACTTTTGTACTCAATCCGAATAGTAAAGATTGCCGGTTTGGAGTGACCTGTTTCTAACACTGGCACCGGCTGGTATCAGTAGAAAGCAGAATGAATTCAAAAGGGACACCAACAATAAATCACCAAGTTGACGTTGGATGACCTAAGCGAAAAAAGATTGAACGTGACGTAGGTGGATATGAAGCATCTGAAAATACTTACTATACTTCTTTCGCATGATGTTGTCAGACTTTATTTCATTCTACGAATTTGAGATTTCGGTCACACTTATTGGAGATAGGGGGAGATCATCTTGAAATGATATCCAGTTGTCTTTATCTTCTGTTTCGTGAACAACAAAATATATTCAATTATACATTATTATTATATTATTGTTTTCGCGGAAAATCTTATGTAAGCATATTTTGAAGAATAGTTACTTTGATCCATTTATTCAATTGTAAGGTCAACAATAAACATAAACCATGAATTAAGTTATTATTGCGACTTATTCTAAACTGTTGGCTCTACAAAAAAAAATCAGATGGTTTCTACCTTAGAGTAAAAAGTAAGCATAGAGATGCCCCTACGCGTGAATTGTACTGCATTGTAAGCAACCAAGCTCTATATTATTAGTTAGATCCAAACTCAGAGTAAGAAATCCATAGAGATGCCCCTATGCGTGAATAGCATTGTATTGTAATCAACCAAGCACTAGAGTGAGATGGAAAGCATTTCACTGCCACACTGGAGTGAAGTAAACAATTGGTTAGATTTGCATTTCTCCATTCCTGAATATATACAACATTTTCGTAATTTTGTCCGAGCTATGATTTTAGGAATAGCCTTAAGCCTGGTTCTCAGAGCTTCGACGTGAAGCTCGCGACAGTTATTCCACCAATCAGAGAATATCAACAAAACTTCCCCTGACCCCCTCCTTTTGGTTTCTGGTTGTCAAAATCTGTAGGGACACGCCTCTTTTGTAGTTGAAATGAACCAACTTCACTTGTGTTTCTGTTTATGGACGTCAAATCCAAATGAAAATGTAAACACATCGCATCAAGAAACTAAATACTAATAGACAATGTTGCCAAACTGACAGAATTATATGTAACAGACGCAAGCCGTTAGTATCAGAGTGGGTGAACGGCAAACCAATTATCTCAATACGGAATAAACATACGGCACGATTTAGCAACGCCGGAAGCTTGTTTGCGCGTATAAACAGATTCTTCTCGGTTTACTTCTTACTCTAAGGAGAAAGCATTTCATTCACTGTCGAACTGGGTTGAAGTAAACAATAGGTTAGATTTCCATTTCTACAATTTCTGAATATGAAACAAAACTTCGTAATTTTCCCATAGCTATAATTACCGGAACTCTTAAGCAACCATAAACTGTCACCAAATCAGTAAAATTATTATGTTTATGAACGTCAAATGGAAACGAAAATGTAAACAAGGACCATCGAATAACTTAACAGTAACAGAACGATGTTGCCAAACTGACAGAATTGTCTATAACAGACTCTAGCCGTTAGTACCAAAGTAGGGGAGCCACAAACCAATTATCCCAATACGGAATAAAGATACGGCACAAGTCCGCAACGCCGAATGTTGTTAGCTTCCACAAACAGATTCTACTTGGCTGCATCAACAAATGCGTGAAGGCATCTCTAGGTTTACTTTTTACTCTGAGCTGTTGGCAATTTGCTAGCATTGAAGAGACACAGCGGTTGGCGGTCATCTGCAGAGGCCCAGCGTTATGTAAACCATTCAATGAAAAACATGGCATGGCATGGCACATAATCGAAAATTACGTGTGCCATCTATAACACAAGGAAAAACAATGATTTAATTTTGAAAAACAGAAAATCCGACAACCACCCTTTGTTTTTAATAATCGCACAGTAACATTTAATAGTTATTAAACAACTAGGTAGTAAAGACAGGGACTAATGCTCACGATATTGCAACGCGTGAGCGGAGCGTTAATAGTTCGAGACCATTAGTCGCTTGATTAATAACCGAGACAGCAAATACTGCCAACTTCAGATGAATAAACAAACGCCTACTATGCGCTCAAACTTTCGTGAACGGACTATATGTTTCTATGTTCCAGTAGAGTTTTGACATTTCTCGTTGCTTTCGAGTACTTTGTTTACGGTTGCCATGAGAATTGCACATTAAAATTTAGCTTTAATTGATCATTAAAATGGGTCATTATTGTCAATTTCGTACACAGTAAAATCGCATTTTATTTCGAGGTTGGCGGAAATGATTATTACAATCGAAATGTTATTACAATATCAATTCCATCATCATTTTCATTGTACTGATTCGCCCATTTATTTTCCAGAAACAAGCAATGTTGGTGAGGCAACTGGAAGAAGAGCTCAGAATGAGGATGCGTGGGCCTAGTATAGAGATGCAACAGCAGATGGAGGCACTGTATCAAGAAAACGAGCATCTTACGCGAGAAATTGCCATACTGCGAGATACCATCAAGGTGAGATTTTTCACGAAAACTGCTGAAAATTCCGAAATACACATTTTCACTTATACAGGGTGACCACGGGAAGTATTTACATTTTGAAAACAGCAAAACGATGTTAATTTTTTAAACAAAAAATTTATTCACTTTTCTGACATGTTTGTTAGGATATGCCATTCAATTTTACTTCCAAAAATAATGTCAGGAAGGTGACGGCCGTCTTCTCTGATGCAAATTTCATTCTGTTGAGGAAGCTCTGCCATACTAGCTGTAGTGTCTCCTCAGTGATTAGTGCCACCTCTTCACGAATTGCCTCCTTCAAATCTTCCAAATTACGAGGTTTGCGTCGAAAAACTTTCTCCTTCAAATGTACCCACAAACAAAATCGCAGATGTTAAGGTCGGGAGAACGAGGAAGCCAAGCACATCTCCAAATCTTGAAATGACATGACCTGGAAACAAGTTTCGCAGCAACGTCATCGAAACTTTTTTTCTTACAACTTCAGATGCTCAACTTGCAACAGGACGTATGGTTCCAGCAAGATGAAGCTACTGCACACACAGCAAGAGTTTCGATGACGTTGCTGCGAAGATTGTTTCCAGGTCATGTCATTTCAAGATTTGGAGATGTGCCCTGGCCTCCTCGTTCTCCCGACCTCAACATCTGCGATTTTTATTTTGTGGGGACATTTGAAGGAGAAAGTTTTTCAACGCAAACCTCGTAATGTGGAAGATTTGAAGGAGGAATTCGTGAAGAGGTGGCACTTATCACCGAGGAGACACTACAGCTAGTATGGCAGAGCTTCCTCAACAGGATTGAAAACTGCATCAGAGAAGATGGGTGTCACCTTCCTGACATTTTTTTTGCACGTTAAATTAAATGGCATATCCTAACAAACATGTCAGAAAAGTTTTCAAAATGTAAATACTTCCCGTGGTCACCCTGTACTAGCAGTGGGTTGATTGTTTTGAGGAAATAGTATCATAGCAGATCATTCTTTTGGCTTTTTAACAAGGTGTGTAAGTAGGGAGCTGTAAATACAAAACAAAATCCTACATTAAAAACCAAGTTTTAAAAAACTACCATTATGAAAGAATGCAGTTATTTTATGAAAACGGGAACATATTTCGATGCGAATTGGATGTGTACTCCTATGATTGCACAGGATATAAAAAAACACCCTAAAAACGTATCGTGAAGCGATATAGAGAAGAAGTAAAGTTTTCATTAATGTGACATAGCAACTTATTGGAAATTATGCCAAAGCTTTATTATACAGGGGGAGTCTACAACTATTTCAACCGATGGTTCTTGAGATGAAAACAACCATTTTTATCCCTAAAAAATTTTTCCGATTCGGTCTTGATAGAAAGATATAGCCATCATAATTTCTCTTATGAGCCACCCATTGAAATCTGACACTGGTTTTTAATCACAAGATATGCCAATATCCATTCCCCGTTACTGTTGCTCTAGCTTCATTTTTAAAAAACTAAGGTCCATGGTTCCGCCGGACCATAAACTGCACCAAATAGTCGTTGTCGTTGAGGATAGAGAGGCTTTTCAACAATAACTCTTGGGTTTTCAGTGCCCCAGATGCGACAATTTTGCTTGTTGACGAAGCCACCGAGGTGGAAATGGGCCTCATCACTCAAGATGATTTTCGATGGAATTCCGGATCATTTTCGTGCATTTCAACGGCCCAATCAGCAAAGACACGACGTTTTTGATGATCGGCCGGCTTGAGTTTTGCGTAACTGAACTTTATAAACCTTCAGACCAAATCTGTGCAAAATACGGTGTAATGACGTTTGTGGAATGGAGAAACCTGGGTTTTCTTCAACACTTTCGGCTACAGCAGCCATATTCTCCTCTGTTCTTGAGTGACGTGCACGGGTTTTATTCTTCACTAACTTGTCGCAACAGCTTGCATTTTTCCACCAATATCTCTATTGTGGTCCGACAAAGTGCTTCACGACGACCCAAAAATGTTCGAGTTTCACGAACCGTCCCCGCCAAATTTTCACCATTTTCATTGTGAATTTTAATAATTTCAATGCGTTCTTGGTGCGTGTATCGTTCCATTTTTATTGATGGCGTAGTTTCTACTTGTAAATGACAGCTTCAAACGTGACATCTACCGAAATAGCGGGCTATTCAAAATAACACCTCTTATTGGAAAACCCTTTATATCAGTTTTTTCAACCGTGTTACTTCAGACCAATTAGTTGCGAGAATTTTTCGACACCTCCTCATGGAGTGCTCAATCAAGTTCGTTTTATTCAAACTGATATTATGGAGTGTACTCCAAACAAAAAGTTTTTCCTCTGACATTTCCCTGATGTGGTTAAATCGATAAACGTTCGAGAACACTTCAAGTTTGGGGGAATTTGGGTAGATGAATCTTCAAGGAGTGTGACAGTATTTGATGGATAAATTGGGACTTAAAACGGGATGAGTGCAACTTTGATAAAATAAATAATGTTTGTAGATTGAATTATTTCGAGAAGTTTAGTCATAAATTAGAATGGTAGGTGCCTGCTTGAATGAAGGATTGACATTATTTGGTTCGTTCAAAAGGGTTCACATGATTATACTGACTGTAACATAATAGCATGTCACAACTTGAGATGGTGAATCTACATATAATTTTAAGAAAAAAAGTTTTTATGAACATGTGTCCGTGAAAGCTCCGATACGGAGCTACTCGGTGTCGCAATTTCCAAAATAAAATTGGTTTTTTAGATATTCAGTCCAAATTTGAGATGCGAGCTATTTTCAACAGTCTCCATCATTGCACGTCCTAAATCTTAACTAGAATCTACAGGGTGTTTTCTTCTCCGGGGCCATGTCTCATTGTCATTGATCAGCGTAAAATCAATTTTTGATATCTCCTTTCAATTTGAAAACATTTTTGACTCAAACCGTTTTCGAATAAAAAATTTTTGAACGATTGTATTTTATTCGCTAAATAAAAAAAAATAATACTCGATAGGTATGCCCAAAATTTACTTTCATTTTGATAGCTCGTCATCTGAAACTCAACTTGAGCTTATAACAATATCAAATACAATCGTTCAATAATTTTTCACTCGAAAACGGTTAGAGATCACAAAAAATTACTGAAGTCAAAAAAGTTCCTTAAGTGAACGAAAATATCTAGAATTGATTTTACGCTGACCATTGGCTTACCGCAAAGAAATTTGAGAGGTAAAAAGGAGACATGGTTCCGGAAAAGAAAACACCCTGTAGATTTTAGTTGAGATTCAGGACTTGCAATGATGGAGACTGTTTAAAAATAGTTCGCAATCCAAATTGGACTGAACATCTCAAAAACTGCAGGAGTTATGAGAAAAAAACAAATTTTTTTTCTGGAAATTTCAACACCCTGTAGCTCCGTAACGACGCTTTCACGGACCCATGTTTATATGGACTTTTTCTTGAAATAATACATTAATTCATCCCCTTAAGTTGTGACATAATATTATGTAACACAATGTATATATCCAAACGAATTTTGGCACCTATTCGTAACTGTTGATGGAACTTGGGTCCACCACTACACTTCTGAAATAAAAAAACAGTCAAAACAGTAGATTGGAAAAGAAGAACCAAGTCCAGAGAAGAAAAACAATTTTATCGTCCAACAACGTTATGGCTTCTGTTTTTTGGGATGCGAGAAAAATTATACACATTTATTACCTTGAAAAGGACAAGACTATGACTGGTCAATTAAAGAAAACGAAGATGCCAATACACTTGATAAAGAGGACGCACTGGCCCAGAACCCTTCTGTGGTATAGCATAGATAAATGTACCTATTTAGAAGGATTTTTCAGAGAGAGCCAAATTATCGGACACTGGCGAATATAGGTTCTGTGGGGAGGAGGAAGAAAACCCCATTCACCTAGTCACGGAATGCTTTGCCATTGCGAGCGTAAGGAAAGAGCTGTAAAGGCGGTAGTGAGAACAGCTCTATTAGGGGGCACAATAGAGCTTGAGGTCGCAGTGGACAACAACCCTTTTATAACTATAACTATCACTGATCAATACAACAGAGAGTTGTTGCAACGTTTGAAGCACAAGATTCGTTTTGTCTGAGATATTGAGGAACAATAATTTCAAATAGCCATATTTTATGAAACGCATCAATCTTCATTTATGAAATAAATTTCATTCGAATCGGATTTTTTTTGAGGAAATGTGGAGTTTCTTCTCTTCAATATTCCAATTGAATTTTCCATAGTTCTGTTACAACTTTGGCCACAAAATTTCATCTCGATTGAATTCGTTTGTCTGAGACGGACGGAATTGAATTTGACCACGGATTCATCACCAGGAATTGAGCCTACCGTTTGAGATCATTTTCGGCTCAAAATATTAAAATTACAGACATTTGGACAAAACGATATAGCACTCGTTTGCGTTAAACGAGCGCTCAATAAAGCAAAAATAAAATTTCAAAACATCGTTTTTCCGGTCAGGACGGAATCTTTTCACCCTACCCTCGTATGTTATAGTTATAGTTTGAAAAGGGGTTACAGTTCACTGCGACTTCAAAAGTGCCCCTTACAGAGCTGCTCTGACACCACATCCTTCACAGCTCGCTTCCCAGTTCCAGAGATCTGGTGAAACCCAATATCTGTGAAGGCTTCAACGAAGCTAGTTGCTCACTCTTACAAGTTTATCGCCGAAGGCATTCTCTCCTTAGGCTCGCAATGCCAAAGCATTCCGTGACTAGGTGAATAGGGGATTCTTCCTCCTACCCACAGAACCTACACTCGTCAGTGTCCGACAATCCCATCCTCAACAGGTGCTTCCTAAGGCGACAGTGTCCTGTAAGAAAGCCAGTGAGGAGGTGAGTTTCTTACCAAAATCCAGATGTCTTTTGGATCTTGCTGTTTCATAGTTCCGAAGGAACTTAGTGGAATGATCCGTATCTGGGAGATTCCGCCAGAGTTTTTTCCTCTCGGCTTTCTTCCTCTCCAAAAACTCCTTCTTATAGGTACATTTACTTATACCACAGAAGGGTTCTGGGCCAATGAGTGACATTCGTGCGCCCTCTTTGGCAAGTGTATTGACCTCTTCGTTTCCTTTGATTCCTGAATGGCCGGGAACCCAGGTTAAAAAGACCTTATTTTTCTTGCCTACCTTATTGAGTTCCGGCACTCCCAGATCATCTTTGAGTCGATGACTTAGGAGCTCAGTGCTTTAATAGCAGCTTGACTATCTTCTCCTTCTTTCTCCAACCCACAAAACCTACACTCGTCAGATATCTATAATCCCATAATCTCATCCTCTACAGGTGCTTCCTGAGGCGACAGTGTCCTGTAAAAAAGCCAGTCACGAGGTGTAATTGTTTCTTACCAAGATCCAGATATCTTTTGGAATTTTGGATCCACCCTCGTATGTTACAGGACATCCTGTAAATCCTTCGGAGACGCTTTTTTCCAGCCTGATTTCGTGTATTTGTGTGCTCTTCCTTCTTCTCTGCGGGATACGAACGATGTAAACTGATGTAGAATCACAGGACGAGTAAATTGAAATAGCGACAGGCAGCAGGGTCCTCCACTAATAGCTAATTTTATAGGATTAAGGACCCTGAATTGATTACGTATTTAGTTGATTAATATAAGGGAATAGGGGGAACGTTGTCCTGTATTCTAAGCGTGGTCGCACTGAGCTGTATTTGGAACTGGAACGATTGTAAACGGGTCGAAGTAGCACTTATACAGGATGTTCCAAAGTCAGGAAGTGGTGAATTTATTTCGAAATTTTAGGTGGAGCCTTGAGGATGAACGAACTCTTCGCCTAAAATATTTTCAAGTCGACAGTGTTGCCGCGTATATCTCAAACGCATATCTACTTTCTTATTTCAAATTAAAAAACCTATATTTTTATTTATGTATCGATTCAATACCATGTTCGCAGTATAACCTACTAAGAAAAATGTCTCTGTCATGCACTGTTGCCAAGTTATGCACAAATTCTTGAAAT
The DNA here is from genome assembly GCA_013421045.1 of Propylea japonica. Taxonomy (NCBI): domain Eukaryota; kingdom Metazoa; phylum Arthropoda; class Insecta; order Coleoptera; family Coccinellidae; genus Propylea; species Propylea japonica. The sequence goes on along the minus strand of CM024240.1, from coordinate 16,180,000 downwards.
TTTTGACATCTGCATTGCCTGTTTGGAAATTATTTTCTATGCGAACGGAACCAAACTCAGCAGTCTCATAGAAGAGAATCCATGCATTCATGTAGAACATTCGAATATTTGGATACATCATAAAAAGTGTTCGATGATCATGGATGTCATAGAAAAAAGTTTACCCATGTTACTCAAACACGATTCAGGTTGTATAACAATTCAGGGGGAATGCCAAAAAATTATTGAAAGGACCGGTAGGACCTTCAACAAAAGTTATCCACATTCAGCAAGAATGACTGAAAATAAATTTCGAAAACTGTTTTGGCTTTGTGTAATCCTTGTCCAATGTTCATGACCTCAACCATAGAATTCATTCCGATAATTCACCTTATAATCATAAATTCATGACTATAAATACTGAAGAATTGCGGTATTCTTCATCTCATTCGAAAACTATCCAAAATAAATAATTAGTGTAAAAGGAGACTGCCATTCATTTTTCATTTTGAATCGAATGCTGTGAAATAAATATGGGGTTGCCATTTGAAAATCTCGAAATGATTCAATTTTAAGTTCCACATTTTTGGAGCAAAATCTTCGAAAAACCTTACATGTATCAAAGTACTCGAATATTTCACATGAATGCATGGATGCTCTACTATGAGACTGCTGAGTTTAGTTCCGTTCGCATAGCAAATAATCGTGATATTGCATTTCCAAACAGGCGATGCAGATGTCAAAAATTTCAGGAATTTGTTCATAACTTGGCAACAGTGCATGGCAGAGAAAATCTTTTTCAGTATGTTATAGTGCGAATTTGTTATTGAAATGATACATAACTAAAAATATAGGTAGTTCCATTTTAAATAAGAAAGTAGAGATGCGTTTGAGATAGACGTGGCAACGCACTGTCGACTTGAAAATATTTTAGGCAAAGAGTTCCTTTACCCTCAAGGCCAGTTTCTCAAAAACGTCTAATAGGCCAACTTAAAAGAAAAACCCTTTATTTATGAATTTGAAAAATTCATCGATTTATTGAGAGGATCGATTACTTTGCCAGAGAGTATGTATTTTGAAATCAATCAAAGATACAAGTGGCACATTGTACACAGATAAGAAAACTATGTGAAGGAAACGAATCTTCTTCATGTGAAGTGAAACGTTATTATTGCCAATAAAATCGAAGCAATATAGAAGAGAATCATTCGTCGATTTATTGCGTTGGGATAATACCATATTATGGCAATACCAATAGCAATTCGAGAGTGAGTAGAATAACTGTTTCTTCAACCATTCGGAGGTTTATTTCCTGTTCCTTATTGGAGAGTAGATTGAAATAGATCTGGAAGAGTTGTAATAACAATTGTATGTCTATCTATAAGTATGAAGGTTCAGTTTATATTGATAATCTTCGAAGTTATTGAATTGAAGACCCCTGACCATATGAATAAATCTATGGTATTATGGACGTGACTTATGAATATTAATATCATGCCGTTAGACTTGGGTACCACAAGATATTGAAGAAAAAGTAATGAGGACCATATTGAACGTTTTTTTAGTTATTGGAAGGTTTGTGTAAAATATTCTAGGGTCTGGCAGTACAAGTAGTTTCGAGCTTTCGACGGATCTACCACTGTAACATACGCTATTTAGTAATTTGCTGGATGAAAGTTATAAGTATTGTTCACAAGCTTACAAAGTTTTGATGAAAGTTGAGCGAAGGATTTGCACTGAAGGGTTTTCCAATAGGAAGTTTTATTCTAAATAGCCCGCTTTTCGATAGATGTCAGTTTGAAGCTGTCATTTTTTGACATTCGACAAGTAGAAACTACGCCATTAATAAAAATGAAACGATACAAGCTTCAAGAACGCATTAAAATCATTAAATTTCATCATAAAAATGGTGAAAATTTTTTATAGCGAACCGTCTGTGCCAAGTTTTCACCATTTTTATAGTAAATTTAAAAAATTTCAATGCGATTTTGAAGCGTGTATCATTCCAATTTTAATTATGGCGCGTAGTTTCTGCTTGTCAAATGTCAAAAAAAGACAACTTCAAACATGACATCTACCGGAATAGCGGGCTATTCAAAATACACCTGTTATTGGAAAACCCTTATTTTTCAGTTCGGACCTTCCTTTCTAGAATGGCTCGAGAATGATCTATTGGATTTATGTCTGGTCCATTCGAGAGCCACTGTGTGTAGTGGTCGATATGAAGTTCGAAAGGTTGTTTTTACCATTCTTCGTTCACTCGCGCTTTGTGAGCTGTGCAATCGCCTTTTGGAGCATTTATGGTCTGTGACCGAAATGTTTCTCTGTCCACGGCTTCAAAGTAGCCTCAAGTGTAACGTTAATAGTGGAAAATAACATCAGGCAAATTAACACCACGACCACGCTTACAGGACCATATCCTTTTAATGAAATTTTCCATAACCAAATCGCAAAGGGGCTGGCCTATGTCCTCCATAGCTTCACTAATTCCATATTTGAGATCTTGAATCGACGTTGGGCTTTCACGTGGTCCCAAGGAAGAAGTCGCAAGGTGTTAAATCACAAGATCTCGGTGGCCAATTGTGATCACCCTTCTAGACATAACATTTCAACGACCCAATCAACAAAGACACGACGTTGTTGATGATCGGCCTTCTTCAAATTCATGCAAAATACGGTATAATGACGTTTGTGGAATGCCTAATTCCAAAGAACGACGAGGAATGGCCAAACCTAGGTATTCTTCAACACTTTCGGCTACAGCAGCAATATTCTCGTCTGTTCTTGAGCAAGGTGCACGGGTTATATTCCTCACATCACTAACTCCTCCCAACAGCTCGAATCTCTGACATTAGATTACCATATGACGCTCGACGCTCTGTAAATGTCAGATAATACGGAAACTGGTTCAATTGTTTATTATAGGAAATACCTTTCAACGCCCTAAAGTTTTAATGAAAGTTTTTGAATAATTTTATCTATTGACAAATGAACCTCCTATCGAGTTTTTAAAAAAATTGACGACACAGTTTATGTCCACTTCAGAATATTATAAGGGATAATCCATATGAATAGGTATGTGTTTTTAAGTATGTTTTATATTACTTTATTGTATTTTTATTTCTATACTACTAAATTACAGGTGTTTTATATTATGGCACTATGTTACGCCCCATATTTTCAATGTCGTTCTGTTTCGAGCCTTGAAAAAGACCAGAAATAAAGGTCGAAACGTCGGCATCTCATTAAGGATTTTATTCCCCTGTCCTCTTTGCCACTACATAGTTGAATATACACTATAATTTTATGACTCAACCAATGCCTAGAATACAATTTTAGAGATAAATGTTTTCCAATAAGAGGTGACCACCACGACCTTACAGGACAATATCCTTTTAATGAAAATTTCCATAACCATATCGCAAAGTGGCTGCCCTATGTCCTCGATAGCCTCACGAATTCCATCTTTGAGGTCTTGAAGCGACGCTGGGCTATTGGCGTAGACCTTCTCTTTCACGTTGCCCCAAAGGAAGAAGCCGCAAGGTGTTAAATCACAAGATCTCGTGTCCAATTGTGATCACCTCTTGGACGTGCACGGTTTTTTTATATTCACATCACTAACTTGTCCCAACAGCTCGAATTTTTCTACCAATTTTGTTATGGCGGTCCGACAAGGTGCTTCACGATCCAAAAATGTTCGACACAACAGCCCGAGAATATTATTTTTCGAAAATGAGACTGGAGCAACAATTACGGTGATTGGATTGCGCTATCGAGAGATGATTAATGATTTTTTATTGCCGAAATTTGATGGTATTGATCTGGACAACGTTTACTTTCAACAAGACGGCGCTACGTGCCACCCAAGGAACGAAACCATTGATCTTTTGCGGGAAAAGTTTCCGGATTATGTTATCTAGAAGAGGTGATCACAATTGGTCACCGAGATCCTGTGATTTAACACCTTGCGACTTCTTCCTTTGGGGCCTCGTGAAAGAGAAGGTCTATGCCAATAGCCCAGACCTCAAAGATAGAGTTCGTGATGCTATCGAGGACAATGGGCAGTCACTTTGCGATTGGTTATGGAAAATTTCATTAAAAGGATATATTCCTGTGAGCGTGGTCTTCTTCTTTATGATGAAATAAACATCCGATCATTCATATCGAAAAATGGCATTTTTCTTTGGATATCAAAATAACAACTTTTATTGGAAAACTTTTTATACTAGCCTCGAGATACTAGAAAGAAGAAGAAGATATATCTGTGAGGGGGCTAAAATACCGGCAAGTTAAGTTCGGGAAACTTGCGATTCAGTTTTTAACCGTCTCAAGGCAATAGTCACAGTGAAAAGGTGGTCATATCGAGCCAAAGTGATTTGATTCTGAAAATTTCATTTTTCAAGTGCTCTGTACATAAAAATAAATGAAAATCGTTTTCATAACCGAATTTATGGCCTTTTGAATAGGTTACACTTCGAGTGCAACACTTGATGCCCTCATATTCGTCTCCGCTATGGAATAAAACATTGAGGCATTGTTATATTTCTGGTTATTTTAGTATATTGTCATAAAGCCCCTTAAAATGAAGCATGATTTCTGATTTCAGGAACTTGAACTCAGGATAGAAACGCAGAAGCAAACCCTTCAGGCTAGAGATGAGAGTATCAAAAAATTATTGGAAATGCTCCAGAACAAAGGAATGGGTGAGTAATATTCAATGGAGACTTTCATTCATTTTCGTGTTGGGTGGATATATCCAAGATATCCAAGAAGTTAACTTCAGTTTTGTAACATATGTGGGATTTTCATAATTCAATCGGTCTAAATAGGTATGATCGGAAGTTTGTGTCTGTAAAACACTGTATTACTATTTACAGTTTACTTACACATCAATTCGAAATAGATAGTTACACATTTACTATGTTTTTTTCACTCAGATGTCTCGAGGCTACTCTAGGCTCTGCTGTTTTTTACGTTTCGTCTATTCTACCCCCTTCCTCACTTGACTCGAGGGAGTACTACTATCCTTAAATCCTACTTAATTTTGTGGTAGGAACTTGTACCAGTGGAACTCGCCGTGTGAAATATTGTCATCATTGCCAGACACGGGGTGAAATCTAAGAATGATCAGATCTAGTGAAATTCACTTTTCTAGAGCTCTTATTTCTTAACACAACTTCAAGGAAACCCATAGTCGGGTATTACAGCTTTGGTACCAGGAGTTTCCCAATTCCTAGCGTCTTCGTAGCGCCAGGTCTACATCTGGACCGTCCTAACTCTACTCACCCAGTCCACTGAAGCTTCCATACTTAGTGTCAGTTGCAGGAACGTCCATTAAAATTTAAAGGTCCATTAAACTCTTAATCCTCCATTATTACAAGGAACTAATGGAGGATTAAGGGTTTAATGGAGCTTTAAATTTTAATGGACGTTCCTGCAACTGAGCAATAGAGTTTCATATCTTAAATTTATTTATACAGTGCGCATCAAAATTATGGAACACATTCAGTTTCTAAGAAGACAAATATTGGCAACTAAATCCTGAAACAGGTCAGTTTTGTTTGGCTTTTACCATTGTTATGCATTTCTGAAGGATTTTTGTTGCATCCCCTTCAACCTTCTAAATTTTTTGAATAGGAAAGTGGGTTAAGTTGTACTCTTTTGGCAGGATCTTTGTATCTTCTTTACAGGCGTGCAGAAATTTCCAAAAAATTTTTTTCAATTAGTTAGTTCAAACAGGTTTTCAGTACGTGCACTTTGTCATAGCTCATTTACTTTGAGACGGAGGTACCTGAAGAAATTTTTCACCGACAACTTTCAACACCCTCATGGGAGGGAAAATTAGAATGCGTGAAACACTGCGCTTCAGTTATGGTATGTTAAAAAAAAATTTCTGACATCGCAATTTTTAGACATTCTAATTTATCAGGTACCATCGTCTCAAAGTAAATGAGCCATGACAAAGTGTACATACCCACTGAAAACCTTTTTGAACTAACAAATTTCCCAAAAAAAAAATTTCTTGAAAATTTCTGCATGCCTGTAGAGAAGATACAAAGACCTTGCCAAAGAAGTAGCACATAACCCATTTTCCCTATCCAAAAATTTATAGGGTTGATGGGGATGGCACAGGGTGCAAAAAAATCCTTCAAAAAGGAATAAAAATTTGGTGTGTGAAACATAAATTGAAATGTTTCAGGATTTTGTTGTCAAATAATTTTTTTCTGTGACGGAAAAGAAATTTGACATTTTATATCTCTTGACAAGGCATAAATATAACTTTCTCCAACCATCAAAAAATGTTGACTTTTTTGTACTATTTCAGGTGCAAAAGTCATAAATTCCTTACCGTACAAAAATGTGCTCGTTGCTTAGCAACACTTTTAATCCTAGGATTAAAAACGCTACTTTTAATCCTTGGATTAAACTGTCATGATTCTGTGTTCAAATTCATAACCAAATTATGAACGATTTTTCACTAAAACCAATTTTATTGTAATTTTGACTTGGTTGGAGAAAAAATAGTATATATTATTCGGATTGAAAGTGCCTATTTTAACTCGCAATTCTGCATTCGCTCGGCTGCGCCTCGCAACTGCAAATATTGCTCGTAAAAAAAATATGCACTTTTAATCCTTATAATATAAAATACTATTTTACGAAATTACTTTTTACCCTGTCAAAAAAATGAGTTTTTCCCAACCATCAAAAAATGTTGACATTTTTGTACTATTTTCAAGTGAAAAAGTCATAAATTCCCTTACCGTACAAAAATTCACTCGTTACTTAGCAACATTTTAATCCTAGGATTAAAAACGCTACTTTTAATCCTTGGATTAAAAGTAATTGCATTTGACGTCTACTTGACAATCACTGTCATTAGTATGTGTTCAAATTTATAACCAAATTATTAAAGAATATATATATATATATATATAACGATTTTTGACTGAAACCAATTTTATTGTAATTTTGACTTGGTTGGAGAAATGAGTTTCTATGTATCCGGGAAAAAAAGTAGGTAGGTACTCACTTTTTTCCCGGGGAAAAAAGTAAGTTCGTGAGAAGCTATATTTCTTTCACTATTAAATCGTGTTCTTCTTGTCACAGAAAAAATAGTGTATTATACACGGGAAAAATTAGATTTTAGCTCTCGTTTTTTGTCTCCCTCAGCTTTGCGTCGGGAGACAACATAACCTAGATCTAAAAATCTAATACTTTTTTCCATGTATAATTAACAACTATTTTCTGAGAAAATGAATTTGTTCCATAATTTTAACGCGAACTGTATTATACACCATCTGTGATTTCCAAATACACGACTTGAATTGTTTATGGACAGTGAGAGCACAGCACAGTCTGAACAATTAAGTTCCTATTCAGGTCTCAAAGATTACTTGGGCTTATGATAAAATGAGTATTTCCTAACCTGCACTTTAACCTTGAAATATTTACGTAAATAAATTAAACTAAAATTGTACCAACATTAAAGCCTTGCGATAAAAATTGATCGTAAAAACACCTACTGTTCGCTATAATGAGCAAACTTAAAGTTGGTTTTCTTCTTGGATATATCCATCAATGTTGTACCGTTCGAGCACGAACCTTGACCCACGCCAATAGATTTTCCATCAACTCTTTCGCTTCTACCATGCACATTCGTATTTTCTTTTTCACCACATCACACAGGGCGTTCATTTTCATTTAACGAGCGAAGAGTCTTAATTAGTTACAGCGTAAACGTTGGACAATGCAATATGTTTAGAAGACACATTTCAGTGTCGTATTGATGTGGAAAAGAGTGGAAACTGTAGTGCAACTAATGGGCTGGATGTTGGATTTGTTCCAGGTAAGGAAGAGGAGCGGCAGATGTTCCAACAGATGCAGGCAATGGCCCAGAAACAGGTGCTTATCATATTTTATCGTTACCAATCAACAGGCCATTCAGCAGGCGTTTTTATTTTTTCGAACGTTGCTCTTTGGATCGGATTTTTTGCATTTTTATCTTCGGTATTACGTTACTCTTCCTTTAGGGCTATTCGGTCTAATGAGTTGCTCTGGAGCAAGTCAGGAGCTTTGAGCTACTGCCTTATGCGTTTCATTGCTCGCTTTTTCAAGGGAAAATGAATATTCTATCAGGCCGGCCGTGAACAGGATTGGTTTGTTTACGGCCAAATCGGTCTAGTAGATTTGGAGTTATTGACATTTGATAGTTATTTTCCGCCGAGCTCGAAATAAAAGGTAATTATAATGTGTACAAAATTGAGCATTAATGACCTATTTTAATGCTCAATTTTTAGCCATTTAAATGTGCAATCCTCATGGTAACCGTACACAAGTATTCAGAAGCACTACCAGAAATGTCAAAACTCTACTGGATCATAGAAACATAAAATTTATATTTGTTAAATGAATGTCTTGTGCAAAATATGAATGTTTTTTAATCAAGTATTTATACACAATTTATATTGAGATCGGCGGAAAAATCTTGTAATCAACACGGTTATTAATCTAGCGACTAATGGTCTCGAACTATTAAAGCGTGAGCGGAGCGAACGCTTTAAAATATCTTGACCATTATTCGCTGTCTTAATAACCTAATTGATTAAATAACTATTTCAATGCTAAATTTTTTAGCCATTTTAATGTGCAATCCTCATGGCAACCGTACACAAACTATTCAGAAGCACTACGAGAAATGTCAAAACTCTACTCGACATAAATGAGAATGTATTTCGATCAAGAATTTACACACTATTCATGTTGAGATCGTCGTGAAAATCTTGTAAAAACACGGTTATTAATCTAGCGACTAATGGTCTCGAACTATTAAAGCGTAAAAGGAGCGAACGCGTTAAAATATCTTGACCATTACAAGAAATTAGAGAAAAAATATTTCAAACAAAGAAAGTAATAATAGATATTCAATAAACTAGGTTATAGAGACGGATACTAATAGTCAAGATATTTCGAGAGATAGTTCGATTAATAACTGAGTTAATATACAAGATTTTTTCGTAGACCTCATAAAAATTGTGTATGAATTCTTGATTGAAATACATTCTCATTTTTGAACCAGACATACATTTGACATAATGAAATTTCTATATTCCAGTAGATTTTTGACATTTCTCGTAGTGCTTCGCTGGATACTTTGTGTTCGGTTGCCATGAGGATTGCACATTAAATATAGTATCAATTGAACATTAAAATGGGTCATTAATGTTTAATTTCGTACACATTAAAATCACCTTTTATTTTGAGGTCAGCGGAGTTTTTTTTATTATATTCTCGATATTTCAGAAACCACTCCGATCAATTCGGAATTAGGTATTTTATAGGAGATCATGACGCGCAAACTTCTGCATAATTTCGTGAGGAAAGTACCTTAAAAGAAAATCATCAAGTGCGTGGTAAAGCGATAAATTTCTGGTCCCAATAACTCTCGAACGTGTTACGACACTGAAACTTTCACAGTAGATTAAGGACAATGTCTGTATGTTCCTCAGAATAAAAAGTAAACCTTCACGCATTGTTGACGCAGTCAAGTAGAATCTGTTTATGCACGCCAACAACATTCCGGCGTTGCGAACTTATGCCATATATTTATTCCGTATTGGGATAATTGGTCTACCGCCCCCTACTCTGATAATAACGGCTAGCGTCTGTTAAAGACAATTCTTTCAGTTTGGCAACATCTTCTGTTAGTATTTAGTTACCCGATGAGTTGCTATTACATTTTCATTTCGATTTGACGTTCGTTAACTGAATAATTTCACTGATTTGGTGGCAGTTTATTGTGTTTAAGGGTATTTCGATAATTATAGCTAAGACAAAATTACGAAAATATTGTATTATATTCAGAAATTGTAGAGTTTTCTGTTTTTGCCCCAGGATTTTCAATTATGTGTTTGATACTTGATAAATCAATAAAAAAATCATGAGACAAAAAACAGCAAAACGGAAAACGTAAAATGATATTTCCGTTTTCTCAAAAATTTTCATATATTCATTGAAATGAAATCGTTAGTCAAGATTTATCAAGCTCAATTTCAAAATGTTCCACAGGGTGTTAAGAAATTTCACTACAAATAGTACCTACATGTTTCTTTTCACTCTGTATAGATGAGTTTCCAGATATTTGGAAAGTTTTTCTTGGTTTTGTTTTGATGCCAATTTGGCATAGCAACAATTGGATGGATGAAAAATTACGAAAGTTCTTGGATAACAAACTGTTGAATTCAGATAAAATCGAGATGAAGGTGATATGTTATGAAGTAATTAAGTAAGTGGACCTTCTTAAATTTGCTCGCCTGCTGAATGGACCTGAAACCATAGTAAAATGGAAATCAAACACAAAGGTTTAAATGAGCCAAAGCTTTCATGCACACGATCAGAGAAAGCTCACGAGCATGTTAGATTCAATAGATTCATATCGTATTTATGATCCAAAGCATAATGCGAGAAAATTATTCATAAGATTAGGTCATATACAGTCCAAGGCAAATGTGAATATATTCAGTTTGTACGTTATTTTTTATTATGTACGAAAATTCAAAAGCGTAAATATTCATCCAAAAATGTGAACTGCATTTTCCGAGGCATCAACACTTGACTCTTGACTCCTACAACATTTTTGTGCTTCGATGTATGAAATTATAACCTGTTTAGTAATCAGAATTTGAAATTTAGAAACTAAGACTCATACAACACTACTACTACCTACCCTCAAAACAAGCAAATTTCGTGGAAGAATTATACAGGGTTTTCATAATAAGGTTCAGAAAATTCTCAATCCTCAGATGATTTTATGATATAAAGTTGCTATGGACTATGCATGGGTCTCTGACGTTTCTGAAATACGGGGTGTAATTTACAGAAAAAATGGGTTCTTCGAAATATTTTCGACACCGTAGACGAATTTTCTTTTCGTTTTGGTAGGCTTTAAGTCAGCATTTTAACACATTCTTTCCAATTCAAATTCATTTTTGAATTTCACCAGTGGCGGCCGTACAGACTTCTGTCCGAATAAATTCGGTGAATGAAGGGTACGTCAATGTCAAAATTATTTTCGTTACCACCACATTATTCACAGTGGGAATGTTATCCGGATTTTTCTACATGTGACGAATACTTTCTGAGATAAAAAATGCAACTTCAACCAAGAAAGTTACGAAATTCTTTGATTATTTCTAAAATCGTCAAGACAAAGATGAAAGCAGCTCAGTCCTTCATTTTAATTTTTCAAGCAGAGGATAATCCACACAACTTAAAAGAAATTCATTACTGGGAACAATTCTGTATTAATGAAGCGATATTGACTATTTGTTTGGGCCTTTCTTCTTACCCAGTAGATTTAATGTTTTGATAGGGAAGTTCACCAATTTCGTCCAATTTAAAAAAAACGCGATGTGTTTCATGCAGGAAATTTCTTCGTGAAAATGAAGGGACTGAGCAGCCTCAATCTGAATTTAGACGATTTTGTAACCAATCAAAGAATTTTGTAAGATCATTAAATGAAATAGCATTTTATTTTTTATCTCAGAAAGTATTCGTCGCAGGTAGAAAATTCTAGAGACCGTTGTCTCTGTGAATTATGTGGTGATTACGGAAATAATTTCAAATTAGAAAAAAAAACATTGGCGTACGGTTTTCTTCGCCGAATTTATTCGGACAAAGTGTACGGACGCCACTGCTGAAATTTGAAATTTATTTCGAATTAAAAGAGTGTTTTAAAGCGTATTATAAACCTGTCAAAACGCAAAGAAAAATCGTGTATGGTTCCGAAAACAATTGTTATATACGTAGAAACTGTATTTATCTTTTGCCTTTGAGACTGTCCATCATATTTGAACAAAATCAGTATAAATATAGATCAATCCTTTTGCGGCCTCAGTTATTAAAAGGGTTTCCTCTCACCATTGAATCAACAGCTACAATAGACATTTTCAGAGATATCTAGTTCGATATTTGTATGATGAGAAGGCTTCAAAACTTCAAATTACACCTCATTCACTGCTACTCGCACTGTCGAAATATTTCTGCATTATCGAACGACAGTAAGTATTAGTAGAAAAAAAACCTAATCGACCAACCAAGATCTACACCGGACTGATCTTAAGAACACAAATTCAATAATAACTTAAGTGGTATTAGAAAATCTACAGAGAATGGGTTGAATGAAAAAATCTAGGATGAAAATTTAAAGACCTTTTGTAACAGATAAATCACACACAAAGAAGTGTGCCAGAATCCCCCTATTATAACTACTGTATTGGCTTAACTAACCTTCAACATAAGATATGATTTTTTCGCTAAAACATATTTTCACAAGCACGAAAATCCAATGTCTGGAAAAACGAATTCCCATTATTCATTGTTCTCGAACAAAACCGAAACTAATCAAAAAAAGCTGATTAATCACATCAGTTTTGGGGCTACAACCATCTTTGTTAATTCTTTAGCCTTGTCATTCAGAGCGACCGATCGTGTGGTTTTAACTTTTCACGAAGATATCTCTGAAGGAGTTTATTGTAGCTATATGAACTTGGAGTGGAAATCCTTTGGAATCCAGATCAAGAAGCCTGGAATCATTCAATGTATACTTGATCCTGATTTGAAGGGTAAATTTCAAAATTTGACGTTTTCTCAATATTATATTTTACTCTACATTTCTCCTCTAATGAGCAAATCTCTGAAGAGGTTGGAATTTTATGATATGAAGGGTATTATTCAGCAAAGTTTTAGCAGCGATTTCAAGAATCCTACGCTCTGAAGAATTTCAATTGAATGATCTATTCTATCATTTCTAGCAGAAACTTATTGCTTGTGGATAATATGTGATCTGGAGTCAATGATAGCCTTTAATATTCCTATCTGAAGAAGTATCCATAACCTCACTTTACTCTTTTGAATTCTTCATTATTACATGTAGATGAGTTCCATTTCAGTCGAGATATCCAACAAAAAACTGAGAGTTCTTCCACTTTCTCTGAGAAGATTCCTTCGAAAACTTACTATCGAATTCATCTTAGGGGATGAATAACTCGATTTGAGTTTGTCGAGAAAGAATATGAATGTTTTTCTCTCAAAAATATAGGCGATATATGTGTGCTCCGTGTTCTTAACAACCACCTTTTTGTGTCCAACCAATTAGAACGTTTCTGTCAAAAGTTTGTTTCTTCGGCATATTGAACTTTGGAAGAAAGCATCTACCCTAAGTAAAACTTTACATGATCTTTGAGGCTATTAGTGAGTTATTTACTTATTGTCTACTGATTTCAAGTCCTTATTTTCCAATATCAACAAGAAGGCCCTTCGAAGAAAATTCTCATCAAATGTTACATTTCACGTTGTTCAGCATTGAATTTGTGCTGAAACATCAAAAGATCCTCAAAAACTTAACTTAAAATATATCAGTCAGCTTCACTTCTCTTCATTCAATTTCATATTGCAGGGCTGTGATCTTTCTTGGGAAGTTAACCTCTCATATTATTTCTTACTCAAGTTTCGACTCACTAGTTTCTCCTATCATTCAGGAATACAGACCAATACTGTTGCCTCAATCAACTTCACAATCTTGGTGGCTTTAGCCGAAAGAGGTAACAAAGTTGTTTCAACAATATTAAAAATCACTTCATTTATTGACAGTTGCAGCTGCAACTCTACTCCAAACATCCTCAAATTATAATTAATTTTATTTGTACTCTCGTATTTTATAAAATATGAATTTATAGAATCTACCAAGGCAAGTTTCATAGTTGATGGTGGTTCTAGGCTATGTTGGTATCATCTTTAGAATTTTCAGCTCTCTGTGGGCTCTTGTTGTACTGACGAATCGAAAATTTTATCTAAATTTCAACGCTTAGGATATAAACTGAAATTTTTCAGAATTACCCTTCAAATCATGGATTGAGGTAATTAATGCTGCGATTAGATAATTAGCCATATTAGTGCATCATTCATTCCATAATCAATCTAATTGAAACCAAAATTGCCATACCTTCAGTTCGAGCCATGATTTGTGCAGAAAGTATACATATATTTGGCTGTAAATATACCTTAAATTCTCGTCAAAATTCATGATCAACCCCAAACCCAGAGACAAAGCGAGGTTAAGAAAAACCGTTAGGTGGTAGTCGAAAAGAAGACACTTTAGCAACCTGACCTCTTGATGCGCATCACTTGACCGCTGATTCCCCTGTTTGTGCAGGAGCTTGACGCGGCCAATGAGACATTGCGCACCCTCCAACAACAGCTGGAATTGGTCCCCTCCCCCTCCAGCAGTACGGTCCGCGTGCTTCTTGACACAAAAGACGCTAGAATAGCCACGTTGGAGCGGGAGGTCAATCTGTTGGAATTCGAGGTCAGGAGGCTGGGTGGGAGCTTAGATCATCCCCCCACCCTCAGCCTCAGTCAATCGGAAATACCACAAGCCGCGCCTTTCAAACGACAAGTAAGTTTTCTGTTGAACGATGTGCAAATCGGAAAGGATGGCGTTATACTTGGTAGATTATGAGAGAACGCCAGAGGGGTTAATCATTGCGTGGTACTGTCTGTGTTTGCTTCCCCCACTCCTCACCAGATGTTTCTGCGGTGGATCTTTCATCACTAGTTACACTGGGAAACCTCAACTTGGTCCAATTTTCGTGTGTCAGACATTTTGGACGTCTCTTCGTTGGAGTCCAGACACCTCCTTACCTCATTTCCAATTTGTTGATTAATAAGCATTGAAAAAATACTGCCAAATAGTCAATAGTATTGTCAATTATTGCAAGATATCGAAGAATGTTTTATCACGAATACTGGAATGAACTCAGATTTTGCAAAAGCGTGGCGTTTGATTTTTTATGAACTTTCGATTAGATACTGAAGACATGTCAAATATTTCATAAGGAAAATTAATTCAGTCATCATAATCACTAACAAAGTTGAAAGAACTTTCATAATGCTGTAAATATTTGAAGACTAGTGACAATATCGATGTTTTAGAAGGTATGCTGAAATTGTTTTTATCATAATTGCAACATAATACTCGTCCTCTGAACTGTTTAAAAGGTACTTCAACATATCGTGTCCTAAAGTCTGGTTTGCATTGGCAGAGTAATGGTTCTGTGGTAAAGTTCTTACTATTCCCATAATGTAAACAGATTCTGCTAGTGACACTAAAGTTTGGAAATCAAGAGCTAACATAATACAATATATAAAACAAAATCCCTAACTGAGGTAAGTGGAAACGGGGTACCATACTATTTTTTCGTATGATAGCAGAGCTCAGAAAACCTCAATAGAAGAAACCCTATCTCGTCGTTCCACAAAAAAAACTTAAAAAAAAAAACGATTTTAATATTGACGGATTTCTTCGTTATGGAGTCCAACCGAATACCCTCTCCAAGATGCCTTTGGAATTCTGAATCTGAAACGAAAATCGAAGCAGAAAAAAAAGGACAGAAAAATAAGATGATTTAAACTCTATTAAATGAATTAACAACCCAATTCAAAATCAACTCGGTAACTTCATGTATAGCCTTCAAGCCATCCTGAAGTTTAAATATGGGACAATTATTTATCAGATGTTCTATTGCCTCCTCTGCTTCTCCGCATTCACAACTAGGACTCTCAACTGAATTCCATTTGAAAAGCATGCCATAACCTGTTCTTATACGATTGAGAACAGTCCAAATTTTCCTTGGAAGATCAAATCCAAGAACTTTATTGGAGGGGTTAGTTATTAAATCTTCGTTTTGAATATTACATCTGTTATAATCGGATTGCCAAATTGCTTTATCCCTTCCATTCGAGGTCAGAAAATGATTGGACCAAACTGATTCACGTGATTTTAATCTAAATTTGAAGTGCGGGGTAATGAAATGGCTGATCAGCTAACAAGGAAGGGGATAAAACCGCCTCAACTGGACCAGAGCCATTCTTCGGCTTCCTAACAGGTCTTCAAGCTATGACAGTTAGATATTGGCCACACAAGAGGAAGACCAGATCCTGGCGAATGATTGAAGGACAAAGACAGGCTAAGCCATTTCTCTCGTACTCAACGAGCTGGACTAAAAAGTTCTCTCACTTAGTAAATCAGAACTGAGGAAACTGACAGGCATGCTCACGGGACACTGTCCCGTGAATCATCACCTTCGGAACATGGAAAAGGTTCCTGACGGTACCTGTCGCTTCTGCCAAGAAGCCACTGAGACAGCTGAACACCTGCTATGCAAATGTGAAGCTGTCTTTGGGAGAAGGCTGCGACATCTTGGCTTCTATTTCTTAAAACCGGAACAAGTAATGGGTGCAGCACCCAGGAAAGTAGTAAAGTTTATCGAGGCCTTGCTACCTGACTGGTAAAAATGCTGAGTTGTACAATGGATAAGGGTAAGGTAAGGTATCAGCGAGGTTCAGCATAGCCTTATCGCCCCTCCTCTAATCTAATCTAATCTGGAGTACTAAAGATAGAGCCCGATAGAGTGGATAGCACGTATGGAATAGTACACTCTACTAGCCCATCTCCAATTCCACAGTTTCACTCACTCTACTGGTTGACTATACCAATGTGAACACACACTTGCCATTTTTTGGTAGAAGATAGTGCGTCTTCCTAGTCTACCAAACAGCAGTATCCTCAGTAGTTATACAAGGGGGATTCTGGCACAACCCATACGATTTTGGTGTGCCAGAATCCCCATAGGGATAATATAATAGAACCGAGCAAGTGTTTGTTCAAATTGGAAAAGTCAACCAGTAGAGTACTAGAGTAGAGTAAAATTGTGGAAGTGGGGATCAGACAGTAGAGTATACTATTCCACACGTTTTATCCACTCTACCTTGCATTATCTTTGATACTCTGCTCCCAGTAGCACAATATGTTTACATTAGAGGAATAGTGAGTACTTTACCACCGAACTCTACCATTACCTCTACCAACGTTATTCGGGTTTATAGGTTGCATAGTAGTATAATTTGATATAAATTCGTGATTCTTCGTGTATTGGTTTTGCCTCATCATCCTCCTCTAGCCTTTGAATTTCGGGTGCATGATATTCTACATTTGAAACCGTTTTTGAACTGCAAGTTAAAATAATCTGTCAAATTAGCTAGTAAACAAAAGTTCTCATCGTTATGGTGCAATAAGATAAGAATAGCATATGATACTTTTTTATAAATCTAGCGAATCTATTAGCTTATTAAAGTAGTTCATGAATTCTAAAGTACCTTCTAGTATTCGCATTCGAGCAGAGTTGAGTTCCACAAACAAAGTAGCAGGCACCTACTGAGAAAAACAGATCCTCAAAAAATTTCGAAAAAGTACTAATTTTTTAAGTGGATTCAACATTCAAATCTCATTCGCGAAGATGAATGAATCAGTTCTGGCTTGAGATCATCCTATAGTCCGTTCACGAAAGGTTGAGCACATAGTAGGCGTTTTTTTATTTATCTGAAGTTGGCAGTATTTGCTGTCATAACGTAAAATAAAGTCAACGTTGCCGAATGTAACCGGCCACGTTCGACGAGATTGCGAGTTATCAGACAACTCTATGCAATATTGACAACATTGCGTATCAATCTGACAAGAACATAACCTAAATTTTAATATACACAGTGGAATATGCCAAATTTCCATGGCCAACCGCCGGCTCAACCTTTCGTGAACGGACTATATATTGTACATATTTTCTTTAGTTTTCTTCTAGTGATTTATATTCATATTCCTCAGAGATATATGAGCAATTCTGGAGAAAAAGAGTATAATAAATTTGAATCTTATTCAGTGTTTATTTGTCCGAAACTAACAAACCAATATTTGATATGTCTTTCAGTATCTGAATTGCTTTGCTGGTAAAACTTGAAACAAATGAATAATGTTTGGCTTTAATTGAATCACCTAATAACTTCAGCATTGTGATCAAATTCTCACTAAACGATAAACACCATAACATAAGACTGCAATTTCTTGAGAATAATAGTGATAGGAGAAGCCAGCAGAATTATAATTAAAGATAATGACATTACGAAAGATCAAAAGTTCTTCGGAATTTTCTTGATTCTCAAAATAGATGCTATTTTGCTGGTTCTCTTGACATGATAAATATTGAGGAAAGTTTGTCGAGTTACATCTGTGTTATGTAAATTATATATTTGTTTCATAGCTTTAAAGAGTCTATAAAATATAGTTGAAAATAAATCAGTTTATCAAGCACTTTGTTTTTATATTTTTAGCCTTTCCTCAGTCAAAACCACAAGTGCCTTATTAGATTTAATTAATGGTAGTCAAAAGATATTCACAACTACAAATTTGATATGATCAAATAATCATACAAAACTCTTCAGTTTACTCCTTGAAATTTTTTTCTCTGAACATACTCAGGAGATTTCTATTTGTCTATTTTCACTACTTTGAAGAAAAAGGTCATAAAACATAGAAAATATTATAGATAATTTAAAATATTACCAAAAGCAATACTTATTACTTTCAACCCTTTTCACACGTGAGGGGGTTGAAAGTTGTACATGAACTAAACTAGTACCATCGTCTCAAGGTAAATGAGCCATGACAAAGTGCACATACTGAAAACCTCTTTATACTGACTAATTTTTCAAAGAAATTAATTTCTTCTTGAACATTTCTGCACGCCTATAAAGAAGGTACAAAATGCTTGACAAAAAAAGTACCACATGACCCACTTTTCCTACTCAAAAAATTTAGAGGGTTGATGAGAAAAGCACACAGTGCAACAAAAGTCCTTCAAAAATGCCTAAAGATTCGGTAAAAATGAAACAAAAATTGATCTGTTTCAGGATTTTGTTGCCAAATATTTTTCTTCTGAGAAAATGAATTTGTTCCATAATTTTGACGCACTTTGTATACAAATGAAATGTAGTAATTTTTTTAACACACTTATTTCAACTATGACTTAGTATCTGTGTTTCCAAGTTGAGTATAGCAATGAAAAGTTGTGTAATGTCTGAAATTGATATGGATTTTATAATTTGCTCCATTAATAGTAGGTTTCGCAAAGCTTGATTGGGCAATCAAAACGTTGATTTGGAATTAAGTCTATGGTTTATGTCAAGAATGAACTGAAAATTGCACAAAAATGATAAAGATTTAGATAATCAAGCTGATTGGAGTTTTGTGAAAACCGACTTTAGTATTGGTTGAAAAAATACTCTGCAGATACACCAAAATCAGAAGGAAAATTGAAGACACATGACTCTTCGATTGAATAATGTTGAAAAAATAAAGAACAACGATTTTCGCATAGCATATATTATTACTGAATTGAACTCTTGATTACTTCAGTGCATAAAAAATATATCTATCATAAAAGATATAGATATGCGGATAACGTAGGTGAAAATACTAATGTAGAAAATAGTATCTATCGAAACAAATTAACAAATATCAAACTCATTCTTCGACTCGTCAACGTTCGAAGAATCTACAACAAGGCAATATCCTACAGAGCAGCAAGCAGATGTCGTGAGCTAAATGTTGAATAACTGCAGACAGCAGTTTACCATTGTCGAAGGACAATAGGAAAAACGTCTCGATACTTCGTTCAAGGTTCATTGAATGGGTGGGAGAGATTTCTTCATAGCGATCATAAAAGATGGCGTTCTTTCGGTTATAAAGGGTTTTCCAATAAGTGGCCCCAAAGGAAGAAGTCGCATGGTGTTAAATCACAAGATCTCGGTGGCCAATTGTGATCACCTCTTCGAGAGATAACACGGTCCGGAAACTTTTCCTGCAGAAGATCGATGATTTCGTTGCTTGTGTGGCACGTAGCGCCGTTTTGTTGAAAGTAAACGTTGTCCAGATCAATACTATCTAATTTCGTCCATAAAAAATCATTAATCATCTCTCCATAGCGCAATCCATTCACCGTAACTATTGCTCCAGCCTCATTTCCGAAAAAGTAAAGTCCAATGACTCCGCCGGACCATAAACCGCACCAAACAGTCACACGTTGAGGATAGAGAGGCTTTTCAACAATAACTCTCGGGCTTTCCGAGCCCCAGATGCGACAATTATGCTTGTTGACGAAGCCACCTAGGTGGAAATGAGCCTCATCACTCAAGATGATTTTTCGATGGAATTCCGGTTCATTTTCATGTATTTCAACGACCCAATCAGCAAAAACTGAACTTTATGAACCTTAAGACCCAAAAATTTATGCAAAATACGGTGTAATGGAGTTTGTGGAATGCCTAATTCCAAAGAACGACGTGGAATGACGAACCTGGGTTTTCTTCGACACTTTCGGCTACAGCAGCAATATTCTCGGCTGTTCTTGAGCGACATGCTTGGGTTTATTCTTACATCACCAACTTGTCCCAACAGCTCGAGTTTTTCCACCAATTTCTTTATTGCGGTCCGACAAGGTGCTTCACGGCGACCCAAAATGTTCGAGTTTTACGAACCGTCTCTGCCAAATTTTCACTATTTTTATAGTGAATTTTCAATTTCAATGCGTTTTTGAAGCGTGTATCGTTACATTTTCATTAATGGCGTAGTTTTTGTCAAATGTCAAAAAATGACAGCTTCAAAACGTGACATCAACCGCAATAGCGGGTTATTCAAAATAACACCTCTTACTGAAAAACCCTTTAGTACCCGGAGCAATATGCCAGATATATAATAGTCCCAAAGTACCCCATATCATTCAGAGCAAGCTGTCTACTTACTGATGATCTCTAATAGGGTTGAAATAGCTGTGGATGTTCTGGATGATATTTATTGCCTCTGTGAAAGTACTTTTAACAAGACTTGGACCAAAATATGAGTTCGATATTCAATGCGTTTTTTAGATTAATTCTCTATTTTATATTTCAAATACGCTTATATTCGTTATATTAGTACCTATTTTGTTAGTCATATCCATCGACATATAATAGAGAAGAGGACGCTATGACATACAATTGAATGAGGAAAAATAGGCGGGGCTAGTCGGGGGGGACCAATATGGCAGAAAAGTTCAGGGTTGAATCAAGTTGCCAGTTTTTTCTGTTTACAATTTAACCCCAAAATATGAGGGTTGGGTCCTTAGAAATCCTGTTCAAATAAGGTCAATTGATTATCAAATAAATAATTTTTCTTCGGGCGATAATATACACATATAAAAAGATATCAGAATACCAGAGAGAGACTAGCAAAAATTTCGAATGTGGATCTGTTCAGTACTCATCTCTGCCTGTGATATGTTTTTCTTCTCATTTTCTTCTATCTGTCTCTTCTCTGCTTGAAGAAAGCCTTACAGTGCACGATTCAATTTTAGTGTATATTATAATGCAGAAAAAATCACAATTTAACTAGAAACAGGCGCAAACATCCTTCAGAAAATTCAACTATTGTCAAATTTGACGTTAGGTGGTAGTAATATGGCGCATCTGATACCACGTTTATTTCAATGATGGCAACCATATACCATCCTATCTCTATGGTCGTATCCGACACTCCGCAAAATTACTATCAAAATACAATTTGCCTACAAGATAAACATTTACTTATAGTATTTGCAGTTGTGAATCTCTTTTGCTTCCACCCATCAATACAGCCTTTCGAAATCATGTCTAGAATCAGATCAATAGTTTCATCATCTTTTACCATTTCGCGACCAACAACAACCATCGGTAATTATTTAGAACTTAAAGAACTATGCTGGAGATGTGAAAAAAAATCGTACTCACTAAGTTTGGGTCCAAGATTACGGAAATGATAACGAGAAGTCTTCAATCGTTTTTTCGAAAAAAAATTCCAAAGTTTCAGTCAAGTAGTTGAGGTTATACATAGTTCTAGCCAATTTTCCTTTATTTTCTCAATCAATACTCGTTGGAAATGTTTTATTTATCAATCCCGCAAAATAAAGCCTTCGTTTGGTCGAAATCGACGATTTTATTCATTGTTTATATTTGTTACCTAACCTAACCTAACCTAATGCAACCTAACTCAAACTATTTTATAATTCCTTTGACACTAACATTGGAAAAGTTAACAAAAATGGGCTCCCCAATCCCATCCTAATAATTTGAAAGTAAATGGTTGTTCGATTTGAGACATTGGCAACGTTGCACAAATTGCGACCGATGACAGCCGAAATACGCCGAAAGGTAAATTATCATGGCTGCCGTGACGAATATAAACATTGAATAAAATTGTCGATTTCGACCAAATGAAGGCCTTATTTTGCAGGATATTCTCACAAATTGATAAATAAAACATTTCCAACGAGTATTGATTGAGAAAATAGAGGAAAATTGGCTAGAACTATGTACAACTATATATAACTTCACCTACCTGACTGAAACTTTGGCATTTTTTCAACTTAAAGGATTGCAGACTTCTCGTTTTCATTTTCGTAATCTGGGACCCAAACTGAGTGAGTACAATTATTTTCATATCTCCAACATGATTCTTTTAGTTCTAAATAATTACCCAACCATCAAAACTCAAACTCACCCACCAAAAGAAACACATCGTACGCTACTGATTAACCCCTCGTCTGTAACTAAATGTTAAGACTCTCCGGCCACCTGGAGATCAGGTTGACCACTTTTGCCACCTCTTTGTCTCTGGCACGCATGAATTTCCCGCATGGAGCAAAATAGAGTGCATGCATGTCCTCAGCTCGACGAATTCCGCGTGGAGATACAACGTAGGGACCAGGAGATCTTGGCCATGGGTGCCAAGATGAAGACGCTGGAGGAACAGCACCAAGACTACCAGCGACATATTGCAGTCCTCAAGGAGTCGCTGTGTGCCAAAGAAGAACACTACAACATGCTGCAAGCTGACGTGGAGGAGATGAGACAGAGGATGGAGGAGAAGAATAGACATATCGAGAAGAAGACGCAGCAGAGTCAACAGGAGAGGGCGAGAGCAGGTGCTGAGATTGCTGAGATGAGAGAGCATATGGATATCAAAGATAGGAAGATTAATGTGCTTCAGAGGAAGGTAAGATTAGAGTAGGTAAATTTTAGTTTTTTATACAGCATTCCATGTTATTGAGATATTATTCGTGATATTTTCGTCTGCTATTCAACATTTCCCTTTCGTTACTTTCGGAAATATTTGCGACATTCCACAGTCCCCAAAAAACAAAACACGTAA